>CM031240.1:1028260653-1028860653 GCA_018340775.1 Taxus wallichiana var. yunnanensis | reverse complement strand
CATTTTTTGCAAAAGGAGACCCATCTAAAAATTGCATTTTCAGCTATTTTTTTGCAATTTTTAGCATTTTGGGTCGTATTGGGCTTAGGAGGCCACCAGACCCGCGAAATAGAAATTTTTGCCTGCCATTCAAATTTTCCAGTTTTTTGAATGTAAATTGTATACTGCTACATATTATACTAATTTTCAGGTTGCCATAGTCAACTACAAACTTTGTAACTACTCAAAAACTAGCAGAATTGTAATAAAAACAATAAAAAAATTTGGTTCTGTAACACTCACGAGATCCTAGATCTCATTCGCAGCTGTTCGTATATACGGTGCCTCTAGGAAGCACTTACGGGTAAAGCCATCATGACTACTACTACACTTAACACCTAATATAGCTGCAACAACGTCGTCTGGGCATCGTCCCTATAAATCGATGGGGAGTAATAAGGTCACAGTGCACACACTATGAACCATCCCATCCGTCTGTGAACGATTGCACGACATAAATCCGACTGAGAAATTATCCAAGTATATAGCGAAGTTACGCGTGCGTATGAGGATATTTCTTTGAGCCGTCAAATAATCACATAGACCCCATCAAGCATTCTTGGTACCACGTATTGAATTCTTTCACGTACGTTAACGCCTCTTTCACGTACCGCCGGTATATAGAAAGGGCGAGCTTCTTCCACGTACCAATGGGTATATCGGAAGGGTGCGTATATAGAAAGGTTCGGTATATCGACTTGATGGTATATAGATTGGGAGACCTAATACCTGGAGTGATAAGAGCCAAACCCTATCAGTGATCTCTACAAAATGGGCACCAATGCCCCCAAATTTTTCTTCCGGATTCACAACTACTCAGAGGAAACAACTATGTTGCATGGAAGACAAAAATAAAGACACAACTTGAGTTTGAAGAAATCTGGCCTGATTGTGACTGGTACTCTAACCAGATCAACAACTGATACAACACAACAATGACAATTTGATAGAGCAGATCAGAAAGCAAAACTCATCATCTTGTTTGGAGTGTCCGACGATGTGCAAGCCCACATTCGAGATGCCACAACAACAAAAGAAGCGTGGGATAAGCTGAGCACAATATATGAGGCCAAGAACAAGAATGTCATACTAAATTTGTAGAGTCAGTTACATACATTGAAGTTCAAGCAGAATGAGAAAATTAAAGCTTTCTTAAGAAGAGTTGCAGAGTTGAGGGCTTCACTTCTAGCCCTAGGAGAAGAGGTCAAAGATGAATCTCTCATTCCCATTGTTCTGAGAGCTCTCCCTTCTTCTTACCACATTTTTGTCATAACTCTAAACTTGTCAGATACGACAATTAGTTTTGACAAGCTGGTAAACTTGCTGCAACAAGAGGAAGCAATGCACAATAAGGATGATGAAGAGGAGCAGGCACTTTCTTCACATCAAAAATGGAAAGGAAAAGGTAAAGGAAAACCTAAATCCTATCAGAAGTCCCAACATCAGAATCAGTATCATGGGGACAATCAATAGAAGAAGCAATGTCCAATTTGTAAAAGAGGACATGACTTAAAAGATTGTTGGTATAACACTTATAAGAAAGGTTCATCAAGTAACTCTGGACCACAACAACAACAATCTTACAAGGGACATTCTAACAACTATCACGGGTAGAAAAAGGGGAACTGGAAAAGAAGACCCCACCAGCAAGGTAATATTGCTGAGCAACAAGAACAATCAGATAATGAAGACTTCTTGTTCACTACTCGATCAAGTGAACCATCCACGTCATCTAGTGATGTCTGGTATGTTGATTCGGGAGCCACTCGACACATGACCATCCACAGAGACTGGTTTATTTCAATGAAGGACACACCATCAAAAATCATGTTTCATTGGGAGATGATTCTTCATATACAGTTCAGGGGATTGGGAACATCTCTCTACCCCTTGGTTCACGCAAATGCAGACTATCAGATGTCCTATATGTCCCTGGGTTGACAAAGAATCTTCTTTCAGTTAGTCAACTCCTAGATCACAACCTAAAAATTGACTTTGATAGTCAATCCAACAAGAAAACGTGTTTGATTCGAGATAAATCAAGAGGCTCGAAAATAATTGCAAAAGCCTCCAATGTGGGACACATGTTCCAACTTGATTTTGTTTATAGAGATGATCAAGCACTTGTGGCTAAAAATTCCACCTCAACTGCAATTGTGGCATCGAGATTTGGTCATGTTAGTTTCAAATATCTCAAACACTTCACCGGTGTAATATGGTACATGGGCTACCTTCTCTTCAGAAGGATACAGACAAGTGTCCTCACTGCCTAGCAGGAAAACAACACAGAGCTTCATTCCAAAAGAGTACATTTCGAGCTCATGGTAAACTTGACTTGGTTCATACCGATCTTTGTGGTCCAATGCAGCCAAGTCATTCTGGGTTCCAGTACTTCATGCTTTGTGTTGATGACTATTCAAGGAAAATGTGGATTTTTTGTCTTCGCAAGAAAAGTGAAGCATTTGAAACCTTCAAAAAGTTCAAAGTAGCAATTGAGAAAGAAACTGGTCATCACATCAGAACTCTCCACTCAGATCGAGGGGGAATTCACCAATGATGAGTTCAGAGACTACCTACAAACTCACAAGGATTCATCGACAAATGCCTCCTCCACACACACCGCAAAAAATGGTGTTGTTGAGAGAAGAAATCGTACTATCATGGAAATGGTGTGATGCATGATCGATGATTCCACTTGCAAAGACATTTTGGGAAGAAGCAATAAAAACAATAGTGTATTTGTTGAACAGAGTGCCCACAACTGCTCTTGATGGAATTACACCACAAGAAGCATGGTCAAAAAGGAAACCATCCATTGCACACCTCAGAGTATTCGGGTGCAAAGCAAGCATGCACATACCCAAACAGAATAGAAAGAAATTGGACATGAAGTCACAAAACTCATCTTCATTGGGTACAATGAAGAGACTCTTGGGTATAGATTGATGGATCCTAAGACTAGAAAAGTCTACACCAGCAGAGATGTTGAGTTTTTCAAGAAGAAGGAAGCAGAGTCTCCTCCTCCGGACTCACAAGATGTAGATTTTTCACCTATTGTAAAAATTGAAGCTAATGTTCCCTCAGAAGATGAAAGTGATGATGGGGATGATGGTGTTGATCAAATAGAACCACAACCCATGGGAACAGTTCAACGTATGCCTAAATGGTGTACAAGTACATTACGAGATGCAAGATTGGATGCTCCACTGATACATCCACCCCTGGACCACGGACTCACAGTAAAGCAAGAGAAGAAGTTAACTTTTCTTTGATGAGTAGAGTTATTAATCAGATGAGCCCTCTACACCCGTAGAAGCCCTACAATTAAAATCTTGGAAAGATGCCATGGATTCTGAATATCAATCAATGATGAAGAATAACACTTGGCAGCTTTTGATCTTCCACTAGGGAAGAAACCCATTGGATGCAGATGGATATTCAAAACTAAGTACAAAGAAGATGGGACAGTGGACAAGTACAAAGTAAGACTTGTAGCAAAGGGGTACGCACAAAAAGAAGGCATTGACTATGAGGAGACATTTTCTCCCACAGCTAAGATCAAAACGATCAGGATGATCTTTTCTCTAGCTGCTCAGTTTGGATGGAAAGTTCACCAAATGGACGTAAAAAGTGCCTTCCTAAATGGAGATTTACAAGAAGAAGTCTACATGACTCAACCTGAGGGATATGTTGTACCTGGTCAAGAAACAAAGGTATGCAGACTCAGGAAATCTCTGTATGGCCTCAAACAGGCACCCCGGCATGGTACATCAAGATTGATGAGCATCTCGTACAACATGGATTTATTAGAAATCCATACGATCCCAATCTCTACCTCAAAAGAAGGGGGAGATGGTGATTGTTGTTGTCTATGTCGAAATCTAGTCATCACTGGTAGTTTAGTGAGGATGATCGATGCAACGAAGAAAGATCTTAATCGATCGTTCGACATGACCGATCTCGGCTGATGCACTATTGTCTTGGATTAGAAGTGTGGCAGAAAGAGAATCATATTTTTGTTTCTCAGATGAAATATACCAAGACTACGCTCGAGAAGTTTAGGATGATGGATTGCACACCAATTGCTACACCTATGGAGAACAAATTACAGTTATCTCGTTCAGATCCATCTCCTGAGGTAAGTGCCACTCTCTATCGGCAGCTGATTGGGAGTCTCATTTACCTAACCTACACTAGACCAGATATCAGCTTTGCAGTGAGCTATCTATCCAGGTTCATGCAGGAACCCAAAGTTTGTCATTGGAAAGTAGCAAAGCACATTTTGAGATATCTCAAAGGATCAGAGGATCTTGGTCTAGAATACAAGAAGAACGAAACTTCTTCTTGACTAGATATTCGATTCAGATCATGCAGAAACATTGATGATAGAAAATCCACTTCTGGATTTGTATTCTTTATGGGATCTGGACCAATATCATGGGGAAGTAAGAAACAACACTTTGTTTCTCACTCTTCCATAGAAGCCGAGTATCATTCTGCAGGAGAAGTTGTCTGTGAAGTGATTTGGCTACATCACATACTGGAAGGACTTGGAATACCATAGGACAAACCGACCACCATGTATGTTGACAATGAAGGTGTTCTCAAACTTGTTCGCAATCCAGTTTTTCACGAGAGAACAAAGCACATTGAGGTTCAGGTTCATTTCATACGTGAACATGTGTTGAAGCACAACATCCAGCTTCAATTTTGTCCAACTGCTGAACAACGAGCAGATATTTTCACAAAGTCACTTGCACGTGACAAGTTCGAGTTGTTCAGAGAGTTCCTCTCCTCATCTCTTTAGACAATGCACAATTAAGGGGGGGAATGTTAGGATAAAATATTAATTATGCATTATATGATTTATTATTTAATTTATTTTATAATCATATTATATGGTTATATTATAAACCATAAAATAATTGTAAGTTGTTATATGGTTTTAAACCATACTTGTCTTTTTGTCTCACAGGGATAATTGTTACATTTATTATAACAATGTATATGCTTCCCGGATGTATTATTGGAAGCAGTTGTAAGTATGGTTTTACCTGTGCAACATATTTGTTTGTCTGCACATTGCTGTCCAATATGTATAAATATTGCAGCACTCCATTGTAATGGTTAATCAATTTCACATTAATAAATGGGGTATGTTGTTGTCAAGAAAGTGGGCTACAAGTGTTAGAGGGAGTGTCCAAATGGACATGTCTTTTACAACTATTCCCATTGAAGGCAGCCTTGTCAAGCTCTATGGAGAAAAGAAAATGTTGCATTTAATTGAGGACCTAAACAATGCTTCTTATGAAGTATTATTTGATGATGTTGATGTTGATAATTTTATTGGGTTTGCTGATGGATAAGAACACAAGATGGATCAGTCAAAGTGCCTTGATCGTAAGTTCTCCTTGGACCTTTCTATTTGATGGATCTTACTCGAAATTTTGGAGTGGTTATGGTATAATTCTGATTTCTCCTAGCTTAGAAGAGTTTGTTTTTTCCTTCAAGTTTAATTTTGAATGTACTAACAACATTGTTGAGTATGGAGCCTTGTTGTTGGGTTTGAGAAGTGCATGGAAGTATGGTGTCAAGGACATCATTACAAAAGGATATTCGAGCTAGTTGTCAAACAAATAAGAAAACGTATGCTACAAAAATCAACGGATGAAAAAGCATAAGCATGCGATTTGGGATCTAATTTTGATGTTTGATTCCTTCAATATTATGCACCATGAAAAAAGTTTCAATGCTGCTACTAAAAATTTGGTAGTGTTGGGATCAAGATTTGGAGATTACACTATTTCACCTTATTGTGAGTATAATGTTGAAGTGTTAACTAGGCTAGTTGTCCCTGACAACATCAAGCATTGACAAGTGTTTAATGATGATGCTCAAGTGTAAAGGTTCTTACAAAATCAAGGTGATTTTTTATATTAGAATATTGATTAGGAGCCAATGGTATGTATGAATGAAGGAAGAGAGACATTTTTGGAAAGGATATTATCCAATTGAAAAATAACACCATTCCTAGAGGGGTCTGGTCGGTCTTGAGTCAAATTTTGACAAGGCTGATTACATCATCAATAGAAACATGTCTGCCTCAAGGTATGTGGAAGAGCATAACTTGGGAACAAAGGAGAAACCAAGGAGATTTTGGTTGGGAAGAAGTTTAAGCAAGGAAGAAAATTAGTCCTACCTCCAATTGTTAAAACAATATCAAGACTATCTTGCCTGGTTATATTCAGAGCTAAAAGCATATAGAGAAGACTTATTCCAACATGAGATCCCTCTTGAGAAAAATTCCAAACCATTCAGACAGAAGCAAATGCCAATTAATCCACTCCTCTCCATGAAAATGCAAGATGAATTGAAGAAACTAAAGGAGAGAGAGATTATTCAGCCCACAAGGTATTCATCTTGGGTTGTAAACCTTGTGCTAGTTAGAAAGAAGAATGGAGATATCGGAATTTGTGTAGAATTAAAAATGTGAATAGAGCTTCTTTGAAAGATAATTATCCTTTTCCAAACATGGAGAACATGCTGCCGTTAGTATTTGGATCTAAATTTTTTTCCACCTTGGATGGTTTCTCTGGCTATAATTAGGTTGTTGTCAAGGAGTCAAAAAGATTTAAAACTACCTTTACCACTCCTTAGGGAACATATGTTTATGTGAGAATGCCTTTTGGTCTCATAAATGCTGGAGCTACCTTCCAAAGAGAAATAGATGTTGGTTTTTCTAGTTATATAAATGAATTCATTGCAGTTTATCAAGATGATGTGACTGTATTTTCAAGGAGCAGAGAAGATCACTTGCAGATTTGGAAAGGATGTTGAATAGATGTAGAGAATTTGGAATCTATCTCAATCCAAAGAAGTGTCACTTTGGGGTGAAAAAGGCCAAGCTGCTTGGTCATATTGTTTCAAAGGTCGGTGTCATGATTGACCTTGAAAGAGTAGAAGCAATCAACAAGGTGTCAATTTCAAGAACGAAGAAGGGAATCCAATATTTCTTTGGGCAGATCAATTTCATCAAAAGGTTTGTGTCCAATTTTTCTGAGTTGACTCTTGCTATCACATGCATGTTAAAGAAAGATCAAATTATCAAATGGGAGGAGACTGCTATTAAGGATTTTAAAGGAATCAAAGAAGCACTTAAACATGGACCTATCTTGGCAGCTCCGAATTACAAGAAGCCTTTCCATATCTTCTCCTTTGCTTCTAAAATATACTATTACATCTATTTTTCTCCAAAAGAATGAATATGGGGCTGAGAGGCCCATTTCCTTCTTTAGCAAGGCTTTACAAGTTTTTGAGATGAAATATACAATCATGGAAAAAAGCATTTGCCTTGGTGAAAACAACAAAGGTTTTTAGGCCTTATATATTAAGTTCAAAATTTGTTGCTTATTTTCCCCACACCATGGTAAAATACATCTTATCAAAGATGGAGATATCAAGTGAAATATGTACACGGGTGAACAAACTGTAGGAGTATGACATTGACATCCAAACCAAAAAGTTAGTAAGAGGTTTGGGTCTTGCTAAGCTCATGGCTAAGAGCAACTTGATCATGGAAGTGAATGAGGTAGAGGAAGAAAGGGAAGATGTTTTTGGGAAATTGGTAAGTTCTGAGTGGTACAAGGACATAATATTTTACCTTAGACACCTTTGTTGTCCTAATCATTTAAATAAAAATAAAAAAAGATCCCTCAAGCTGGCTTCTCAAAAATACATCATCACTGACTTTGGGCTGGCTTGGAAGAACCCTGAAGGTGTCCTCTTGAAATGTATAACTAAAGATGAAGCTCCCAAAGTAATTGTTGATTTCCATGGGGAGTTTGTGGAGGAAACTTTGTTGGAAGGGTTACAACACACAAATTTTTGAGAGCTAGTTATTGGTGGCCTACTCTCTTCAAAGATGCAACCATGTTGATTAGAAAGTGTGAAAGCTACCAACATTTCTCTGGAAGAATGAAAGCTTCAGGATCCCTTCCTTTGCATCATGTATCAATTGAAGCTCCTTTCAAATAGTGGGGGATGGACTTCATTGGTGATATTTTAGAACCTTCTAGTGCTGGATATAAATGGATCCTTGTAGCCACATATTACTTCACCAAGTGGGTAGAGGAAATACCCACCAAGAAAGCAACACACCAATTTGTTATGGAATTCTTGTTGAATAATATCATATGCAGATTTGGTGTGCCCAAGATTGTGGCTGATAATGCCATGTGTTTCAGAGCTAAAGCTTTGATGGAAATGTGCAAGGAGTATGGAACCAATCTGACTTATTCTTCAAACTATAACCCCCAAGGAATGGACAAGTTGAGTCCGAAATAATAAATTCTTAAGATCATTAGGAGAACCTTGGAGTTGAATAAGAGAAAATGGGGTGAACAACTGAAATTTGTAGTTTGGGATGATAGAATCACTGCTAAGAGAGCTACCGGTAAGAGCCCATTTGAGTTGGTGTATGGAACTCAAACTCTATTGCCCTTACATCTGTAATTATCTTCATTTCAGTTTATTCAACAACTTGAAGATCGGGAGGTGAGTCCATATGAAGAAAGGATTAATCAGATTGTAGAGCTAGATCAAGAGAGAAGAGAATCCCACCGAGAGGCATGTCGATTTAGAGAGAAGTTGAAATGATTGTTTGACAAGAAGGTCACTCATGGGCCTTCAATATTGGAGATCTAGTTTTGTTATGGGACAACATAAATGAGGATAAGGAAAACATGGAAAATTTGATGCATTATGGATGGGCCCTTACTCCATTGATATCAAAATTGGTGAGAATACCTTTTTTCTGTAAGAATTAGATGGGGAATTGCTTGAACTGCCTATTAATGGTAGGCATCTAAAGCATTTCTTGGATCAATCCCCAAATTTGAGGTATGCACCAACTTGTACAATATATAGTATTTGGTTTTTTGCTCTATTTTTGGTGTTTTGGTGGTTCTTGGTTTGCCTTGGTGTGTGGGCCCATTTTTTCAGTTCTTAGCTAGTTTTTGATGGTTTTGGCTCATGACTCCTTTCCCAATGGATTATTTTGGCACTCGGTCTATGATGTTCTTATGACACTCACCGGGAGTGCCCATTTTGATCCTCTATTATTTTCCCATCTTTCCCCTTTGTTCTACGTGCTCTAAAAATGTTTTTCTTTGAATTTGGTGGTCTGTAAACTTTGTTCTCTAGATTGGATGCTTTCAAAAGCTCACAAACTTATTATTTTGCCCCATTTTGAAGGAAAAATACATGTCTGCCCTATTTTGTGCCCTAAATTTCCAAATCTATGGGCCTCTATCATTTTTTCCACTTTTCTCGGCCTTTGGAGCTCGTGGTTGTTCATTTTTGCATTTTTTCCCTCAAAAATCCTTTGCCATGGTTGAAAATTTCTTTAAAACACATTCCCTTTGTTTTTGACCAAAAATCCTTCACCCACGAAGAAAAAATCAAATTTAGGCATCTCTAGTAAATTTTGTGTTTTTTTACGATTATACGGGTGTCATTTACCCATCAAAATTAAGCTCAAATGATGTCTCCTATGTTACCATTTGTGGTTGGATGAGATTTAACGGGTTTCCTTTGAAAAATTAACATTTTTTGGTTTCCGGAAAAAATCCACATTTCCCCTGCAACTCCGCAGAGGACATGTGTCATGCTCTTATTCAAAGGCGGGATGGAAGGTTGGCGGGACTTAGAAGTTTTTTTGCCTTTTTGGAGAAAAGGTAAAAGGTGTGGAAAGGACCGTGGGTCTGCAATGGAGTGAGGGGTGGACATAAGGAAAGCACAGAGAGAGTGCGGGTCGGTAGGTCGACGAGGGAAAAGGGGAAATTGTTCCCTTTTTGCGAGAAGGACTTAGAGCAAAAACTTAAGCCGTGGGTCCGAATAAACCATAGGGAGACACGTGGTGGGAAAAGTGGGTCGGAGGGCCGTGGAGGAAAAAGGGAATTTTTTTCCTTTTTGCAAAAAGACTTAGAATGAAAATTTGAGGCATGGCTCTATGACAAATCAGAAGGAGACACGTGGCAGGGAAGAAATTGGAGGTGCGGGCCCACGGAAGAAAAATGGAAAATTTTCCCTCGCAAAAAAAGGGGTTAAAACATGAAATAAGCCCACGGATTCTTAGCGATAGAGAGGTGGACACGTGTCAAGGACAGAGGCGGAGGTGCGGGCCCAGGGGAAAAGTGAAAATTTCCAAATTCCAAAAAGGGTGGAAATGTGTAGAATTGAAGCGCAATTTCAATGGGACCCACCATATGCCACGTGTCAACTCCAAATTTCAAGGGCGGAGGGGTGGAGAAAAAAGTCAATTTTTTCCATTTTTCCAAAAATGTTAAAAAGTCAAAAAGTGATCCCAAATTCATTCCCAATCACATTTTGACACGTGGAGGGCTCAGATTGAAGGGATAAAGGCAAATCAACGATAACTATACATTCTTCAATTTGGTTTATTTTTCTCTCGGGAAGCTTGGAGATGCAAATTTTACATCAATTTTGATTGAATTTTTGGCAAATTCATGTTGTTTGTGCCTGCAAGGACCAATGCAATTGGTTTTAAGGACTAATTTGCAGATTTGAGGTTTTTTTGAAATAATTTTTGCCCCAGCCCATGTAAAACATGAAATAACAAATTAAAAAGTTGCAAAATCAAATTTTGAAATGATAAGGATGAAATAATGAAATGAAAGGGTTCTGTATGCTTGGAGAATGAAAAACATGCCTCCAAAATGGATAATTATGAAGGATTTCTAATTATTCACCTTTTTGAAACACCTGGCAAATTTTTTTGCAAATATGTTAAACATCCCTATCTGCGAATCATGTTGAAATTTTGTAACAAACTTGATGTTGGGCATATTATTTTCTTGGAAAGAAGGATCAAATGTAATAGAATGTTATATAATGCATGTTTTTAGACATGCAAGAGGTTGGAAAAACTTAGAATTTCACGGAAAATATGGAAAGAAGCCCATTCTCTCGAGAAACTTCCCGAGAACCATTTCTAATTCTGTTTGCTTGATTTGTATCATGTTGAGTTATTTTCAGTTGTAAAGCCATCAACAAGCTCTGAGATTGTTCTTATAACATTCCCTATTGATAGAATTGATCATTTCTAGATTATTCTATATTGTCTCTTGGCAAAATTTGCATGCACTTATGTTCCAAAATATTTTCAATTTGTGTTTCTTGCTCCTGTTGCAGTCTTGTGTCTAAAATCTCTCTTGATCATACATGGTCTCATTTCTTGTTAATAGTTTAGTGGCATTTACAATCTCACATTCATAAGATCTTTCATCGATAAAGAGACAAATAGATTTAAAATCACTTTAACTTCCTTGAATTTAGAGATTGTTGTAAACCTTTGGGTGCACCTTAGGTCATGATAAAATAGATATTTTTTTATTCTTTGTTGGTTCATCTGCTTCAAGATTTTGTGGCAAGTTATCAAATATTGTGTGGAAGAGTGCAGATCTGGGCCTCCATTTGTTATACATATCCTAGTTGAAGGAGTACCTTAATCCCTTTGAAGCATTCTATTGTTTAGGTCTTACAAATTTCTTGCAAAGGTCCTCAAAGAATTTGGCAAATTTTGGTTAGTCTTGTCTAAAAATATCCCACCAAAATTCATTCAAAATAACTAATCCTACCCCATACTACCCCTGCATTGCATTGTGTGTCAAGAAAATAATTCAATCCATTTACAAAAATGCACAAAGCAAATCAGGATCATACCATGTCTTTAGCAGCCTCAGCCTTGTCTTGAAATCATTTCCATCATTTGGTAGTGACAACTCTGTTGAGTTTGAATAATTGAAAATTGATCATGTTTTCTCAAGGTCATCTCCATACAACTTGCACATTGTAAGGATAACTTCACCTCCTTCACAAAATAGAGGCTGCAATATAGACTCTCTTACCTTGGTTGAAAGGAACAACCTAAAATAGTTAGGACAAGATCAAGTCCTATTTGAGTGCTATCCATCTCTCCACAAATCTGAGTTCCAGCTAGATCACATCCCCGCTATAAAATGAAACACATCATAATCTATCGACTTTAAGCTTCATGCCATATCTCGATGCTTCTCAGATTGAAAAGATAAAAAATTTGGGCACCAACATCATGAAGGAAGAGGAAGATCAAATTTGGACAATGGAATTTGATTGTATTCATTCCAAAGCGGGCTTGAGAGCTGGTGTAGAATTATACTCTCCTTCCAATCAGTTGTACTCATTTTCCTCCAAGCTGCAATTTGATAATACAAATAACAATACAAAGTATGAAACACTACTCTTAGGCATGAGTGCGAAGTAGAGGACATGGGAATCAAGAAAATGAGATTCTGAGGTGATGCAGAGGTTATAGTAAAGTAGTTTTGTCAACAATATCAGGTGAAGAATCCAAGACTTTGGCATTACAAAAATAGAGTGTGGGATTGCATTAAATCTTTTGATGCATTTTCCATTGAAGCTATTCCAAGGGAACAAAATGAAAAGGTCGATTCTCTTGTAATTTCAGCTTCTCGAGTTACATCTCATCCTTCTTTTGGTAAAGACAAAGTGACCATTGAAATGGTATTCGGGCTAGTGTACTAGACAATGCAAATAATTGGCAAGTCTTCAATGATGATAACCAAATTCTAGCCTTTTTAGAGAAAAGGATAATTTTAATAATCTCTTCTTTGAAGCGGTGAAAATCCACACCGAGAATCAATCCCCAAAGAAGATAAAAAAGGAATTGAAGGGATTGATGATGAGGAATAATCAAATTGAAAGGGAAAAAAATTCCCAAAGGCCTAGTCTCATTAGAAGACCTCTTTCAAAAACATGACATATTCATTCAAGAGAAAGAAAAGCAATCTTCTCGGTTCAAATGATTTTGATAAAGAAAACATTGGTACCCGGAGGATTCAAGGATGGTCAATATTGGAAAATGTTTCTTGCTTGAGGAAAAAAGAAGATTTGTTGCATTATTCAAGAAATAATTAGATGTCTTAGCCTACTCTTATGATGAACTCAAATCCTTCCAACCAAAGGAAATGTGTCACTCAATTCCTTTGAAGCGGGTGTTAATCCCTTCAGGTAGAAACAAAGGCTATATAACCCAAAGATTTCTAATACCATCAAAGAGGAGCTAATGAAGATTCTCAATTCAAGGATCATATTTCCCATCCACCATTCAATGTGGGTGGCTAACATGTGCCAAGTGTGAAATAATAATGGTGAAATAAGGATATGTGTAGATTTTCGTAACTTTGAGCTGAGCATCACTAAAGGACAATTATCCTCTTCCTATCATGGACCATATCCTACAAGCATCACCGGATCTGAAATGCTTTCATTACTTGATGGATTATCAGGATATAATCAAATCAAAGTGGCAGAGGAGGACCGCACTAAGACAACCTTTATAACACCTTGGGGCACTTTTGCCTACAAGAAAATGTCTTTTGGCCTAATCAATGCAGGAGCTACATTCCAAAGGGTGATGGATTTGGCCTTCAAATATCTGAAGCATTACATTGTCATATATCTTGATGATCTCACAATATTTTTAAATAAGAGGAGATCATATCTATCACTTGGAACAGGTACTTGCAAGGTGTAGGAAACATGGCATATCACTAAATCCAAAAAAGTGCATTTTTGGAGTCACAAAAGGCAAATTATTGGGGCACATTGTGAACAAACATAGAGCACACATTGATCCTGAGAGGTTTAGATACATTCAAGCATTAGCCCTGCCCACAAGCAAGAAAGGAGTTCATTCTTTCTTTGGAAAGATGAACTTTCTTTATCATTTTATGCCCGAGTTTTCGATTTGTGAAGCACATCACTTCCATGATGAAACCAAAAGGAAACTTCAAATGGAACAATGAAGGGAAGGAAACATTTGAAGAGATCAAGAAATCCATTGCTAAGGCTCTAACTCTTGTATCTCCATATTTTAACAAAGAATTCATTGTATATTATTATGCATCAAAACATATCAATCTTTGCCATCCTCATTCGAAAAATGATGAAGGCATGGAAGCACCTATTTATTTCATGAGTTGTCCTTTGAAAAATCACGAGCTAAAATAAATCCAATCGGAGAAGCATGCCTTTTCAGTGGTCAAGGATGTAAAAAAATTAAGTTTTTACATCCTCAATTCCCATATGGTGGTGATGGTCCTTGACGTGTAATCAAATCCATCTTGAAACAGCAGCAAGATCCTTTAGCTAAGATAGGAAATTTTATTACAAAGAATCAAGAACATGACTTGGAGATACGACCCTCCAATCTAGTGAGGGGAAATGGCTTGTGTGAGTTGATTTCTGAAGATGAAACACTCAAAGTTCAACATTGTAAAGAAAAATGTGCTTTCTCAACTCGTAAATACAACCAAAAGGTTCTCTTTGTCACCACTATTGATGAGTGGTATGCTGATATTTCCTATTACGACTTATGGAGATTTACCTTCCCATCTTCATTACAATCAAAGGAGAACACTTGTTCTCAAGTGAAGGTAGATAAATTTGTAATCTGGAATCATGTGCTTTACAAAAGAGGCCTAGAAGGTTATTTCCTTAGGTGCGTAGATAAGGAGAAACAAGAAACATTGCTTGAAGAATACCATGACCAAGCATGTGGTGGGAATTTTTCAGCAATGGTCACTACACACAAGATCTTCTCGAGGAAGCTATTATTGGCCCACCATATTTTCAGACACTTGAGATTGGGTTTCTAAATGCAAAGCATGCTAATAGATCATTGGAAGACCACAACTTGTTACATTACCACTCGATCCTGTGGTTATTAAAGAACCATTTCAACAGTGGGGGCTAGAATTCATTGGTGTTCGAATCCTCACTCAAGTGCGGGACACATGCCTATGTACTCACAAAGAATAGAATTCTTCACCAAATGGGTGGAAACCATTCCGGCCAAACAAGCTAACACTAAAACTATATGTAAGTTCATAAAGAAGAATATCATAGTCCATTTTAGAGTGCCATAGAATATTATAGCAGATAATGCTACCTATTTCTCTTCAAGAGAGTTGACTAAGTTTTTCTATAGCTATAGAATATCCCTAGCTCATTCTTCTGACTACTATCCATAAGGAAATGGACAAGATGAATCAAGAAACAAGAACATTGTGACCATTTTCTCGCAAGCTTGTAGATGAGAATCAAAGGAATTAGCACAAAAGGTTGTACGATGCATTGTGGGTGGATAGGATCACTCCTAAGAAGGTAATAGGTATGTCACCATTCCAACTGTTGTATGGATTTGAAGCAAAAATCCATCTCATGATAGATATGCCAACTCTCAAGCTCTGCAAGTAAGAGAAGATGGTCGATCAAGGATTCCATTGACAAGAGGATCCTCTTTCTTGAGAAGCTAGAAGAAAATAGACTCCAAGTGGTGGATTGCATTAAGGAGCACCAATTGAAAGTATATAATATTTTTATAAGAAGGCCAAGGAAAAAGAATTCAATGTTGGAGACTTCATCCTGCTATGGGACAAGAGAAGAAAACCAAAAGGCAACCATGGAAATTTTGATTCATTATGGCTTGGCCCATTCCAAATTCATGAATCTTGCAGCGAGAACACTTTTCTTCTCTCATATTTAGATGGAACACTTTTGGAATTGCCTCGGAGCAGAAATACTTGAAATCATATCATCGGTGAGAGAATGTTGTCCCCCTCCTTGTACCATAGGTGATTGTTAGGTGTTTCGCTCGGAATGTTTCGACTTCTGGGAATAGAGTTGCTTCTATCCTTTCATTCCTTTTAGAAATAGATAAGGGTTAGGGCTAGGAGGAATACCTGTGGAATGTTGAGATGGTGTGCGCGTACCGTAGAGGAAGATCAGGTTGACTGCGAAGAACTCCTTTTTGTCTTGGAAGGACTACCTGCAAATAAGAACACAAGACCACAAGATTTTGATTAGACAATAAATGAGGAAACTGCCTTGGGCCCAGGAAATATAAAACTTCCTTTCGAAGGTGGTCAGTTTCCCTGCTAATATGAATTAACACAAAAGACTGTAAAATATCAATCAAATTACTTCGTTTGGAACAGATAGGGGAAAGGCTGATTTCTGGTTTGTAGTCTGGGTAACCGATACCGGTTACTGGTAACCGATGTCGGTAGGGTTTAGGATCTGTAGGTTGGTTGTTTTGTGGGGCGTTTGTGTTATTTGGTAGCTGTGTTATTTGTAAGGCTGTATATGGGTGATATTAGGAAATAAGGTGATGAGAGGTAGATGAATGATAGTTAGATGTAATATGCACGCTGGGTAGTGGATTCAGGGATGGATTTATGAGGACTGTGATTCAAAAGGCATAAGAAATGTTATAACAGAGGACATGCAAGATGTGACTTACTGGTTTTGACGAAGATGCAAGCTGATCTCCTTTGCTGTAAACACTTCTGGTATCTCCACTCGTCTCTGCTCGGTCAAGTGAAGATCTGGACTCTGTTCCTCGCTCCCAATGATCTCTGTTGATTCAAAAATCCTTCCACACTTTGATTTTGGTTCGGGGAGCCCATTTACAGGGAGCCGATGGTGGTTACGTAACCGACGGCGGTCGAGTAGGAACCGGCATCGGTAAGGAAAAAGTAGGCTATTTTTAGTAAAATAGCCCACCTTCCCTGCTTTTCTCCCGAGAGATCAGTTGCGGGCTTGGTCAAATGACTAGAAGGTCGGTTTTGGGTGCGAGAAAGGGGTCATTAGTTATGGGTGTAGGTGTGGACCAAGTTATGGGTCTTAATTAGGTTAGGGGCTAGGTCATGATGAAGTGGCAAAATGAGGTGGTAGGTAAGGTGATGTGGATTTATCAATTACAAGGTAATTAATAAATAATTGTGTAAGGTTTAGGTGATGAGGTTATATTGCGAGATGAGATGCGGGTCACAAGGGGTCGTAAGACACAAATTTGGTGTCTACATTAGCCCCTTATTGTCGTGTAGCTTGTTTTGTAAAGTCATGCGGCATAAATAATATGAAGTGGTTTTCCCTGTTAAGGGTATAGGTAATCCCCCTCAAATCTATCACAGATTGAGTGAACGGGAAATCAGGGATAGGGTTGATAAAGGGTAAATGGTGTAGAGAGGATGGTAAGATGGTGGGGTAGGTTCAAGGAAGCAGACGCATGTTGAAATGCCATAGTACGACTAGGGGACATGATTTGACGAGCAAACCAGCAGTGCAGAGGCAAAGGTCGATAGTTTATCCAAACAAGGGTGGTATAATCCTGGTATCCAAGGCATAGGAAGTAGCTCCAGGGTATATAACAGGTAAGGTACAGGAACATTTAGGCATGTCCGGCAGCACCAAATGGTTGGTTTGGTTGAGATAAACGTCACGGTCTAGGTCTGGGCAAAGTTGGTCGACAGATCAAGTCAAGAACCCTAATCATGCGAAAACACGAACAGGTGAGCTCGATTGAACAAAAAACTACAGGATGGGTGGATAAAAGTGTATGGTGTTGATTTTGGGTAAAGTATTGAAGTGGTACGGCCGTGGGTCGGGCCGAGTTGTTGGATTGCAGCCTTGGGTCGGGCCAGAAGGGTAGAGTGAGGCCTTGGGTCGGGCCGGTTGGTTAGGGCGAGGCCTTGGGTCGGGCCAAATGGTTAGGGCGAGGCCTTGGGTCGGGCCAGTAGGGTAGGGTGAGGCCTTGGGTCGGGCCAAATGGTTAGGGTGAGGCCTTGGGTCGGGCCAGTAGGGTAGGGTGAGGCCTTGGGTCGGGCCAAATGGTTAGGACGAGGCCTTGGGTCGGGCCAGTAGGGTAGGGTGAGGCCTTGGGTCGGGCCAAATGGTTAGGGCGAGGCCTTGGGTCGGGCCAGTAGGGTAGGGTGAGGCCTTGGGTCGGGCCAAATGGTGAAAATGTTTGCATCAAAGGTGGATATAGGTGATGTTGGTGGAAAAGGGCAAATAGTAAATAAGGGCAAAATGTTGGGTAAAAAAAAAAAAGATAAAACCGATATCGGTTATCTATGACCGGTACCGGTTAGATAACCGACGCCGGTTTCTTAGGGCACGATTTGACCGGTATCGGTTCTATGTGAAAAACCTATAAAAAGAAAAATACGGCCGGTCATTGTCACTTTTGCAATTTGGAAACCAATTAAGTTGTCTGAGGTGGATTTTGGATAGTGGTGCATTTGTTGGCTGAGGTGGCACTAGTTGAGTGGAGAAGTGAGTTGATTGGTGGGCCTGAGTGAGTAGCAGGCAACATTTGATTGGTAGAGGACCCAGCAAAGCAAAGTTTGACCCATGGCACAGGCAGGAGGAGCAGGAGGGGCTGGACCAGCTGGACCACCACCACCCATCCCACCACGACGACGTGTCGTCATACGGGTAGGTTCGAAACTCTTTAATTTGTGCATTTGAATGGTATTAAGCTAGATTTGGGGTTTGGGTAGGAATGTACATTTTTTAGGAAATAATGAGAAAATGGAAATGATTTGAAAAAGGGAGAGGGTAGATAGGTAAAATAAGCTAAGGCGGTTAGGTGGGTAGATTTTTAGGGTGTTTGGGTGGGTATGTAGGTAGAAAAAGGAAAAAATGTAGGTGGGGGCCGCGCGGGGGTTCGGCTCCGGGAAATGACAGTGACCGATGTCGGTCGCAGTTAACGGCCAGGGTGGTTTATTGCTTGACCGGCGTCGGTCGTGTATCGGCCGGCGTCGGTTGGAGTTTATTGTTTTGTTTTGTTTTGGTTTGTTTTTGCTTTGGTTTGTGTGGGTTTGTTGGGGGTTTGTGTGGGTTTGGGTTTGGGTTGGGTTGGTATGGGTTTGGAGGTGGGTTGTATGGGTTTGGGGTTGGGTTGGTATGGGTTTGGGGTTGGGGTTGGGTATGGGAGGGAGATAGTGGAAAAGGTAGGTGACTAGAGGGGGTTAGAGAGTCGGGGTGTGGTCGGGGGATAAAAGGGGGTATAGAGGGTAAAGTAGATGATGTGATAAAGAGTAGGTCTAAGGTTGTGGGTTGGTTTTGCAGGCACGTCAGCAGTTGACGATGTGGGATAGGATGCCCCCGCTGTTGGTGCGGATGCGGCCACACGTATCCGTGGCACACTGGGCTATCATGCGCGAGGTGGGACTCGGCGGAGTCCAGCGTTACAGAGCTATTGATAGAGATCACAGCCTGATGGTTGCCCTCATCGAGAGATGGGATCCGGCGACCAATGTGTTCCATCTCCCGACTGGGGAGATGACTATCACATTGGAGGATGTGTATCACATCCTTCGACTACCGATCGAGGGAGAGGTAGTGTTCCAGGTAGATTCGAGACGGCGATGGACAACATCCTATAGGTTTTCGGGGATGCAGCCGCGCTATTGACGTATCATAGCGCGAGCATCGGGTATGGGGATATGTACCATGCGCATCGCCATGAGACACGGCTTGCCGTGTTGATGATGATCGGGATCACCTGCTTTGCCCTCCCGGACTCAGAGGGAGGCCGCTTTCCACGGGCGCTGATGGGGGTTCTACACGAGATGGTGGAGGAGCACACCTGTTATGCTTGGGCACCAGTATACCTGGTACAGTTGTATCGAGAGCTGTGGGGCTATCGCCGGATGAGGTGATTCGGGATTTGTTCGACGTTTTTGCTGCATTGTTGGGCATATGAGCACATCATATGCCTTAGACCAGTAGGGCTGCCCCAGCAGCCAGGGCCACAGGTCATATATAGATACGGCTTTCAGAGGTGGTTGGGGGTCGTGGGTCAGCCACGAGCAGTGCTTGCAGGGTGAGACGTTACTTATTACAGGCATTTATTAGAGGGCCTGACAGTGGCAGATATCGTATGGAGACCTTACAGAGGTCATCACCCGCGCAGAGGAGCCCGATTACAGTTGCGCTTGATCCAGTACACTTTCTGGATAGCAGGACGGAGGCCGGGAGAGTATGAGAGGATACCCCTAGAGAGGGTACGCAGGCAGATGGGGCTGCGACAGGACGAGCCACCTCCCTTCCCTCAGTACCGGAGGGATGATGTAGAGGCTCCACTGCCTGCACCACAGCCCTTGGACCCAGATTGGGTTGCTGAGAGGCCAGCAGATGACACTGTAGATGATGCTGGTTATACGGGAGCATATATGGTTTGGTGGGCTGGTCAGAGAGCAGCGAGGATAGCACAGCCTGCACAGCCAGACTTGGCAGCGGTGACAGCAGTGAGATCAGCTCAGGGGCCAGGTATAGTTATTACAGGGGCAGCTTGCTACTGCGCACGAGCACAGATAGGTGTTTTACAGAGGCAAATTGCTTGCCCAGCTCAGTACAGAGCATAGGCACCACCACCAAAGATGGCACAGCCCACGGCCCCAGCACGTGCACAGTACCACCACACCCACAGAGCACCACCACGCATCACCAAAGCCACAGCACAGGGGGCACTGGTAGTAGGTGTCAGGGGACCAGCCCCAGCACCTACGGTGGCTCGAGAGCGTTACATGGAGGCTAGAGCGGAGGCCCGATACTATCAGGATATTCTTGATGGTACCGGGGCTGATTATCAGCCCTATGCGGCACATAGAGCAGAGACCTCTCGGAGCCAGAGGTCTTAGGGAGGTGCAGCCATAGCTGGTGGGTCCGTCACAGGCAGGAGGTGAGAGGTAGGACAGGGACCAAAGCGAGCGAGACGAGTAGAGGAGGTGGAGAGAGCTGAGGGGCCCCAGCACATTTTGTATATTGGACATGGGCACCGGTCTGCGAACCGGTTGTGTTGATAGAGGCCTGCGTGCCTATTTATTCATTTATTCATTCATTTATTTATTGTATATACTGGCTCATGAGTGAATGAGTACAAAGGTTGTACAATTGATACCGCCTGCGAGCCGAGTATGTTTTGATAGGAGAGACCACTGCGAGCGAGTCGAGATTATTGACAGTTATTGCGGCCTGCGTGCCGGCTTTGTTATATTATGAGATTACGGAGGCCCCGATGCAGGGCACATTGTATTTTTGAAACTTTGTATATATATAGATATGATGTTTTGACCCACATGCTGTGCGTAAAAAGTGTTAAATGTTTTGTCGATGGTTTGTGATATGTGATATATGATGAGTTTGATTGACATGGTGTTATATATGAATGATGTTGATGTCTTTTGTTGATGGGATGTATATAGATATAAATGATGAGTTTAATTGACATGTTATATTATGAAATGTTGTATGTTTGGTCGCTGGTGTGTGAATATTAAATGGTTGTAGCTGTTGATTTGGATCCAAATGGTGTATAGAGTAATGGTTTTTGATATTGGTTATTGATGGCTTGTTTGTTTTGTAATATAGAGAAATGATGTTAATGAAATTGTAATGAGATGTGGATTTAATGAAAAATATGGATAATGGTGTTGTTCATGCAGGAAAAAGGGACGGGCGCCACAAAAATTTCCAAAAATGAAGAGACGACTTAGGTTTAAGCAACAAGGGGTAACTTGACCGATATCGGTTATGTAACCGATGTCGGTAGATATATGACCGGTATCGGTTATGCAAGAATTGTTTTCCTAAAAATAGAACTGCTGGGTTGGCAACTTAAGTTCTTATTTTTAGAGCCATGCAAGAAGTTAAATACGCGAACGCGACGCTTTTTGACGACTGAGACAGGGAATTGCATGAGAGATTTGAGTGAGAAGGAGAAAAGAGACAGGGAAAGTGAATGTGATCTGAGATTCAGAAGGCAGAAAGGCAAATTTGAAAAGGGTGGTGATCATGGCAGAACAAGGAGAAGCATCCAGCAGGCAGGGACGAGAGGGAAGACGAGTGCCACCTCAAGCTGCTGCAACCCAAGAGGTAAACGGTTTGGTTGTAATTTGATTTTTGCATGTTTTCTGAATAGGATGAGAGAAGTGTAAGTGGTTAGATATGAGAAAGAAAACGTGATAGCAAGGGTTGGGGATGGTATGAGTGCTACGGGGCAGGTAAACAGGGTGGGCCTGTATGTTTTTAGGTAGAAAGAGGAGTAAACGGGCTTCATAAATATCGAAGGTGTATGTTTGAAGCAGGGTAGGTATATTTTGACAGTGACCGGTATCATTTATAAGTAACCGGTATCGGTTAGCCAACCGGTATCGGTTATGCATAACCACTATCGGTTACTGTAAGGGTTTCCAGATTTTGAGAAAAAACCCGTAGAGATTTGTTCTTTTGAATAATTATGTGTCGTTTTGATGTATGCAGGCAGAAGCAAGGTTAAGGATGAATGATACTGTGCCAACGTTGTTGTCACGAATCCGAGTGGATGTAACACCAGCTGAATGGGCATTGATAAATCGGTTGGGGTTAAGTGGAATCCGCTATTATTCAAGAATCGTGCGTAACCATGCTATGTTGCAGGCATTGATTGAGAGATGGAATCCAGAAAAGAATACCTTCTATCTACCAACAGGGGAGATGACAGTGACTTTGGAAGATGTGTTTCGTATTTTGAGACTCCCAATTATAGGAACACCAGTATATCAGGCAATGCCTAACGCAGGCGAGCAGCGATAACAACGGTATTTGGTCCATACGCATGAGATCTGACACAGCGAGGTTTGACATTCACATATGGGGTAATGTATGCAGCACACCCTGAGGAGACAAGGTTAGCAGTGATATTAATGATAGCGGTAGGGTATTATGCATTACCGAGGGCGGAAGGGGGAAGATTTCCAAAGGCATTGATGTGTGTTATTTGGGAGATGATAGAAAGGAACGTGACGTTTGCATGGGCACCTGCATATTTGGCGGAGCTATACAGGGGTTTATGGGCTTGTAGGTGAAATCACAGAGCGACACTGGATTGTTCATACTTATTACACTGTTGGGCCTATGAGCACATTGTTTGTGTGTGACCAATAGGCCGACCCATCCAGTCAGGAGAGACCGGAGTACAGAGGTTGGGATTCAGATGATGGGTCCAGACAGAACAAGAGGCAAGATCTCAGGCCGTGACGGGTGACATTGAGTATTACAGGCAGGTATGGGAGAGGGTGACGGTTGCGGATATCTGTTGGAGGCCTTACGGGAACTATATGGTAACAGAGAACATAGCTGAGGAGTTGAGGGGTGTAGAGCGATTGAGGTGGATCGCGGGGCACAGGCCAGGTGAATATGAGAGGATTCCTATAGATCGCGTGTGGCGACAATTTGGATTTGTGCAGGACATACCGCAGGCTTATAGACCATATATGAGGATCGACGCAGAGGCAGCATTCTCACCTCCCCGGCCAACACCTCCAGAAGGTCCTGAAGAAGTAGCAGCCGATCGCAGGGTAATGGACGCAGGAATGACAGAGGCCTATAGATTATGGTGGATAGCAAAGCAGCAAGGTGTACGTGATCGTCCCGACATAGCGGTGATTACAAAGAGAGAGGGATCGTCTCATGCAGTGTTTAGTTCAAGCACTCAAACGTAGGTGAATGAGACAAGAGGATTGTTAGCGGTTGCGGAGTCACGGGCGGAGAGACTAGAGGCTGGAGTCCTCCATGCGAGAGGGCGTATTCATATGTTACAGGAGAGGTTGGCAGATCAGTGGGCGGTACCAATAGCCGTGGTACCTTTGAGGATAGAGAGGCCTGGCGAGAGGGGTCGACGATCACGATCCTCACCTAGTTCGGGATGAGGCGTAAGGGTCTAAATAAATGTTAGCAAGGTATAAGAATTAATAAGGATGCCGACCTGCGTGTCGATGATAGAGAAGATGTATTTGTTTAACATCTAAATAAAACTGAATATGTATGTTGATTTGAGTTACGATAATAATAAGAATGTTTTCGTTTTGACTTTCGGTGTTTTGAAAAAGGATAAAGAGGAATGTGATTAAATAGAAATACACAAAAATATTTATATTTACCACACATGATAGGTTATGGTAGGGGATGGTCGAGCTAACCTTGGGAGACCCCATGTCTCCGAAGTGCTACCTACATAGCCCATTGCACAAAGCAAGGAGGGCCTCGGACGATGTAATTCTCCCTTAGGACCAGGGAGAGGTGAATTCGAGCAATTTAGGTATGGTTAGGTGATTGGTTGGTTGGTAAAGGTATTGATAGTAATATTGGTAAGGCAAGGTTGATGGTGTTGGTAATGAATTGGTGAGATTTGTAAAAGGTATAAGAGAAGTGAAAGTTAGCCTACCCAAGTGGTAGGGAACCATGTCCTGCTTAAGATCAACACACAATCCTAGATGCGAGGCAAAAAGGAAAGATTGCTCCGTAGATGAAAAGAGTAAAACGAACCACACAACATAGAATGAACGTGAAGCCCTAGGTACTGGTGCATAGACGAGAAGTCAATAGGTGAAAAGAGTTGTATGATCACATCCTATCAGGTGTACGTCACGTCCCTTGAGTTGAAACAAATGGTGAGGTGAGGTGAATGGTATAGTTGAGGTATGGAAAACTTATTACAAAGTGAGTGTTCGGATGAAAGAGAACCTACCCTAAATAGACAAGTCCATGACTCCAAAGTTCTTTTGAATGAGGCTTTTATTTTATTGAATATAGACTGATCGATGCGGGAAGTCTACAAGGGATTTTGATTGTTTTATTCTTGAGGTCTTCATGAAGCTGATCAATGCGAGAAGCTTCGATAACGGCTGATCCCATGTATAAATGTCCTTCGAGGGAGCATCTATTTATAATAGCAGATATGATTTTAATGCATAGCTGTCCTTCGGGGGAGCAGTCTATTTATAATAGCAGCAATAGTTCGGCATATAGCTGTCCTTCGAGGGAGCAGTCTATATTTAATTTAGATGACTAGATGTTCTTTTGGCGTGAAGCATCTAGTTTAGTAGGAAGTTTGACTCAAGAAAATCCCATAAGAATACGGCTTATTTTAATACTTTGAAGTCATGGACTAGACTAAAAAGGGGAAGGCATCGTCAAGGGGAGGTGAGAAGTGATCTTGATTTTATTTTGAGATGTAGAAAACAAAGTGTATGTAGCGGTAAATGAGCTCAAGGGACGAGCAGTAGGTAGATAAGAAGTGATATAACACTAAATTCAACAGTAGAATGGTCGAAGATGCAAGGCATTAAGGGGCTCAGGCTCAGGTTTACCATTAAGCGAAGCTAAACGATAAGTGCCTGATCCATAAGTGTGAGTGATTATATAAGGCCCAATCCAATTGGGAGCAAATTTTCCACGTTTGCTCTTTTCTAGTTTGGTTACATGTTGATTCTCTTTGAGGACAAGATCACCAACCTTAAAGGTACGCTCATGAAGTCGCTTATCATAAGCACGCTTGATGCATTTTTGATAGATTTGAAGGTGATCGAGAGCTGTAAGACGACGTTCGTCAAGAAGCTCCAATTGGGCTAACCGCTCTTGGCGGAAATCATCGTTGGTGAGAATATCCTGAAGGGATATTCTGAGGGAGGGTATTTGTATTTCGAGAGGTAAGACAACCTCGGTACCATATACCAAAGAAAAAGGTGTGGCATTAGTAGAGGTACGGATGTTAATACGATAAGCCCAAAGGGCAAAGGGGATGTGATCGTGCCAATTTAAATGCCCTGACTCATTGACAACTTTCATGAGGATTTTGGTTAGCGTTTTATTAGAGGATTCGGCTTGTCCATTTGCTTGTGGATAATACGGTGATGAGAAGCTGAGTTTGATACCAAAGTTGTCACAAAGGTCTTGCAACAACTTATTTTTGAAAGATTTGCCATTATCTGTAATCAGGCGATGAGGAACACCAAAACGACAGATAATGTGGTGGTTAATGAACTCTACAATTTTTTCTTTTTTAGTTGAAATGAGTGGAATAGCCTCCACCCATTTTGTGTAATATTCGGTTGCTGTGATAATCCATCGGTGACGTTGCAAAGAGGACGGATGAATCTCACCAATAAGGTCTAAACCCCATTGTGAGAAGGGCCAAAGATCTCGAGCGACCTGGAGCGGGTGGCTAGGAGTATGTTGAAGGTTGGCATGTTGTTGACACATAACACAACGCTTAACATATTCGTAGCAGTCGTTATTGAGAGTAGGCCAATAATAACCAAGGCGAAGGATTCGTTTGGCCACAGCAAGGCCGCTAAAATGTCCACCACAAATACTGTCATGGACCTGTTGGATGGTATGGGTGACCTCCGCACCGGTGAGACATTGAAGGAGGATGCCATCAAAGCCACGTTTATAAAGGAGTCCCCCCATTACTACATAACGAGAAATGCATTTAAGAAAAGCGCGTTTACCAGTACTAGTAAGGTCAGAAGGGAGAATAGAGGTTGTAAGGTAGTCATGGAATTCGTGATACCAAGTATCCTATGAGTTAGCAGACACAGTATTTATCGTACAAACAACCGAGGCTGAATAAGATGGGGCAAAGAGTTGTTGGACCAAGACGAAAATGTCAGAGTCAGTTGATGAGGCTGGAATTTGCGAGGCTAAGCAAGCCATAGTATCTGCAAATTTGTTAGTGGAGCGGGGAATGGTTTGGATAGAATAGTGAGTAAATAAGGCTAGAAGTGAATCCACGTAGTGTTTGTATTTTTGAAGTTCCTCATTTTTACATTGGTAGATGCCCATAACTTGATTGACTACCAATTGAGAGTCACCAAAAATATTGATAGATTTGATACCTAAGTGCAGCGCAACCTGGAGACCCAGAACAAGGGCCTCATATTCCGCTGTATTATTAGTGCAAGGGAAATCGAGTCGGAATGAAAGAGGCATAGGCTCAGCGTCGAGAGGAATGAGAACAACACCGGCTCCTCCACCGCGTTGGCATTTGGATCCATCGAAGAAGAGAGTCATTGAATACGACTCCTCCTGGAGTGAAAGAGTGGCAATGAGTTCGTCGGGGAATGTAAAATTGGTAAATTGTTCCCCAGGTAAAGGGGCTTCCGCAAGTTGGTCTGCGATGGTTTGTCCTTTGATTGATTTCTGGTGGACAAACTCAAGGTCGAGGTTGGCGAGGAGCATGAGCCATCGGGCGATGCGTTGGTTTAGATGAGGTTTGGCATACATGTAATGGATGGGGTTCGTGTTTGTGATGATGAAAGTTTTGTGATTCAGAAGGTAGTGTCGGAGTTTGGTAGCCACGAATGATAGGGCTAGGCACAACCTTTCTACATGTGTATACCTAGTCTCATAGTCCACCAAAGTACGACTTATATAATAAACGGCTTGTTCTCTATTTTCAGAGTCACGATGTGCAAGCATGGCCCCTACAGCGTGGTCAGTGGTGGAAAGGTAAAGGTAGAAAGGGTGGTCGTCTTGAGGTGGGATAAGCACAGGTGGCTGTAAGAGATAAGTTTTGAGAGCTTCAAAGGCTTGGTGGCACTCTTCGCTCCATTGAAAATCAATGTCCTTTTTAAGAAGGTGATGAAAAGGTTGACATCGATCCGAGAGTTGGGAGATGAAACGTCGGATAGATTGGAGCTTACCTTGTAAACTACACAATTGTTTGAGATTGGTAGGTGGGGGCATTTCTAGGATAGCTTTGACTTTAGATGGGTCGACCTCAATGCCACGCAAAGAGACGATAAAGCCAAGAATTTTTCCCGAAAGGACACCAAAGACACATTTTTTTGGTTGAAGACGGACAAAATATTGTAACAGGCGATCAAAAATAATGGTTAAAACATCGAGATGTTCACTGCGATGTTTAGACTTTCCAAGAAGATCGTCGACGTAATCTTCAAGGATAGTGTGCATAATGTCATGAAAAATGTAGGTCATAGCCCACTGATAGGTCACACCAGCATTCTTAAGGCCAAATGGCATTACACGGTAACAGAAGGTTCCCCAAGGAGTTATGAAGGTAGTTTTGTGTTGATCGGCAGGGGCAACCAAAATTTGGTTGTATCCTGAAAAGCCATCCATGAGAGAGAGCATCTCATGGCCTGCAGTGAGATCAACAAGTTGGTCAATACTAGGTAGGGGGAAGTCATCCTTAGGGCAAGCGAGGTTAAGATCCCGGAAATCCGTGCATATCCGAAGTCCCCCCGTCGCTTTAGTGACAGGTACGATGTTAGAAATCCATTGAGGATAGTCAATAGGCAGAATGAAGGAAACAGAAAGGAGTCGTTGGAGCTCCTCTTTGACCAAGAGGGCAATGCGTGGATGCATTTTTCTCAATTTCTATTTAATTGGCTTGGAATCAGGTTTCAGGGTAATGTTATGGATAGCAATGTCAGGATCAATTCCTGGCATGTCAGCGTAGGACCAAGAGAAAGCTTGGTTGCGAGCATGGAGGAAAGTAGTAAAGGTGACTTGTTACGATCTGTTAAGGGATTGTCGGATCTTCACAATGTGAGGATCCTCCTCGTGTGGATGTTGATTTCTATATTCGATTCATTCAACATGGTTTGAGTTTCGAGATGTTAAGGTGCGTTGAATATAAGAGTCATCCGCGCCAAGGTAAGTGAGGATGGAGTCATCATCCTGGCACTCAATAACGTTAATTGAAGGGGAGTCCTCTTCAATCATGTCTGGATATAGAAGGGGAATAGAAGAGGGGTCCTCATTATCGCGTTGATAAGTGAGAGGACCTAGGAAGATAGCATTTATGAAAAAAAAAAGTTAGGAGGGATAGATTCAGGATCTATCGACTCGGTGGGAGACGAAGGCAAAATGGGTGATGATGGTTCGGTAGGGGTGACGCCATCATCTTCTAGAAGACAACTGACACGAGGTTCCGTCGATGTAAGTGTTCCCGAAATCCGAGACCACTACGATCATTATGTTTGCGTGTGGTGATGGGGATGAGCGTATGTCGGCCTTGTTCATAAAGGCCAAAACCAAAGCCTTTCCAAGCACAACGAGTCAAGAAGGTGAGGGCGACGATTTGTCAGGTATTGAAAATCGGATTGGAAAGGAACCACACCAAGAGGAGGCTCAGGGGCAACGGAAGATGCGTCGACACCCCCATATGTTAGGTTAGTATGGCAGTGCGGTGGTCCGTAGGAGATTACTTCTCCCACACGACGGTCATAAGTAGGATGTGCATGTACCTGTCCATACTCCTGTGGGGTATGGAAAGAACTAACGTTATATAGGCGATACTCCCCCAGCGTAAGGCGTTGAAAAACATCTACTAAGGGATCAACGGTTGGGATGTTAGCTGCGGGAAGGGAAGTGGTTTTTGCGATGGTAGTTTCATCAGTTGAAGGCGTAGGTGCGGTTGAGGTGGGTGGTTGAGGCACAGTTGAAGAGGATGGTTGGGTTGAGTGAACGGGTGTCTTGATTGGTACAAGCACATCGTTTGGGCGGTATAACATATTGCAGGTTTTAAAGGGGGATCAGCTTTTACGGTGTAGGATTTCCCCTCGTACTCAAATTTTATGCATCTATGTAATGTTGAGGGAACGCATCCCATGGCCCGGATCCAAGGACGACCCAACAATATATTATATTGGAACTCTCCCTCAAGGACATAGAAGAGTTCGGGTAAAGTACGTGGTCCTACCCGAATGTTGAGGATCACTGTGCCTAAGGTAGAGGTAATAGCGTCATTAAATGACCGCAACATGATGGGGTTGGCACACATGTAGCTAGAAGGGATATTCATTTGTTGGAAGGCTTTTGAAGAGATGATGTTTAGGCTAGCACCCCCGTCAATCATAACACGACGTACCCGAATGTCCCGGACGTAAGCGGAGATGAAAAGGGCAGGGTCAGGGTCTTCTGTACCAAAGTCAACAATTTCATCTTCAGAGAAACTGACTGCAGCAGCTTGTGGTACAGAGACGGAAGTGGTTGGGGCGGTGGGTTGTTTGGTGAGAGAGGCAACGTGATTGGGTGTTAGAATGGAGGCAACGGGTAGGGTTTCATTAGGTAAGACCTCGATCCCCTGAAGAATTTCAACGAGAGCTTGTCGATGAGATTCAGAAGTCTGAATGAGATCATATAGTGTCATTTTTACGGTGATTGGTGAAGCTGTTTGATCATGGCTCGATGGGTAGCTCCATTAGAGACGGGGTAAGCGGGTCCACGAATAACCACTTTGGGTGGTGGTGCAATCGGGATGCTGGACGGAGAAGGAGAGGACACAGGTGTGCTTTCTTTCGCTTTCTCATTGTTTTTCTGCGCTCGAGTAGCAACACTAATCATATTAATCTCGTAGACCTGAGATGAGGAAGATGTTTGGGATAAATCATGGTTTTCAAGAGGTGGGGTTGTAATAATGATGGATCTTGGTGAGGCGGGGACAGATGGTATAGGAGAGGGAATTGAAGCTAAAGGTCTCTCCCTTCATAAGTTGTCTTTCTTAACCTTTCTATCTGGGAGAGGTGACTGACGAAGGATGGTTTTTAAAGCTTTGCATCCCTCCACATCATGTCCTGGTGTGCGGTGATAAGCGCAGATTTTAGACTCATCGTAACCTATAGGGCGAGGTTTAGAAGGGTCATAAGGTCTAAGTGGGGGTAGAGAAATGGTCGCATTCTCCACCAACATAGCAAGGATTTTGGCGTAAGATCCTTTGAGTGGGTCAAAATCGGAGGAGGATGAGGGCATTGGTTGTGCGGGTTTCGGTAATGTTTGGGCGTGGTTGGTTCGTACGGGTGGTGGTTTAGCCAAGGGGTGTTGACACGTGGTTTTCACCAAACGTGGTTTCTTTGGCGCAGGAGCTACGTTCGGCTGGTTAGATGATGAGGCTACAGATGACGTGGTAGCGGGAAACAACCACGGAGAAAGGGGAGTGACAGAAAATAAATCCTTTGATGATGGAGTTTGTTTAGGGTTGATGGGTGGACAGGATATGTGGGGTGATAATGTTGATATACCCTTAGATCTCTGTATAGGTGCAGAAGGCGTAGGTCGTTTTGAAGAAAATGCAGGAGGTATGATATATTGATGCAAGGTGGAAGGATGAGGTCCCAATATGGAAGGTAGGTGTGACGATGATGGTTTTGATTGTGATAGAGGCACGGATTGAGCTTGTCTTCTAGGTGGCGGGGCGGCTTTATTCTTGGATAAATCTAGTCACTTAGGCGGGTGTGTTAGACTGGGTATGGGTGAGGTCCCAAGTGTAGGGGAAGGTTTGGTTAGGTTAATAGAGGTGGATGGGATACTTGATATAGATACGGGGGGTGAGAATGAGGACATAGGCATTTTGAGTTTCTGTAAACACTTAGGATATATGGTAGAGGTGTCGGGATCGGTCATCTGCATTTGAGTAGAATAAGGGGTACTCAAACGTTCCCATAGGATTCATCTATCTTCTGGAGAATGACAGTCTTCAGGTTTGAATTGTAAATTTGGTACGGAAGAAAGGTGGGTTGTGATTCCAGTCCACTGTGGGTGTGATACAGGGAGTAGATGAGGCACTGTATCAATAGATGTTACGAGGTCAACCGGTCGTTGAAAAGATTTAGGCAATGAAGAACTAATAGGTAAGAGGGCATGTTTGAGAGGCTCATTATGGCTAAAGAATTTGGTGATGTCGGTCAAGAGATTTCTCGTCTAAGGATGTCAAAAGGAGTGGCGTACCTTCCTCTTGTATAGCAAGAGCGGTAGAAGGGGAAGTCTGGGAAATAGATAGATTAGATAACATCCGTTCGCAGTCTTGTAGGGATGTGGTATAAGAAGACTCATCGATGGGAAGAGAAGTCTGGGTGGTTAATTCCTTTATGGGTAAAGGAATGATTTCGCTTTGGCTTGATGGTGGTAAAGGAGGTTCGGGCTCCTGTGTTAGTGAAGAGGCTTGATTCAAAATTTTCTCGATAGAGGCTTTTGGCTGGGTATCGAAGACTACATGGATCTCATGAACACTCTCCTCGGCTAAGATATCCTGGTTTGTGTTACTGTTGGGAGAGTGATTCAGGAATGGTTTGTTGAAGATTTTCAAATTTCGGTTGGCAGGGGCATTAGGATTATCGAGGGTTATATCCCCTACGTCAACCATTTCCTGCACTATGTTTTTCAACATCTTGCAGTTTTCATGACTATGTCCTTTTACATGGTGAAAGTTACAGAAGTCATTTTCTTTGTACCAGGAAGGTATAGCGCGAGTGGAGTCAAACCCAGAGTGAGGTTTAACAGGAGGCAAGGTGATAGCTCCGGCCTTGAGCAATTTTTCCAAGATGACACCATAGGTTTCTCCCAAGGGAGTGTAATTGATGGGCTCTGCTTTATACTTATAGGTGGTTTTTGGTGGGGTATTAGATGGTGTTTGAGATTTAACCATCACCGCGTGGACAGCTCCTTTTGATTTAGAAGAAGTGGACGCATGAGGAGTGGTGGTATTTGGTTTATTGGTAGAATCAGGAGTTCGGAAATTGGGGTTTTTGTTGCGCAACCACAATTTCTCTTCTTCTAAGGCTCGAATTTCTAGTTTCCGAGCCATGGTAAAGGCCTCATCAAATGTGCGGAAAGTTTGAATTTGAAGAGTAGGAGAAATGTGCTTAGCACATGCCCGCGTGAAAAGTTCGATAAGTTCAGCCTGAGGCAAGGCATATGTAAGTTGGTTGATAAGGCCGCGCCATCGTCCGACGAAATCTGCGATAGATTCGTCTTCGAATTGTCGAATGGCATAAAGGTCGGTGATGGATACTTTCTTAGCAATGTTAATGGAGAAGTGATCCAAGAAAGATTGGGCTAGTTGGTTAAAAGAGAAGATTGAGTGCTGGGTTAAAGCACTGTACCACTCCAAGGCGGGTCCTGATAAGGACATGGGAAATGTGCGGAGTAACAAGGCATCATCATGGGCAATCAAATAACAAGCATGTCTAAATGATCGCAAGTGTTGTTGAGGATCCTCTTTACTATTAAAACGAGTAAATTTCGGCAATTCCCATTGAGGAGGATATGAGTGAAGGGGGACAGAAGGGTGAATAGGCTCCCGACAAACTTGCTCGTATGTCAAGGCACTACGACTTCCCGAAACAGAAGCCTCTAGATTTTGCATTTTGTCCATCATTTGTTTGATGAAATCCGTGGTTGGATGAGATGATGGTGCGGTTGTGGTAAACGGAGGCAAATTGGGCCAAGGGCCTCCGCTGGACAATGGTGGGGTTAAGTGTTGATAAGGTATGGAGGATGAATATGTTGAGGCGACCGAATAGGGATGTCCCATATAAGATGTTGAGGTTACTGGATACATGTATGGGAATGAAAAGGTAGGCGGAGCTTGAGAAGGAAAGCTCGTGTGGATAGGTGGCAGAGAGCAAGTCATGAATGGAGTGGTCTGCAAGAGAGATGAGGTAGGGGCAGTCGGTGGTAATGATATGTGGGGTCCAAGATTAGCCAAAGGAAAGCCAATCTAAGTCGTATGAATCTCTGAAGCTGTCGGATTGGGAGATGGGGCTAAAGGTGCAGGAAGCAAGGTGGTGTTATCAGGCGGAGTGGGTGCTAAATGAGCAGCTATACTAATAGGCATGCCAACAAGGAGCTGACCATCAGGCGTACGGTCAGGGGCATGAGACAAATAGTATTGTACAGCACTAGGATTAGCATCTAGAAACTTGGCAAAGTCCTTATCTCCCACAGGAATTTTAGGAACCTCGCTGGTATCCGTAGGATTCCCCACAGAATGTGAAGGGGTGATTCGGGTAAAAACAGCAAGCATGTGAAACCATAGCGGCAGCTTGCTTTGAGTGATAACAACCATGGGCAGTGTTCACGGTAGGGTTTCAATCATGTCGAGAACAAACAAACTCAGATCGGTGAAATTGGTAGGTTGCTAGTTTGTCAGGAATTGGGAAAGACAGTAACCGATATCGATCTAGTAACCGATGTCGGTTATACTATAGCCGATGTCGGTCAGGTAACCGATTTCGGTGTAAGAAGTCTGGCTAACAAGATATAAAAGGCTGCTAATTTGATTTTTAACAACGTTTAGTATACTTGTCCAATTATTGATCACAGAAGATAGAGTATGAGAAAGAAAACAGAACTAAAAACAAGCAAGATGTACACACAAATCCATAGATTAACCCTAGGGTTAATTTTAATTATTGTGGGCTTATGCCTTTAGACGTAGAATGATGTCAGAATCCTAAACAAAAGACTTAGGGGAAATGTCAAGTTTGTTTTGGCTTATAAGGTTACCTCAATCGGGCGGAGGAATACCGCGGAAAAAGGGGGATGTTTGAGCTGTTGTGTTAATTGTGAAGTGATTCGGTATGTGTTGTGCAGTGAATGTAAGATTAATTTCTTGTCAATACCATGGATATCACCCCCACGTGTACGACCTATTACTTAATCTATGTTTACTAGAATTGAAAACAATGACAAGGATGCCAATGCACATGTTTTAAACCCAAATCGAAAATGATATTCGATGAAGCAAAAGAGATGACTTTCACTAATGCAAGATGCAAAAAAACAAAGCAAGTTCTTTTACCAAAATAATAAAATACCTTGTGAATATCTTTAGAAGAAGAAAACAGCAAGTATGCTCCCTATATGAAAGCAAGCAAGAAAGAAAGAAACCCAAAATGGGTCCCACCGGGCGTGCCAAAATGTTTCGCTCGGAATGTTTCGACTTCTGGGAATAGAGTTGCTTCTATCCTTTCATTCCTTTTAGAAACAGATAAGGGTTAGGGCTAGGAGGAATACCTGTGGAATGTCGAGATGGTGTGCGCGTACCGTAGAGGAAGATCAGGCTGACTGCGAAGAACTCCTTTTTGTCTTGGAAGGACTACCTGCAAATAAGAACACAAGACCACAAGATTTTGATTAGACAATAAATGAGGAAACTACCTTGGGCCCAGGAAATATAAAACTTCCTTTCGAAGGTGGTCAGTTTCCCTGCTAATATGAATTAACACAAAAGACTGTAAAATATCAATCAAATTACTTCGTTTGGAATAGATAGGGGAAAGGCTGATTTCTGGTTTGTAGTCTGGGTAACCGATACCGGTTTCTGGTAACCGATGTCGGTAGGGTTTAGGATCTGTAGGTTGGTTGTTTTGTGGGGTGTTTGTGTTGTTTGGTAGCTGTGTTATTTGTAAGGTTGTATATGGGTGATATTAGGTAATAAGGTGATGAGAGGTAGATGAATGATAGTTAGATGTAATATATTGCTGGGTAGTGGGTCCAGAAATGGATTTATGAGGACTGTGATTCAAAAGGCATAAGAAATGTTATAACAGAGGACATGCAAGATGTGACTTACTGGTTTTGACAAAGATGCAAGATAATCTCCTCTGCTGTAAACACTTCTGGTATCTCCACTCGTCTCTGCTCGGTCAAGTGAAGATCTGGACTCTGTTCCTCGCTCCCAATGATCTCTCTTGATTCAAAATCCTTCCACACTGATTTTGGTTCGGGGAGCCCATTTACAGGGAGCCGATGGCGGTTACGTAACCGACGGCGGTCGAGTAGGAACCGGCATCGGTAAGGAAAAAGTAGGCTATTTTTAGTAAAATAGCCCACCTTCCCTACTTTTCTCCCGAGAGATCAGTTGCGGGCTTGGTCAAATGACTAGAAGGTCGGTTTTGGGTGCGAGAAAGGGGTCATTAGTTATGGGTGTAGGTGTGGACCAAGTTATGGGTCTTAATTAGGTTAGTTTAGGGTTAGGGCTAGGTCATGATGAAGTGGCAAAATGAGGTGGTAGGTAAGGTGATGTGGATTTATTAATTACAAGGTAATTTATAAATAATTGTGTAAGGTTTAGGTGATGAGGTTATATTGCGAGATGAGATGCGGGTCACAAGGGGTCGTAAGACACAAATTTGGTGTCTACATTAGGTATGTTTTCCTTTTCCGTTGTGTGGTTTTGTTTCTTCTTCTCATTGCGTGGTGTGTTTCCCTTTTAGTTTTGTGTTTTTGTTTCCCCTTCTATTGAGTTTCATGTGTTTCCTTATTCTAATTTTCTTTCTTGAACTTATGCATGAATCTGCAAGGTCCAATGGATAGCGCCTTTAGTCAATGAATTACGTGGTCTAGAGATTGAGATTTTGTATTCCCATGTCATGTCTTCACTATACTCAGTTCATGTCATGTCCCCAAGCTAGAGCCACCTGTTTTCACCCTCAAAATCCTCCCCTCATTTTCTAAGTCAAATTAAAATATTTTGAACTCACACCCTCCAGAAGTGTTGAAGTAAAGATGGAAGCCTGAAAATATAGAGAAAGTCATGCTTTGAAGTTGTTTAAACTCTCCAGTCTATACTTTTTGATGAATTTTCCATTTTCCTGTCTGGACATGTGAAAATTTCATTGTTGTCCTCCTTTGAATGAAATTTTCAATATTTTCATGGCCATGGATCATCGAACCTTGTATTGTTTTCAATTCCTTGGTTCGCGAAAGAAATTTTAAAATCAAAGCAAAATGGTGGAGTTTTCTTCTTCTCTACATTTTTCAATAGTCGTGAATGACAGGCACTTTCTTCCCTATCAAATTTTGGCCTAATTATCCATGGGTACATGGAAATATGTAATTGGAGGTGGGCCAACAGAGAAATTTGAGAATTTGAGCCTTGTTTCCAAAAGGGCTAAAAGGCATAAAGTGACCACAGCCCCGATCATGCTATAAGAGAGAAATTCAAATATTAAGCCCATATCGAAGGTCAAAGTAGGGAGGTGGGCCTACGAGAAATTTGTGTTTTTGATCCCACAATAAAAAAGATAAATTATAAATTTGACCCATGACTCTGTCTCTACTCAAATGAGGCCATGTGTTAAGACCATATCAAAAGCGGGTGAGCAGGCCAAAATGTTCCAAAATGCCAAATCTCTATAAAGTCACACAATGTAAAAGGAATCCTCAACACCCACTCCAAAAATTTCTCCCACATGGACAACTCTAGTTTAAATTTTTAAAGGAAAGATGAATGGTTTAAATTCAAAGTTGCAAAATGAGTGTAACAACCGCATTATAAAAGTTTGGTTTTTCTCGCCATTGGCATTTATTCATGAATTAAGAATCTAAATGGACGCGAATGATTGAAAAGAAATTATAAACCATTTTTTTCTAACAAAGAAGTTGTAAATATTTCTTGGAGGATATTTAATGGCTTCTTCACGCTATTTTATAGGTCCGATTGATCTTTTAAACTCGGGAGTTCATTGTACTTAGAGAAAGAAAGGAGATAGCCATTTTCTTCTAATTTCATCCATTCTAAAATTTCTTCCATTCCCTCGTTATGTACAACTTCTATTTAAGCATCAATAAAAGAATAAGGATTTTGTAGCCTCTTTGATGAGGAGATATTGTAAACTTTGAGTTTGAACTATTATCTCGTCTTATTGCCATTTGAAAAGTTGTTTCTTCTCATGAATGCATGCGTTGAAATTTCTAACTAGTGCACACAGGAATATGATTTTCTACCTACAACATTAGTTATCCTACCTCTCTTCTCACTCCCTTTCCCACCTTCATAACAAATTCCCCCCTTACAGATAACTACAAGCATTTTCCGCAGGGTCAATGGAGTGCCCTTATTGGATCCCCGACCAAAAGGCCACCACAGAAATCCACATTTTCACGCACATGCATATACGAAAGCTACACCAATTAAGTTGAGGGACTTTGATTCCCATAGTGTTGGCACGGAATCCATAAGTTTGTCCACCTGAAAAATTTCCTCACCAATAGAATCAGATAATAAGAGAATTTTTGATGAATCCTTCAAAGAAGTGTGTGAGTGGGGAGCTATCTATCTTTAGTTCCCCACATTTACTTACATTCAAATTCCTAGTTTTATGGGTGCTCCTAGCAAGCTACCTAGATGTCCCACTGATAAGTGGGTCTTGTTAGAATTGGTTCGAGTAATTTTTGGATTACCACAAGATCCAGAATAAAAGGCACAAAGTGGGAATGCAATTCCCTATTTCAATTGGTAGATACACTTTCCCAAATATTTACAAGGCCAAGAATGTAGATGTGGAAATGGCAGAGGTAACCTTGAGAACTTTCCATCCATGGACCAATTTTGACTATTAGGGAAAATTTAGTGAGATAGGTCGGTCCAGTTCCCATGTGCCCCAGTTAGAAGATATCTGGATCCATTGTCGGGATGAATTTATCATCCGACAAAGAGATTATGAAAGGCTAACTTTGGATGAAGTTCAGCAATTTGGAATAGCCGACGTACCAAAAGACATGCAGGACAATGATGAAGTTTTGGATGAATTGTATAAAAGTAATAATATTGCCAATCAACCATTGTCATGGATTGATTGGTATGTGGAAGAATGTTGCAACACAAAGGAAATGGCGGGACCCATTCTATAAAGAACTCATAGTTTGTTGGTTACCTTGGGAATATCACCCAAGGGGTTAGATCAACCTATAAATACAAGGGCCCCATACACCATGGACCAATCAACACCCACAAAGGGGAAAAGGTTAACCAAAAAGACCCATACAGTTCCAAAAAGATTTCATTTGTTGTTGGGATCTCATCTCTTTCCAAGGCTCTTATTCCCAAAGTCATGCCTCCAACAACACCTGTGACAGAAATAGTTGAAGTCAGTGATTCTCCTAGTGTCCCACAAGACCCATCATTTCCCTCTTCTCTTCCATTGTCCCTTCCTACATCAGTTCCTTCCACTTCTACCATCATTTCTTCTTTCCCATCACCTTCCATGGCCCAAGTATTCTCATCCCTTCTAGTTCTCTCAGCTAGAGAAACTATTGGGTCACCCATTTCTACCTCACTTCCCCTAACACTTCCATTTTCCTCCATCTCATCCCCTAACATTATTGTATCAACTCCTATGGCAGTCCTCACATCCACCCCATCCATCACTACCACTACCATTCAAATTCCAACTAATGTTACTGGTACTCTTGTGGTGGCTAATGTTTTAGGTATTGAGTCAACTATTCTATCTTCATCAACATCAACCATTCCAGAATGGTTGTTCTGAAAAAATCCAAAGCAAAATAATAAATTTCCTTTGGGAGATGTAATAGATCTGAGCATATTGGAACATACCCCAAAGAGACAGGCCAAGAGGAAAAATATTGTTTCAATCCGATGGTGAATGCATCGAGGAACGTATTTTGGAGGTTGTCACTCTGCCGAGGAAAAACTAAGGATATAATTACAAATGCAGATTATGTGATTTCTAGATTCTCATTGGGAAAAGCCACTCATGAAGGAGCAAAGAAAGATGTACACACTTCTCTTGGGAATCTACTAGAAAAATATGATAAGGATAAATCTTTTAAGGATGAGCTTAAGGCTAAGGTCAAGCAACTCACTGCATTACTATGGAAAGTAACAAGCCAACTCCATCTACTTGAAGTCTTAACTACTACGACCATGATAATTTCATCTACTATTGATGATATTTCTTATCACGAGATCAAAAATATAGGATAGAAAGGGAGATCAGTAGATGGATGGATGGAACGTATACTACAGGAGGTTGACCCTTTAATTAAAGAAGTTGTTGAGATATACAATGATTTGCAAGTTGGGAAAACTAATATTTGCAAAATGGATGAAGCTTTTTTAGAAGATAATAACAACCTGAATTTGAATTTGGCAACATGGAGTGAGATTAGAGAGGAATATTTGGATCTACTCCTCCAGGAGGATGTAATCGATGATGCTACAAAGCTATTTGAATATCAAAAGGCCATGGAATTCTGGTGTCAGGTGCTACAAGATCTAATTAAGAAGTTAGATGATAAATGAGTGGAGATTACAGATGCTTTGAATGACATATCAGAAGAATTTGATATTGTTAACTATAAATTCTTCAATGAAAATATTGATGCTCTTCTAGAGGAAAATCAAGCAGAATTTCAAGGATTTGGTGAAACATGATGATGAAGTTACTAAAACTTTTGATAGTGAATCTATTGACAGGTTGGTTTTATGTCAAAATTTCAAAAGAAGCTTGAAGAAAATTTTTAGTAAACTTAGAAGCGTTTTGGTTAAAATCATTAGGGAAATTGAGATAGAATATGTGGTAAATCACTATGCATGTGGGTTCGGGATGAGGAAATTTAAGGAATCATTAAATGCTTCATCGAGTATAAACATCGAATGGTTGCATGGGAGGAAACACAACAAAAACCTGTAGATAAGGAAGGTGTTGTAGGACTAGGCCAATGTTGAACAACCATGAAAGGAGAGATCCAAGCTCTAGATTAGTCATAGTTACACAGGTTGAATGAGTCAAACCTCTGCAACAAACTTTCTATTTTTATGGGATCCTGTTCCCTTGAATTAATGACATTTCTATTATTAGTAAAATTGTAGTTAAGGGCCCAATCTGTAATGGCTCAGCCTAAAGAACTTATAAATAGTTAGGTTTATGGAGTCATTAGGGAGAGAGAGATAGATCATATTTTTGTGAAGTTGTTCTTCAAGCTTGGAAGAGTGCTTCAGAGATTTAAAAAACTTTTAATTATATTCAGAGAGATATCTTGCCTTGAAGAAACTGATTTATTATGCTAAATGGTTGATTTATATATGCTTTGTGAATGTATGATTCCTTAGTATAGATGGTTAGCTTGCCTTTATTTCAATTTGTTTGTTTCATGTTATGGAAAAGTGATATAACATCTTTTATGTCAGTTGTGGAAAGACTATTTTCCTTCTGTATCTAAATTTATATTATCATTGGCCATCATCAGTGAAATGAATGTTTAACATGTGCATGTGTTTTATCCTCGTGGTTAGTGTTGGCAAGGAAATTTGTCTAGTGGAAAAATTTGTGATTTCCTTGCCAATGCTCTGGGAATTGTTGTTGCAAATCAGCAAGCTCCCACGGATGCAAATCAGGTTTCTAAGTTGATGTTTCAGGCATCCAGTGTGATTGCACAACATTGAAACCTCTCTCTAAGTGTGGGACTTGTAAAATGAGAGAGGAATCTCTAGATTAGAGGCTGGTTCCTCAAACTCCTCTAATCATATCTGTTATTTTCATAATTACGAGGGTTTGAATCCTAATCCTACTCTAAATTCCAAGGAGACAGAGATAGAAAGTGCAAAAATTGAAACTAAACTAATAGGTGATACACCAAAGGAGTGGTGAACACTTCTTGTTCATGCAAATTGACACAATTTCATAAAATGCAACATGAAACATCATACACAGGCTGATAAGATGCAATTAGAGGTCTGAAATGAAGCAAGACAATACAAACAAAGGACTGAAAATTGATCACAGAGTCTGCACTGTCATTTTCACTGTCAAAATCCTTGCATTTGCAACATCAAAGAGGTAGAAACCTGTTACAATCATGAAGAAGGTCTGATACTTGCAAAAATCACTTGTTGAAGGTGAAAGAAGAAGCTTGCTATCCAAAAAAATGTTCCACCTCAAAAATGAGCCAAATCTGGCTTTTACAATGCATGGGTCGAGCCCAGGAGAGAGAAAAATGTGTAAAAACATGGAAGCCATTCCCCATTGAATGAAGATGCATTAAAACAACATGGGCGTCCTTACAGACCCATGCCCTAACATTTTTGGCCATGCTGAAGAAGAATGCGACCCATTTTGCATTAAAACTGGTTGTTGAAACGTCATTTCTGGCCATTACCACGTGCCAGAGGTGTTTCTTGATTTTATCTCTCCAAAATCAACCAAAATGCAAAATTGACCCTGGAATCATGTAGATAATTTCACCATCTTTCCATTGATATAAAGAACGTGAAAATCTGAGCTCTGGATCGAAAGATATGGCGATTTGAAAATTTAGGGCAAAAACAGGCCAAAATCGGATCGGCGGGCAAAAGTTTGAATTTTTACCCGTTTGGTCTTTGGAAAATTTTCAAATTTTCCTGTCCTCCACCACTCTAGGTGCCATGTGGCAGCTTCCTATTGGCCATGGGCCTCCTAAGGAAAATTTCCCACAAAAACTCCGCCGAGCCATAACTTGAAAAATATGAGGAGTTAGGAGGAAAACTTTACCTTTCTGGAAAGCTGAGAGAGAGCTCTATCCAATGGTGCCATTTTTAGAAAGATTTGAGTGCCTAAAAATCAAAAATGGAGACTGAGGCACAAGAGAGGTAAGAACACAAGGAGTTAGCCACAAAAATGAGCAGGGGCACATTTTGGATAACAATTTTGGCGACTCAGAGGGGTCATCTGCCTGCTAGATGAAGATACCAGTTGCCTGAAGCAGCCCATTGGGCATGGAGTCATAAAATTTTCTGTTCGAACCCCAACTGACTTAGAATGTTGCAAGGAGGAAGATGGAATATCACCTGATGGAAGCAAGGACTGCAAAACATCTCCAGGGACAACAAGCCTGTGCCAAAGCACTTAGGGAAAGCAAAACAACCTACAACAAAACAATGTGCACAAGCACTTGGAGGAATGAAAACCTAAGCTAATATTTACAAGGTGGAGAATTTCCCTTTAGTAGCAATGCTTTAGATAGATTCCATTGACTGGAATCTATAGTTCTTCGCCATCTAATAATTTTGAATTCCTTCCCGATTTTTCTCTATCCACATCCCATTTTAACACTAGATCTCCAACTTGGAAGGATCTGTTCTTGGCCTTTCTATCAAAGGTCTTCTTTATCAAAGCTTGATCCTTCTCCATTGCTTGGGATGCCTGATTTCTGATTTCTTGGAGCTCCATCAATTCTACATATCTGACTTCCATGGGCTCAAACTCCAACAACTCCAACTATTTCATGAGTTCCAATGTTGGCAACTCAAGTGATATGGGCAAAATTGCCTCTCTTCCATAAACAAGCTTGAATGGAGAGTTACCTGTAGATCTTTTAGGAGTTATCCTATCAGCCCATAAGGCTGATCTCAATTTGGTATGCCAAGACCTCTGATTCTCATCAAGAGTCCTCCTAATGATCCTCAACAAGTTCTTGTTTGTAGATTCAGCCTGGCCATTACCCTGAGGGTAATAGTTTGATGAAGTACTTAGGTAGATCCCATTCTTGACAGCCCACTCAGTCACCTTGGATCCAATGAATGCTAATGCATTATCTGAGATTATTGTAGCAGGTATGCCAAATCTGGTTATTATCCCCTCATAGAAGTCTAAGATGCTAGACTCATTTGCTTCCTTGAGTGCTACTGCTTCAGTCCACTTGGTGAAGTAGTCTATGGATGTCAAAATCCACTTATGCCCTTGGCTTGAATTGGGATTAATGACTCCAATGAAGTCCAAACCCCATTGCATGAATGGCTGGTCAACTGAAATTGGATGCAATGGAAGGGCAGCAAGCCTCTCTTTACCTGTGAAGAATGCACAATTCTTGCACCTTTTGATCCACGCAAAGCAATCACTGAAAATCTTGGGCCAATAATAACCAGCCTTCATGATTTTTAGAGCTGTCACTCTTGGTGCAAAATGACCACCAGCTGGTCCACCATGGAACTCTTCCAACACCCTATGAATTTGATTTGTGCTAATGCATCTCAGTAGCACTCCATTCACATCTTTCTTGAACAAAACACCATCTACTATGGCATATGGGACAGCCTGCAATCTGAAGTGTCTTCTTTGGGTTTTGTTCATCTCTGGAGGGCATAGGCCTGTGCTTAGGAAATGCATTATACCTTGGGTCCAGCAAGGAGTGGGGACAACATTATCCTCTTCTTGAGTGCTACCTTGCACATGGCTGTCTTGAACTGTCAAAACAGCCTCTTCTTTATTGCATACTCCTTTTTGCTTGCCCAGAATCAGCTGCTCACACAATCCTTTTCCTCTTACCAGCTTGGTGACCTTGATCTCAATGTCATACTCCATGACACGAGTGATCCAACCTGCCCTTTTCTCATTCAAATCCTTGTTGAGGAGGAAGTCCTTTACTCCCGCATGAGAGACCAACAACTGAACCTTGTTGTTTGAGACTAGATGCTTGAATTTCTTCAAGCTTCTGATTACTGCAAGTACATGCTTCTCAATAAAAGAATATCTCACCTCATAGTCATCTAGGCTTTGGCTGAAGAAAGCAATTGGCTACTCATCATTGTCCTTGTTCTGTTGTACCAAAATGGCAGAAATGGTATCATTACCCCCAAATGCATAGAGGATGAAATCCTTGGAGAAGTCCGGGTTGATGAGAGTTGGTGCTTGAGAGATGGCTTCTTTGATTGCTTCAAAACTCTCCTTTCCTTCTGCTATCCATTTGAAATCCATGCTTTTCTTCAACATCTTGGTGATAGGTTTGACAAGGGCTGCAAAATCTGGGACAAACCTCTCGAACAAAATTTATTCTCCCCAAGAAACTCTGAAGTGCCTTCTTGTGGCTTGGCAATGGTAGTGCTCTTATGGCTTCAACTCTCTCTGGATCAATTGCTAATCCTTCTTTGGAGACAATATGGCCAAGGAGCTTTCCTTCATGTGCTAGGAAGATACACTTCTTAGGATTCAAAGACACTCCAAATCTCCTGCACCTTTGGAAGACTTGTCTCAAATGAGAGAGGTGGTCTGCATTCTTTGAAAAAATAGTGATATCATCAAGATATATCAGCACCATGTTGTTAATCAAAACTTTGAATGTCATGTCCATTGCTCTTTGGAAGGTAGCTCCAGCATTGGATAGCCCAAATGGCATTTTCCTGTATGCATAAGTTCCCCATTTGGTTATGAAGGCTGTCTTGAACTGATCTTCTTCCTTAACCATAATCTGATTGTACCCTGAGTAGCCATCAAACAATGAAAACCTTTCGAGCCAAAGAACAACTTGTAAAATCTGTTCCATAAAAGGAAGTGGGTAATTGTCCTTGAGAGATGCTCTATTCAAATATCTGAAATCAACGCACAATCTGATCTCTCCACTCTTATTTTTGACTGGAACTAAGTTGGCAACCCAATTAGAATGCTTGATTGGGAATATGATTCTTAACTCAATCAACTTGTTCAATTCCTTCCTCATGAGAGGTTCCATGTGTGGATTGACTAGCCTTTGTTTATGCCTGATGGGGTTAGTATTTGGATCCAACTCAATGGTGTGCTGAGCTAACTTGGCATTGAAACCTTTCAAATCTTCGTAGCTCCAAGAAAACACATCAGGGAACTCTTGACACAATTGTATGAACTCATACCTTTCTTGTTCAGTTGTCATCTTTCCAATTTGCAATGGTTTGTTCTCTTCCACCAAGATGGATACTGAATCTTCTCTCTTGACCTGAATGTTTGCTTTCTCTTTCCTAAACTGATCATTGGGATTGAAAATGGACTCCAAAGTGATAAGTTCCTTAGGCAGCTTGTTAGTTCTCAGCTGTACCACTTGGTCACCATACTGCTGTTCCAATTTTTCCTGATTTTTAGCTGAGAACTCAGCTTCTTCTTGTAAGAAATGGATGATTTGCTGGTCATTCTCAAACACTTGCCAACTTACATTGTTATCCGGCACTGAAGGCCTCACAATCACATGGATGTTTGGCTGTACCTTGTCCTTTTGAATGCTTTCCACAATATCAAAGGCTGCCCCAACTGCTGCAAGCCTGTCAGCAGCTTGGTTTTCTTTTCTAGGAATGGATTTTATGCTAAAGCCCTCAAAATATTCAATGAGGTCCCACACCCTGTTCTTGTAGCACTTGAGCAGATTATTCTTGACAACATGCTGCCCCTTAACTTGGTTTATAATCAATTCACTGTCACCAAAGACTTGCAAGTTCTTTATTCCTCTCTTTATTGCCCAATGCATCCCTTGCACCAAGGCTTCATATTCAGCAGTGTTATTGGAGCATGCAAACTGAAATCTAAAATCTAAATAGTACTTTACTCCTTAAGGTGAAATAAGCATAGCTCCACCTCCTGCACCTTGTCTACTCCTTGATCCATCAAAAAATAGCTGCCATACCTCATTGTCATCCTTGTGGTTTGGCTTGGTGATGCTAGGAATGGGCTGATCTTCTTGATGTATGCAATAGACCCCTAGCTCAGATTCTTCTACTTCTTGATAAGGATCAAAAGCATGCACCTTGTTTTCCCATTCATCAAGAGTTAGATCTAGGATGCTTCCAACCTTGGTGTCAGCTTCATCAGTGCTTGGGTGATCTTCTTGATCAAATGCCGAATAGTTGGCATTGATCTGACTTAGAGTGTAGGGCTCAATGTGGAAGTTTGCAATAGGTTCAGACCTGATTGTAGCTTTGGTTCCATACCTCGTTCTGAACAGCATGTGTGACCAATCAGCAGACAAATATCCTCCAATCTTGGCTGTGAAATCTCTTGACAAACATAGGGCAAAGAGTGGTGGAAGGTCTATAACTAATACATCTTGTAAAACAACAACATTTGGACATGCATGCAAGGTAAGACTCAAGTTTCTAATCACCCCAACTGTTGTTACTGCTATCCCATCCAACTGCACTACCCCTTTGGATATGGTTTCATATTGAAGTCCTAGCTGATCAGCTATTTTCTTGGGCATCACTGAGCTACTTGCCCCGGAATCAATCATGCAATTGTGCACCAATTGGTTTCCAATGATTAATGAGACATAAAAAGGAGGGGGCTTCAACATTTTACCTTGTTGTCCTCCATGATTCCCTTCAGGCTGGGCAACATTTGTGAGCACCTTCTCTTGCATTTGGACTTGCTGATTTGAAGTTGGCCAGTCCTTCATGGCAGCTTGTAGCAAATCTCTCTGGCCTGGGATAGATAGGGATTCCCACATTGATATATTTACATTTGTCTTCTTCATCTGATCAATGATACTAAATGGTGATGAAGGATCTCTTTGTTGTCCCTTGGTTTGCATATTCATCCCTTGCATGTGGGTAGCAACAACTGGTATTTGAGTTGGTCTAGGAGTTATTCTTGGCCGCCCTTGTGCATTTACAACTGGATTTTGGTTTCTAACCATTTGTGGAGCCATAAAAGGTTGTGGATTGGTTGGAGCTAATGGCTGTTCTTCACCCAAATTCCTTCTTTTTGACCTTGTGTTAGCTGCAACACCTTAAGAGACTATTTGATTTATGCCACAAAAATCCTCTGCCTGCCAGTTCACAAGTGTGGTGTCATTTGGAGCTGATTGCTGCTGGAATGTTTCTTGTTGTTGGTTGTTTCCTTGACTGCCCTCACCCTCCACACCATTATTTGTCACCATTAATGCTTGATTCAAGGCACCGTTGAAGCACATAGATTGGTTGTGAGGTTCATTGCATGGAAAACACCAATCATACTCCTGAGCAACATTGTTTTGTGTTGGCACCAATGCCTTAGAGGTAGATATAGCATTTGGATTATAGGGCTGAAATGGTCTATTGGCAGGAGGCCTTGCTTGATTTAGATTTGCAGCTAGATTGGGTGGTCTATGAGGTTGATATGGCTACCTGTTAGGCTGAGCTTGAGGCTGGAAGGAAGGTCTAAAACTTTGGGCTTGTTGCCTCTTGAGAGTAACCAGCTCATTACCTAAATTTTGCAATTGCTTCATGACTTCTTGAAGCTCATTTGGGGCACTTGGAGATGAAGTAGAAGCTTCATTTGAACTCTAATTTCTAGGAGTGGGAGAAGGAGCCAAATTAGGTGCTTGATTAGTGTTTGGGCTCTCTAAACTTGGAAACAATGGCATGGGAGGTCTAGGGGCTAGTTTTCCAGCTTGGATCAAACAATTTTCAGCCCTAATGGCAATGCTATAAGCCATAGGGATAGTTATACCTCCCATGAACTGAATCAACATAGAAATATCATAATTTAGAGCTTTGAGATAGTAAAGAAAAGCACCTTCTGCTGTTGGCCTGACTGCCACTGGAATTCTCTCCCAAGTCCTTTGAAATCTGAAATTAAAATCAGTCAGCTACTCATTGGGAGCTCTTTTGATAGTTGTCAGCTGCTCCAAAAGGGACAAGTTGTCTCCCTTTTCCCTAAACTGCCCTTGAGGGCTATACATAGCTGATTCCAATTTTGAATAGAACCTGAGGCAAGACTCCTGAACCATTGCAAAGCTTTCCCTTTGAATGAAGATGCCAACAGTTTGACAGCAACTTGCATCTCATTGATCTCATGGATTGCACAAATGTTAGCAATATCCTTAACATGATCACCAGGTGAGGTCTGATTTTCTCCAGTGAAGTATGGAATGTTCTTCAATGCTGCAACTAGGATTGGATTTTGTGCATTGAGAGCAAGTGGGCTGCTGCCAGTGAAATTGACATAGGGGTTGTTTTGTGCCATTCTAATTGGTCTTAGAACCCTTGTTGACTGAATGAAAGGCCTACCAGGTGGAGGAGTTGAGAGAGTTCTGTTTGGTGGAGATGGAGACCTTTGGATTCTCCTCCCACTTTGCCTTATTCTTGGAGATAACTGCAGATATTCAAACAACACCTCTTCCTCTCCAGCTCTTGACCTTGTGTTGATTCTTCTCATGATTTTTCAGGTCTGCACTGCCAAAACCAGCTGATTCTTCCCCTTGGAGTCGCCAGATGTGCAATTTATAGCTCTTTTAAGCAAGAAAATTATAGCAGATGCACATCAACTTTGATGTAATGAAAATGAGACCTCTAAGGTCCCACCCGGCGTGCCAAAAATGTTGCTGCAAATCAGTAGCACTACTAGATGTAAATAAGGTTTCTAAGTTGATGTTTCAGGCATCCAGTGTGATTGCACAACATTGAAACCTCTCTCTAAGTGTGGGAATTGTAAAATGAGAGAGGAATCTCCAAATTAGAGGATGGTTCCTCAAACTCCTCTGATCAGATCTGTTATTTGCACAATTTTAGAGGTTTGAATCCTAATCCTACTCTAAATTCCAAGGAGACAGAGATAGAAAGTGCAAAAATTGAAACTAAACTAATAGGTGATACACCAAAGGAGTGGTGAACACTTCTTGTTCATGCAAATTGACACAATTTCATAAAATGCAACATGAAACATCATACACAGGCTGATAAGATGCAATTAGAGGTCTGAAATGAAGCAAGACAATACAAACAAAGGACTGAAAATTGATCACAGAGTCTGCACTGTCATTTTTCACTGTCAAAATCCTTGCATTTGCAACATCAAAGAGGTAGAAACCTGTTACAATCATGAAGAAGGTTTGATACTTGCAAAAATCACTTGTTGAAGGTGAAAGAAGAAGCTTGCTATCCAAAAAAATGTTCCACCTCAAAAAATGAGCCAAATTTGGCTTTTACAATGCATGGGTCGAGCCCAGGAGAGAGAAAACATGTAAAAACGTGGAATCCATTCCCCATTGAATGAAGATGCATTAAAATAGCATGGGTGTCCTTACAGACCCATGCCCTGACATTTTTGGCCATGCTGAAGAAGAATGCGACCCATTTTGCATTAAAACTGGTTGTTGAAACGTCATTTCTGGCCATTACCACATGCCAAAGGAGTTTCTTGATTTTCTCTCCAAACTCAACAAAAATGCAAAATTGACCCCAGAATCATGTAGATAATTTCACCAGCTTTCCATTGATATAAAGAACACGAAAATCTGAGCTCTGGATCGAAAGATATGGCGATTTGAAAATTTAGGGCAAAAACAGGCCAAAATCGGATCGGCGGGCAAAAGTTTGAATTTTTACCCATTTGGTCTTTGGAAATTTTTCAAATTTTCCCCACGCTCCGCCACTCTAGGTGCCACGTGGTGGCTTCCTATTGGCCATGGGCCTCCTAAGGGAAAATTTCCCACAAAAACTCCGCCGAGCCATAACTTGAAAAATATGAGGAGTTAGGAGGAAAACTTTACCTTTCTAGAAAGATGAGAGAGAGCTCTATCCAATGGTGCCATTTTTAGAAAGATTTGAGTGCCTAAAAATAAAAAATGGAGACTGAGGCACAAGAGAGGTAAGAACACAAGGAGTTAGCCACAAAAATGAGCAGGGGCACATTTTGGATAACAGAATATAAGTCCCTCTACTTAACTAGTATAGCTATCGTGTATACATGCGTGAGAAAAGCATGGATTTCTATGGTCATATTTCAGTTGGGGATCCAATAGGGGAACTCCAATGACCCTACAAGAAATGCTTACAATTATCTGCAAGGGGATAATTTTCTATGAAGGTTGTAAAGGGAGTGAGAAAAGAGGTAGGAGAACTATTGTTGTAGGTAAAAAGTCAAATTATTACATGCACTTCTTAGAAACTTACACACATGCATTTACGAGAAGAAACAACCCTACAAATGGAAACAAGAAGAGATAATATTGTGAAATAAAATTTTCTAAAATATCCTCATCAAAGAGGCTACAAAATCCTTCTTTTTGTATTGATGCTTAAAAAAAAGTTGTACATAATGTGCGAATGGAAGAAACTTGAGAATGGAGGAAAGCGAAGAAAATGACTATATCCTTTGCTTTCTCTAAGTATAATGCACTCATGATTTTACAAGACCAATTACCAGCCCTTTACAATGGTGTGAATAATCCATTAAATATCTTACAAGAAACAGTTATTACTTCTTCTTTGTTAGCAAGAAATTGTTTAAACTTCTTATTTGTCGTCAAGAAATGGTTTACAATCTTTTCAATCATTCAGGTCCATTCGATTCTTGATTTGTGAAGAAACACCAATGGCGAAATACCATACTTTTCATAATGCACTTGTTACACTCATTTTTAACTTTGAATTTGAACCGTTCATCTGGCCTTTGAAACTTTAAACAAGAGTCATCCACGTGGGAAAAATTTACTGGAGCGGGCATGAAGGATGCCTTTTGCATTTCGTGAGTTTATGGGGATTTGGCATTTTTACATTTTTGGTCTGCTCACCCACTTTTGATATGATCTTGATGTGTGGCCTTAATTGAGTGGAGACGAGTTGCGAGACACTTTTATAATTTTACCTTTTTCCCACATGGGCTCAAAAACACAAATTACTCTACCAGCCCGCCTCCCAGCTTTGACCTTTAATGTGGGCTTAATATTTTACTTTTCCTTGGCGTGGGCAGGGATGTGGGTAAATTTTCAACTTTAATCCCCTTTTAATGAAAACAAGGCGCAAATTCACAAATCTCCCCACTTCCCGCTGCTTTTACTTTTAATGCGGCTCAACATTTTGACTTTTTCTTTGGTGTGGGTAGGGTTGCACGTCACTTTTTAACTTTTCTCCTTTTCACCACAATGCCTCAAAATGCAAAAAGGATCTACCTTTCTACCTTCCAATTATATATTTCTATGTACCAGAGGATAATGGGGAAAAAATTTGATGGGGAAGAAAATTCTTGTCATTCACGATCTGTGGAAAATTACAGAGAAGAAGAAAACTCCACCATTTCGCACCCAATTTTCAAATTTCTTTCCCTAACCAAGGAATTGAAAACAATATAAGGTTCAAAATCCATGGCCATAGAAATATTCACAATTTCATTCAAATGAGGACAACAATAAAATTTCCACGCATCTAGATAGGAAAACAAAAATTTATCAAAACATGCAGACTAGAGAGTTTAAACAACTTCAAAGCATCAATTTCTCTATGTTTCGACTTCCAACTTTGCTTGAAAACTTCTAGAGGCGTGAGCTCAAAATTTTGTATTTTAACTTTAAAATGAGGGGGAATTTTGAGGGCAACAACAATCCTCTAGCTTGGGGACATGACATGGACTGAGCATAGTGAAGACATGACATGGGAATCTAGAATCTCAATCTCTAGACCCTGTAATTCATTGACCAATGCCTTATCCATTGGGCCTTGTAGATTCATGTACAAATTTGAGAAATAAATATCAAAAGAAGGAAACACACAAACACACAATGGGAAGGAAACACACGACACACAACAAAAGGGGAAACAAAACCACACAACAGAAAGGGAAACACACCTATGGTACAAGGCGGGGGAACAACCCGCTTTCACTGATGATATAATTTCAAGTATTACCTACTCTAAGGAAATTCTAGTGGCATTCCATCTAAATATGAGAGAAGAAAATCATTCTTGTCGTAAGCTTCACAAATCTAGAATGGACTGAGGCATAATGAATCAAACTTTCCATGGCTTCCTTTTGGTTCTCTTCTCTTGTCCCATAATAGGATGAAGTCTCTAACTTTGCATTCTCTTACCTTGGCCTTCTTATCAAAAATATTATTTAATTTCAATTAGTGCTCCTTAATGCCATCCACTACTTGGAGCCTATTTTATTCCAGCTTCTCAAAAAATAGGATCCTCTTGTTAATGGAATCCTTGTGCCGACCATCTTTTATTTCTGTGGCAGCTTGAGAGTCTGTCATCTCGATCATGAAAAGAATTTCTGCTCGACTCTGCATAAATAGATTGGAATGGTGACATACCTATTTCCTTCTTGGGAGTGATCCTATTTTCCCATAATGTGTTGTATCTGAACCTTTTGTGACAATTCCTTTGATTCTTGTTTACAAGCTTACAAACAATGGTCACAATGTTTTGGTGCTTGATTCAGCTGTCCATTTCCTTGTGGATAGTATTTAGAAGAATGAGATAGGGAAATTCGATAGCTATATAAAAACTTGGTGAGCTCTCTTGAAGATAAATAGGTAGCATTATCTACTACAATCTTCTGTGGCACTCCGAAATGAACTATGATATTCTCCTTGATGAAGTTACATACTTGATTTAGTGTTAGCTTGTTTGGCGGAATGACTTCCACCCATTTGGTGAAGTATTCTATTAAAGTGAGTACATAGGTGTGCCCTACGCTTAAGTCAAGGTTCGAACACCAATGAATTCCAACCCCCACTATTGAAATGGTTCTTCAATAACCACAAGCCTGAGTGGTAATGTAGTGAGTTGTGGTCTTCCGACAAACTTTTGGCATGATTTGCATTTAGAAACCCAATTTTGAGTGTCCGAAAAGATGGTGGGCCAATAATACCTTCCTCGGAGGATCTTGTATGTAGTGGCCGTTCTTTGAGAAATGTCCACCACATTCCTTTGGGAGATGTAATAGATCTGAGCATATTAGAACATACCCCAAAGAGACAAGCCAAGAGGAAAAATATTATGTCAAGCCTAATGGTGAATGCATCTAGGGAACACATTTTGGAGGTTACCACTCCCACCGAGGGAAAAAAATAAGGAAACAATTACAATTGAAAATTATGTGATTTTTAGATTCTCATTGGGTAAAGCCACTCATGAAGGCGGAAAGCAAGATGTACACACTACTCTTGGGAATTTGCTGGAAAAATACAATAAGGATAAAGATTTTAAGGATGAGCTTAAGGCCAAGGTTGAGCAAATCACTACATTTCTATGGAAATTAATAAATCCAAATCCATCTACTGAAGTCTCAACTACTACGGCCATGATAGTTTCATCTACTATTGATGATATTTCTTATCATGAGATTGAAAAGATAGGCTAGAAAGGGAGATCAATAGATGGATGGATGGAACATATACTTGCAGGAGGTTGACCCTTTAATTAAAGAATTTGTTGAGATATACAATGATTTGCAGGTTGGGAAAACTACTATTTGTAAAATGGATGAAGATTTTTCAGAAGATAATAACAACCTAAATTTGAATTTGGCAACATGGAGTGAGATTAGAGAGGAAGATTTGGATCTACTCCTCCAGGAGGATGTAATCAATGATGTTGCAAAGTTGTTTGAATATCAAAAGGCCATGGAATTCGGTGTCAGGTGCTACAAGATCTAATTAAGAAGTTAGATGATAAACAAGTGGAGATTATGGATGCTTTGAATGACATATTAGAAGAATTTGATATTGTTAACTGTAAATTATTCAATGAAAATATTGATGCTCTTCTAGAGGAGCAAATCAAGCAGAATTTCAAGGATTTGGTGAAACGTGATGATGAAGTTACTAAAAATTTTGGTAGTGAATCTATTGACAGGTTGGTTTTATGCCAAAATTTCACAAGAAGATTGAAGAAATTTTGAGTAAACTTAGAAGAGTTCCTAGCTAAAATCACGAGGGAAATTGAGATAGAATAGGTGGTAAATAACTATGCATTTGGGTCCGAGGATGAGGAAATTCAAGGAATCTTTAAATGCGTCATCAAATATAAACATCGAATGACCGCATAAGAGGAAGCACAAAAAACATCTAGATAAGGAAGGTGTTACAGATCGAGGCCAATGTTAAACGACCATGAAAGGACAGATCCAAGCTCTAGATCAGTCAAAGTTGTAGGGTTGACTCACCAAACCCCGTAAAAAAACTTACTATTTTTTAGGAGCTTGCTCCCTTGAATTAATGACAGTTCTATTATTAGTAAAATGGTAGTTAAGGGCCCAACCGTAATGGCTCATCCTAAATAACTTATAAACAGTTAAGTTTATGGAGTCATTGGGGAGAGAGAGATAAATCATATTTTTGTGAAGTTACTCTTCAAGCTTGGAAGAGTGCTTCAGAGATTTAAAAACCTTTTAATTATATTCAAAGAGATATATTTCCTTGAAGAAAATGATTTATTATGCTAAATGGTTGTGTTTCACCTGATTCTTAGACATTTCTTTGAAATATTGACGAAACAGATAGGGTAATGGGCATAGGAGGAATACTTGTTGAAATGTTGGTTGATGGGTTGTTGCATGCGTATGACTTCTGAATCCACAGCTGATCGTGAGAGATTCCTTTTGGCTAGGAGGAACTACCTATAATGGAAAGCAAGACCACCAAAAAGAGTTAAACAATATGTGCAGTGAACTGCCTAGCGTGTGCTAGATCTCGGGAAGTGTGATACTCCTAGATGACTATCAGTCCATTGTTTAAAACAATTTAATGCGAGTAGTAAAATAAATCCTATTGTAATTTGAAATGATTTAGGTATCTCACTTAAAACACAATAAGAAAGATCTAATCTAACAGGCTAAGTTAAAATAAGATCCGAAGGTCAAGTAACTAGTTTTGGGTCTCTACAGGTCTAACAGAGGTCTCAGGTAGATCACAGGTGAATAAGGGTGATGTGGAATTAGGTGGATAGGTCAATGTTCAGGTTGTATGAGCAAATACGAGACCCATGCTGGTTGAGGGTGACCAATAGTGGTTGGGTGTAACTGGTGCCGATTACTGTGGAAAATTGGGAATGCCACAGAATGGGTTTTGGGTCTCCTTTGTGATTGTAAAAAGGACTTTGGTTGGTTGGAATGAGGTATTAGGTGGTTTGGGAGGGATTTGGCGAGGTTTTAATGGGTATATGGAGGGGTGAGTATTAACGGAGGTCTTTGGATGGCCAAGAGAACAAAGGGTGACAATATAATGATGAAATGAAATGAACCAGAGGAGTACAACATTCCACTTACTTGGATTTTCGTCCTGGTGCCTGTGAGTGATAAGTGAAGGTGCTTGGTAGGGTTTAAATGCTACTGAGGATCACCAAATGTTGGAAAGATCCTGTATGGGCTGCATGTGCTCTCCTTCTTTCCTGATTGGATCAACTCCTTGCTGGGGTGATTGTTGGATGGCTGGGCAGGAGAAAATGCTTGATCTCCTTCCTTGCATGCATGTTCTCACTGAAATTCATTCTCAGAAGATGTGATATCTCTCAGGAATCTGCCAATGTTTGCCAACCTTCTGCCAACCTTCAAAATAAGGTTGTTTTGGGGATTAAAAGGTGACCGACGATGGTTCCTACTTAACCGGCGATAGTTAGGGTAACCAACATTGGTCAAGGTGGGATTTCCTAGGTTTACTAAACTAGGGAGATCCTCTTGATTTTCTGGGATCTCATGTCGTTAACGAGGGATTAGACTAGAAGCATCTTGTATGCATGTAGGCATGTGGTTAGAGAGAATGTAGGCATTGATTTTTAGGGTTTGGGTAAATCTTAGTTAGTTATGACAACTTACTAAGAATAGGTCTTAGGGTGAGTTGGCTTGATGAGGTGTCCATGTGAGGTGCATGTGTGGACATTATCTAAATTAAGATATTTAAATAATAAATATGGTGAGGATAATAAATTAATTTAATTAGATTAATTAAATTAATATTAGTGGGGTGAAGGGGGCCATGGCTAGGTGAATGTGATGAAGGGGTTTATTTTTCGAGGGACCAAAGGGTAGTGTGACCTAATTTTAGTGTCTACATTTTGCCCATTTTTGTTGTGTATCTTGTATTGGGAAGCAACACTAACAAAAATAAGATGTGGTTTCCCCATGTGTGGGTGAAGGTGATCGCCCTCAAACCAGAACCAAGAGGAAAAAGGAAGAATCGGTGAGTGGTTTGATAAAAGGTAAATGTGAGAAAGGGGAAAGTGGGGAATGGGGAAAAGAGGGCTAACGGTCTACATAGGAAATCTAGGTAATGGTCGGGTCAAAGGTAGCAATAGTTAAACGTACGCACTTTATAAACGTATAGCGACGCCGATACGTTGAAGAGTAGGAAAAATCTACATCATTGAAGGTCGATAGGTTTATCCAAATAAGGTTGTAGTGATTCCAATATCCAAGGTATAGGATATGGTCAGAAACACAACACAGGATAGGTGGAGGAACATTTAGGTATATTCTAGTACACCAAAGGTAGGGTCGAGATAAATGGTCATGACAATAGGCTAGGTAAGGTCATTAGGTCAACAACACACGTAACAAAGCTGCCATAAGGTATAGCAAACACATGAGGTCAAAGGTCACTAGCGATGGTCTAGGTCCAAATATCTAGGTCACAACATAGGTAAGGCCAAGGTAGGGGTAAAATAAGGAGTCCCCAAAGGAGGACAAGGGTATGTGGTCAATGATGAGGTCCAGAGGGTGAGGTAAATGGTCATGGTAAAGGTTAGGTGGGGTAAACGGTCAGGGTGAAGGTTAGGTGAGGTAAAATGTTGGGTTTTGTGCTAGATAGGGTGACCGATGCTGGTCAAGGGTAACCGACGCCGGTATAGGGAAACCATCCATGGTAAGGTAGGGCATGAGACCGATGTCGGTGAAGGGTAAACCAATGTCGGTTAGGTCGGGTTGGTTATAAAAAAAATCCATGTTTTTTGTTATTCATTTGTCATTTAGCTAATTGAGAAAATGACAAAAGAGAGAGAAAAGAGAGAAAAGTGTCCAGATGGAAGGGAGCATTGAGTTGGCGGTGTGAACAGTGGGTGATTGGTTGGAGATGTAGGTCCACAGGATTGGTGCGTGGGATTCGATTAGTTAGAGATGTAAGTAGAGATTTAGTGATGGCAGAGGCCGGAGAGGGATCGGGCGGGCCAACAAGTAGCGAATGGATGTGCCACCTAGATGATGGCAGCATGATGAGGTAAGCATCCAGCTATCATTGTATTTTGTTAAATAGATTAGGTGATTCACATATTATTGTTGTAGTTTTGGTTGGTTTTGGGGTGGGAAAAGAATAAAATTTGGGAATGGGGGAAAAGTGAGTAAAATAGGAATGGGGAGGGTAATAAATGGGAGAGGGGGGATGGGTTGAGGTGCAAGGGTAGTTTAGGTAATTTTAGGTGGGTAAAAGGGGCGGGGGAGAGGTGTTTGAGAAAGGGGGTTTTGGGATCACGAGGTTTTACCGCGACAAAGGACAAGCGTCAATCAAGTGTGTTCGGCGTCGGTAAGGTTGAACCGGTATCGGTCACCAAATAGGTGACGGATTCCGATAAAGGGATGATCGGGGGTCGATTAAAGGGAATTGGCACCGGTCAGGAGTTTTGGGAACAAGGGTCCAAAAGTGATGTGGGCTAGGTGGTTGAGATGGGTAAGGTGAAAATAGGGTGCGGGAAAACAATAATAGGTGAGTATGGGTATGATAAATGTAGATTAATGTTTTGTTTGTATTGGATGTAGGGGAGAGATGAGCTACACATGCGAGATAGGGTTTCACCCCTACTTGTGATAGTGTGCGGTGCAGTGATCCCTGAGGAGCTGCAAAGCATGTGGAGTTAGTGGGCTGAGTGGCATCCGATGATACCAACATGTAGTTCAAGAGCCTAGTTTGATGGTTACACTCATCGATAGATGGGATTCCGCAACCAACACATTCCACCTATCGATGAGTGAGATCACTATCACCCTGGAGGACGTGTTCAGGATTCTACGGCTACCCATATTGGGTACAGGTACAGTCTAATCTATCTCCTTCGAGTCCTCGAGAGCCGATGCTAATGATTTTGGCGAGAGATGGCCGAGATGACATTCCATAGTGCCAGCATTCAATATGGAGAGATGTACCTAGCCCATCTAGAGGAGATGAGGCTAGTGGTTCTTTTGATGGAGGTAGTGTGCTGATTTGCACTATCAGATGTAGAGGGTGGATGTTTTCCTAATGTAGCTTTACAAAGATTTGTGGGCCTACAGTGGTCATGGAGTTCAGCTTGTGTTGTACCTTCTTACTACACTGTTGGGCTTATGATTAGATAGCTTGTGTGTGGCTAGTAGGGATGCCCCGAGTTGATGCATTCCCGCCGATATTTGTGTGAGTGGGGTACAGGTGATGGGTGTTGATTATTAGAGAGAAGAGATTTGACAAGCCCACACATGATGTGGCCTATTTCCAGTGGTTACTAGAGGGGTTGTCCGGAGTGGACATTATATGGATGTCGTATGTGGGATTCCCCTCATATAGGTAAATGCATGAGGAGCTAGCTGAGCTCTAGCTTTTGAGATGGATATAAGGTCACCATGTCGGGGAGCACGAGATGATCCTAGTGGACAGACTCTAGCAGAATTTTAGGCTATTACATGATGTACCTCTTCCCTTCCTGTAGTACCAGAGAGATGAAATGGAGAGGCCATTACCTCTACCACAGCCGACAGTGCCCACAAGGTAGGATGAATAGGCAGTGGACCGGTGGATAGATGATGTCGGGTGCATAGATAGGTATAGACAGTGGTGGGTGACTCTTTTACAAGCCATACCACCCAGACTAGGGCAGCCAAATCTAGCTACCATCACAAAGTATAGAGAGATGCCCTATAGGGGCGGTGGCTACTCCGATTACCAAATTTGGTATAATGTAGACATAGCTAGAGAGCGCGCAGAGGTAGAGGTAGCGAGTTGCATGTATAGGTGGCTAGTCTGCGAAGCCCGGATGGTCAGTGGAGGGGATGGAGATAGAGAGGAGGGTGATGGTTATGTGGTGGCCTTACAGAATAGGTTGAAATTTTACGAGGATAGTTGGCTACAAACCATACATAGATTGGGGTCTTACGAGGCCTAGATATAGGCACAGGGGTAGGGGCACCATCCTAGGCACCAGATTGGGTCCCGATTCACGAGCGAGCAGGGACGAGGTTCCATAGGACAGGTATAGGGTAAGAGACCTATGGGAACACCACATACTATATAGATATATAGGTTATGGGATGCCCTAGGTGAGGCCAAATAATACTAGGACTAGCCCAATGGCGGTCGGGAAATAATTTCTATCCATGGAGAGTACCGGGCATAGCAGAGGCATCAAGTGAGATTACGAGATCCCACACTCATAGTGTGAAGAGCACAGGAGGCCAGTGAGCTCTGAGGCCAAATCAGGGAGATGCCACTAGCTTACGGAGACTAGCTCTAGGTGAGGTGCCAGTAGAGACCTAGGAGGTAGAGGGTACATGCAATACAGAGATGGAGGATATCCGCCGAGATGCCTGATATGTGCTTTTGACATTTGATGTATGATAGTTATTTTTGTGATATTTACCGGCCTGCGTATCGAGAGATAGTTTTATTTTTTATCACACACTAGCCTGCATGCCAAAGATAGCGAGGATGTATGAGATATTGTGTATATTTTGAGCATATACTGACCTGCGTGCTGAAGAGATTTTATATTGTTTCATTATTTTATTATATATGAGACCGACTTGCGTGCTGATGACATGTTGTATTGAGAATCGGCCTGCGTGCCGATGATTTTGAGATGATGGACATGATGAGATAGCCATGTATATTGTATTGAGATACACATTTATTTATATGATGAGATACATGAGATTCTTGATTTGTTGATGTGTTGATGAGACTTTCGATTTATTGGTGCTTTGATGAGATTTTTGATTTGTTGTTTTGATATGAACGGAAATTAGGTGAGTTAGGAATGATGGAGTCAGGTTGGTTTTAGGCTTGGATCGAGTCAGGTTATAGGCATTGATCAAGTCGGGTATTAGTAATGGATCGAGTCGGGTTTTAGGCATAGATCGAGTCAAGGTCTTAGGCATGGTTGAGTCAGGTTTTAGGCATGGATCGAGTTAGGTTTTAGGCATGGATCGAGTCAGGTTTTAGGCATGGATCGATTCAAGGTCTTAGGAATGATTGAATTAGGTTTTAGGCATGGATTGAGTTAGGTTTTAGGCATGGATCGAGTCAATTTCTTAGGCATGGTTGAGTCGAGGTTGGTTTAGGCTTTGTTGAGTCAAGGTCTTAGGCATGGTTGTGTTCAAAGTAAGGGAAGTTGTGATTTATTATTTTATGCAATGAATGATAATATGGGTCATATGTGAGATGTGGTATAATCTATGCATAATGATGATAGAGAAATGGTAGGCATAATAAATGTATGTTGTGATGAGGATTAAAATATGAAGCAACGTGTTATGTATATGGTTTAATTTTCAATTGTTGATATAAAGAAGAAACTAGGTGGGGTATGATGAAACGTGAGGAAGATGAAAGATGAAATGTGTAGGGTAGAGAGTGGCCAAGCTAACCTCTAAGGGCCCCATTCCTCGAAGTGCTACCTACATAGTCCCGGAAAAAGGGACCTCAGGACGATGTAGTTCTCCCATAAACTAGGGAACAATATGATGAGGTGTGAAAATGAGTTAGTAAGTTTTAGGAATGGTGTGGGTTTTAGGTCTGATTAGGTGTGGGTGGGTGGGTTATAGGTAAAGTGATGTAGGTGAGGTTGATTGTGGTGAAAGAAGAAGGATATTACCCTAAAGGTAAGTGTCGAGGATCAAGTCCTGTATAAGGGAATCAAAACGTAAATAAAAATGGCTAAAAGATAAGAGGGGAAAGAAAACCACCTGATTGGTTAGGATCATATTGAGTAGATCATACCTTGGAGGAGGTTATGAATGTAAGACCCTAAAGAAATTACATAATTGATTGTTCTATAGTGAAAAGTAGTCATATGATCACCAAATGTCTTGGTTTCCAAGAGGTCCCTTGAGGCGTAGGAAATGGGAGTGGGAATGGTGAGAAGGGTGAAAGGTGGTTAATTTTTTTATATGGTATGAGGTGGCATATTCTTTGGGCAAGAGATCCAAGGTCACAATAGGCAAGTCCATGACTAAAAATTTCTCTATTTTGACTTGTATTAGTGATAGACTGATGGATGCATGAAGTCTATATGGGATGAGGAATTTAACTCCTTGAGGTTTTCGCGAAGCTGATCAATGCGGGAAGCTTCAAATTCTCTCACTTTTCCTTTTTTTTGGCTTTGCATAAGCTGTCCTTCAAGGGAGCGATCTATTTACAAGACAACGATTGCTTTGAGAGGAAGATGTCCTTTTGAGAGAGTCATCTTTTGATTATAAGTTTGACTCAAGGAGTTAGGTCCCATGTGAGGGCTTTGAAGTTACGGAAAAGAGCAAGGTGAAGAATAAGATTCTTGTTCAAAAAGTAGGGTGAAAATACCATGAAATCTCATCTAAAGCCTAGATGAAAAGTATCCATGAGAATCATGCTATGTGTAGCATCATGGTACACATATTCAAGAAAATTTAACAAGTGACGGGTACTCACATGATTCTTATTTAATCATTGATAAGGTGTATGAAGTGGATAGTGCTAAAGGGACAAGCACGGTAAGAGACAAAAAGTGATATAGGACTAAAAGTCAATAATAGAATGGTCAAAGATGTAAGGCATTAAGGGGCTTAGGTTTGGGTTTACCATCAAGTGAAGATAAATGATGAACACTTGATCCGTAACTATGAGTCACGATGTATGGTCCAAGCCAATTAGGAGCAATTTTTTCCTATTTACTTTTTTCTACTTTGGTTACGTGTTGATTTTCTTTGAGACAAGGTCATCGACTTGGAAGGTTTGTTCATGGACACGTTTTTTATAGGCACGTTTTATACGTTTTTGGTAAACTTGAAGGTAATGAAGATCGTTAAGATGAAGTTCATCTAATAACTCTAGTGTGATAAATGGTCATGACAAAAGTCATCATCATTAAGCATGTCATGGAGAGAAATGTGGAGTGATGGAATCTAAACTTTGAGAGGTAGAACAACCTTTATCTTGTAGACCGAGAGAAAATGGTGTGGCAGCCGTGGAAGTGCAAATACTAGTGTGGTATGCCCATAAGGCAAAAGGATTACGTGTATGCCAATCCTTGCCGTATCATTAACCACTTTCATGATAAAATTTTTTAAGGTTTTGTTAGTGGATTCGGATTGGCTATTGGTCCGTGGGTAATAAGGTGATGAGAAACTTAACTGAATGCCGAAGGCATCACAAAGTTTTTGTAATGTTTTTTTGAATTGTTTTCCATTATCAGTGATGAGGTGATGAGGAACACCAAAACGACAAATGATGTGATGATTGATGAACTCACATATTTTCTTAGCTTTCATGGAGATGAGTGGTATGTATTTCACCCATTTTGTGTAGTATTCGGTAGTGGTGATGATCCATTGATGTCATTGGGAAGAATGGGGTTGATCTCACCAACAAATCTAAGCCCCATTGAGAGAAGGGCTAAAGGTCATGGGCTACCTGTAATGCGTGACTAGGTGTAGGATAAAGATTGGCATGTTGTTGGCATTTTACACAATGTTTGATGTAGTCATAACAATCATAGTTAAGGGTCACCAATAATAGCCTAGGAAAAGAATACGCTTAATAACAGTAAGGCCACTTTGAAGTGACCTCCACATATTCCATTATGAACTTCCTTAATTGTATAAGGAATTTCAAAACTCATGAGGCATCGTAAGAGAATACCATTAAAACCACACTTATAGAGAAGCCCCCAAGATGACGTAATGAGATAAATTTTTAAGGAAGGTGCGTTGTTCGTTACGGGTGAGATCACAAGGTAAGATGGAGAGAGAAAGATAGTCGAGTATTGTTTGTACCAAAGTTCACTCGGAGTGCCGAGGTAGTAGTTCCGATAGAGTAAACTTCACACACGATAAATAAGGTGATTGGAGTCATTGTATGGTGACAAAGATTTTAGAATCAGCGGGCAAAGAAGGTATTTGGGAAGCCAAGCGAGGCCATGGTATTTACAAATTTGTTGGTTGAACGTGGGATGGTTTGATGGGTGTAACGGTCAAAGGTGGGCAAAAGTATGTCTACATGATGTTTATACTTTTGAAGTATCTCATTATGACATTGGTATATACCATTGACCTGGTTTACTACCAATTGAGAATCACCAAAGATGTTGATCGATTTAACATCTAAGGCATAGGAAGCTTAGAGAACCAATATGAGTGCTTCGTATTCGGTGATATTGTTTGTGCATTCAAAATCGAGTTTAAAATAAAAAGGCATGGGCTCACAATCAAGTAGAATGAGGATAACACTAGCCCCATCCCCACCCTGACAATTTGAACCATCGAAGAAGAGTGTCATTTGGTAAGGGGGTTCTTCTAAGGAAAGTGTAGCAATTGACTAGTTTGGAAAGTAAAAATTAGAGGGATGATCCTTGGAAATAGGTGCATCATCTAATTGGTCAGCAATAGCTTGACCCTTGATGGACTTTTGATGAATGAATTCAAGGTTGAGGTCCACTAAAAGCATAATCCATTGAGTGACACACGATTTTGATAAGGTTTGGCATACATGAAGTGTAAGGGTTGGTGTTGGTCACAACATAGGTTTTGTGGTTGAGTAGGTAATGGCGGAGTTTAGTGGCCATGAAAACTAAGGCTAAGCAAAGTTTCTTATGATGGGTGTATTAGGTTTTGTAATCCAAAAGAGTACGTCTTATGTAATAAACCACCGCTCTCCATGTTGTTCATCACAATGAGTGAGCATGGATCCCAAGGAGTGATCGGTAGTTGAGATGTATAGGAAAAAGTTTTATCATCTTTAGGTTGAATGAGTAAGGGTGGTTGGAGGAGGTATTGTTTTAGGGCCTCAAAATATTTGTGGTAGTCATCATCCCATTTAAAGGAGACATCCTTCTTGAGTAAATGATGAAATGGTTGTACGATTAGATAATTGTGAAATGAAATGGCAAATAGACTGTAACTTACCTTGTAGGCTACATAGTTGTTTAAGTTTAATGGGTGGAGGCATGTCTAGAATGGCCTTGACTTTAGCAGGGTCAACTTCTATACCACATAGGAAATGATAAATCCCGGGAGCTTTCCTGAAAGGACCACAAAGACACACTTATTAGGCTAAAGGTGAATGTAATATTTAATGAGACGATCAAAAATGGTTTTGAGGATGAAAAGGTGTTCGGAGCGGTGTTTAGATTTGGCCAAGAGATTGTCCACATAATCTTCCAATATGTGATGCATGAATATCATGGAAGATGTAAGTCATATCCCACGATATGTGGCACCGGCGCGTTTATAAGGACAAAAGGCATAAATCAATAGAATAAGGTTCCCTAAGGGGTGATGAAGGAGTTCTTGTGTTTATCTTCTAGGAAAGAAAGATTTGGTTATAACCCGAGAAGCCCTCCATGAGTGATAGCATCTCGTGACCGGTGGTAAGGTCAACTAGTTGATCAATCTTGGGCAAGGGAAATTCATCTTTTGGGCATGCTAGGTTGAGTTCATGGAAGTCTATGTAAGTGTAGAGTCCCCTTGTCACTTTAGTGATAGGGAAAATGTTAGAAATATAACGAGGATAATCAATTGGTAAGATGAAGGAAACAAAAATAAGGCACTTGAAGTTCTTCTTTGATGAGAAGGGAAATGCGAGGTGAATTTTCCTTAGCTTTTGTTTGATGGGTTTGGCATCGGGAAGGGTTATGATATTATGGACCACTATGGTGGGGTCAATACCAAGCATGTTTGTGTAAGACCAAGCAAAAGCGTGGTTATGCTCCTTGAGAAAAAAGTGATGGCTTCCTGATTCGGCACATCCAAAGATTGGCCAATCTTTAGGATCGTGGGTTGTCCCGAGTGTGAATGTCGATCTCGACATCGATTAATTTAAAATGGTTTATGTCTTAGAGGGTAACAACTGATGAATATATGATTCTTCTACACCAAGGTAGGTGAGTATAGACTCATCATCCTGACATTGAATGACATTAATTAAAGGTGTATCATCATCGAGCATTATAGGATACAGGAAGGGAAGAGAGGAAGGGGTCTCGCCCTCATGTTGATAAGTCAAAGGCCCCAAGGAAATTGTGTTTATGAAAAAAAAAGTTAGGAGGGATAGATTCTGGATCCATCGACTCTGTCGGTGATGGTGGTGATGAAGGCGGGGTGGGTGAAGAAGGTGGAGAAGAGATGATGTCCTTGATGGGTTCAATGCGAGCTTGTTTGGTAGGTGGTTCAAGAAATTCGCTACCACTAAGGTCGTTATATTTTTGGGTGGTGCATGGAATAATGGTATGGTGAACTTTCTCATAAAATACAAAATTAAAACCCTTCCATGTACATCGGTGCAGGAAGGTGTGGAAAAATCGTGATTGGTGAGAGATTAGAAGTCAACAGAAAATGGGTGGGTTTGTGATGGTGGTTCAGGTGTGTAAGTGGTAGTATCAAGTCCCCCATAGGTGAGACTAGTATGAAGGTGAGGAGGACCATATAGGAGGTGTTCTCCCATGCGGTGATCATAGCGGGGGTGTTGGTGAAGACTTCCGTACTATTGTGGAGTAAGAAATGTGTTGACGCTATATAGATGGTACTCCCCCAGAGTGAGGCGTTGAAAAACACCTTCTAAGGGATCGGTGGTTGGTATGTAGGTATTTGGAATGGATAATGTGTTAGAGGTTGATGCAAAGGTGGGATTAATGGATTGGGAAGTTGATGGTTTGGCCATGGAGGTTGTGGTAGCGGTAGGAATGGAGGAGGTATGATTGGTTGATGTAGTGATTATCTTTGGTAAGCGGAGGTGTAGGTGAAGTGGTGGTGGTCATGGAAGTAGGCACCTTAACGGGTATGAGCATGTCATTGGGTTGGTAAAGCATGTTGCATGTTTTAAAAGGTGATGGATTAGCTGGGATAGTATAGGTATGTCCTCAATGCTCAAACTTTACACAATGATGTAAAGTGGAAGGAACGCACCCCATGACATGAATTAAGGGTCTGCCAAGCAAAAAGTTATATTGAAACTCCCCCTCCAAGATGTAGAATAGTGCAGGGCGGTGCGGGGCCCATGTAAATGTGGAGGATGAAAGTTCCTAATGTGGAGGTGATAGCATCATTAAATGAATGTAACGTGATAGGATGTTTATGCATTCAATTGTCGTAGGTATGCACATTTGAGAAAATGCATGGGATGAAATGATGTTAATGTTAGCGCCCCCATCAATCATCACACGTCATACCTGTATGTCATCAATGTGGACATAGATGAAGAGGGCTAGGTCTGCAGGTCATCATTTTGGTGTGGTGTGATCTCTTCCTCTGGAAAGCTAAGGGAGGCTACTTGGTGAGTAGGTGGAGGTGTAGATAAAGGTGGTAATTTGGTGAGAGAGGCTACATGATAGGGTGTGATGATGGAGGTGATGGGTGTAGGGTCATTGGGTAAAACCTCAATAGATTGAATAACCTCCATGAGAGCTTGGTGATGGGATTCTAAGGTTTGGATGAGGTCATATAAGGACATTTTGAGGGGATATTGGTGTAATTTTTTGATCATGGTGCGATGTGTGATTCCATTAGAAATAGGGTATGTGGGGCCGTAAATAGTGATTTTAGGTATGGGTGCAGATGGTATGTTGGGTATAGGATTGGTTGATGGGTTAGTTTCCTTTTCTTTACCTTTATCCTTCTGAGCATGGATAGTGACGTGTATCATGTTGATTTGAGGGATTTGGAAAACGAGAAGGTGTAGGGTGAGTGGTATAATGACACGATGGGCAAAAACCTCTTTGGAGGAGAGAAAACATGTGAGGTGAGTGGGCATAACGACATTTGGGTGGTGGCATGGCAAGTTCTCTAATGTGAACCATGTTAATTTCAAATCTTGGAGGTGGTTCGAGGAGTTTGGCGGTGGAGTTTGTTTTTTTGAGTGGAAAGTGTGGAAATGGTTGTTGGTGAGGTAGGCTCCTCATCGAGAAGGTCATCATCATCAAAGTTGGCTTCAGAGGACACAACCCCGGATAAGGATAGTTTTCAAGGCCTTGCGGTTCTCCACATCAAGACCTAGTGCATGATAGTAGGCACAAATTTTAGTGTCATCAAACCTTTTGGCTTGGGTTTAAGTGGGTCATAAGGTCGAGCGGTAATGTGATAAAGAAGTCTCAAGGAGGTTGGTTAAGATTTTGGCATAAGACCCTACTTTAGTGGGTTGCGATGGGAAGTGAACATGGCTTTGGGTGTAGGTGGGGTGGATTATTGAGGAATAGTCCGCACGGGAGAAGGAGTGGGTTAAGCCATGGTTTTGGGTCTTTGGAGTGGTCTTGGTTGTTGGTCGTGTTTGTCTAGGTAGGGGTATGGTAGATGAACGGGTAGGAGGGTGTGTGGTCATTTTGACTATCTTATTGGAGGGTAACAAAGTTTTGTTTTTCGGTTGCACCTTCTTGGGTAAAGGTGATATGGGTGTACGAGGTCTAGAAGTAAAAGCATATGGGCGAAGAGGGCGAGTTACCCAAGGAGATAATGGTGGTCTTTGTGAAGGTAGATGATGTGGGTTGAGAAAGGGGTGTGAGAGATAAAGACTGAAGTGTAGTGGGAAGTTGTGGAGAGTATTGGGGCTATGGGTGGTAAAGGTGTTGCAGGTGTAGGTGTAAGTCATGTCGGGCACTTGGGTAGATTAGAGATCTGCGAGGAAGGAGTGGACCATTGTTTTTGGGTTTATTTATGGGTGGAATTTTCTTAACCATGTTGGGGGTATGAGGTCCGAAGATGGATGGGACATGTGCAAGTGTGATTGGCGAAGCCGGGTATGAGTTCTATGGGTTTAGTTCTTCTGTTTGGGTGTTGGAGTAGGTGTGGTGTTGACTTTGGAGGATGTAGCTAAATCTAGTTTGATAGGTGGATGAGTAAGGCTGGTGGTTGGGGTGACCCCTAAAGTGGTAATAGGTTTAGTCGAGGTAGATGTTGTAGGTGTGGGTTTGGGTTTAGATGTAGTTCGGGTTATGGGTAAGGGTGTATGTTGAGTTATGATGGGTGTCATGGAAGGAATGGTGATAGAGGTGGTCATATTCATTTTGATTGGTCAAAATATTTTTGGTAGATAGTGGAGGTATCAGCAAGTGACATCTACATCTGTGTTGAGACAGGAAAAGGCACCCCCAAAGTAAGGCCTTATCCACATGATCTAAGAGATCAGATAAACATGAGAATGACATGTCTATAGGTGGAATTGATGAGGACTTAATGGAAATTACTATAAAATGTGTCTTAGAGATGGAGAATTGGCTAGCTTAAGCTTTCGTGGGTAAGAGAGCCGAAAGCGGGTTTGCGGGGTCTTCGATAGGCTGATGGAGAATGCTCACCAAGAGGTAAGGGTATCTCAACTGGGTTTGTGATAGGGGAGGAGATGATGGGAGCTCATCTGTGGGTGGAGAAGGTAAATAAGTATCCTCCATGGACTGAAGAAGTATTGTGGGTATCGGTTCTCGAGGTGGAGAAGCCAAAGGTGAAATGGTCTCGATGTTAGCGGAAGACTCCTCCATAGGCAAGGAAAGAGGTGAAAGGTGTTCCTCTATGGGTGAAGGAATAGGTGAGGTTAGTTCCAATGTGGAAGGAGGATTTCAAGCTATAATCTCCTCTATGGATGGAATATGGGGTAATTGGGAAACAACATGTCCATCACTAAAAATAGCATGGACCTCGCGGGTATGGATATCATGAGTTGAGGCCTCACCAGTTTGATCAGATGAAGGGGCATGATTAGGAAATGGTTTCTTGAAGATGTGTAACTTTTGGTTAGAACATGTGTTAGGATTATCCATGGTTAACTCACATTTCTCGAGCATCTCTTGGACAATATTTTTTAAAGTTATGCAATTACCATCACTATGACCCTTTACTCAATGATAGTTAGAGAAGTCATGTTCTTTATACCATGTGGGCATGGGGCGAGTAGGGTCAAATCCGTGTGTGTTTTATAGGTGGAAGAGTGATGGCTTCAACTTTGATAAGATTTTATAAGACAAGAGTAAGGTTCCCCGATTGGGGTGTATTTACATTGTTCTCGTAAATCAATTGAAAAGTCTGTATGCGGGTGAGAGATTAGATGAGGGGGTAGCTTGATTTGATAGATGAGTTGGGCTGGCCTTGAGTACCACTACGTTAGTGGTGCCTTTAGCTTTTGAATAATTTTTTGCGGTTTGTAATAATAAGATGTATCATTCAACTTGAATGCCAAATTATTATTGCGTAATTGCATTTTCTTCTCTTCGATGGCACGAATCTCTAACTTTCGTGCCATGGTGAATGCTTCGTTGAATGTTTAGAAGGTTTGAACCTACGAGGATTCGTGAGATATGTCTACCACAAGCTCACTTAAAGAGTTTAATGAGTTCTGTTTGTGGTAGTTGGAAGGTGGGATGATTAATCAAGCTACGCCAGCAAGTAACAAAATCTGTGATAGATTTTTTTATCTTGGCACATGGAGTATAGCTTCGGTCATGGTAACCTTCTTGATGATGTTGATGGAGAAATGATCCTGTTGGTACCCAATTTTTTTCTCCTTTTCATTAAAGCAACATCGAAAAATGGCATGAAGCTTGAAGGTAGATAGATCTTGATATATTTCATTTTGTAGCTGGGGATGTGATCTAACTGGCACTCAAATTTGTGGAGAGATGGATAGCACCTTGAAAGGATTTTGATCTAATCCTCACTATTTTAGGTTGTGCCTTTCAACCAAGGTAAGAGAACCTATATTGCAGCCTCTATTTTGTGAAGGAGGTGGAGATATCCTTATACTGTGCATATTGTATGGAGACAGCCTTGGGAAAACATGATCAATTTTCCATTATTCAAACTCAACAGAGTTGTCACTACTAAATGATGGAAATGCTTTCAAGACAAGGCTAAGGCTACTCGAGACATTACATAATCCAGATTTTCCTTGTGAATTTTTGTAGATGGGTTAGATTCTTTTGTTGACACAAAATGCAATGCAGGGGTAGTATGGGTAGGATTGGATTGTTTGGATGAATTTTTTGGTGGGGCATTGACAAGACAAACTTGGATATATCAGATCTTTGACAACCTATACAATACTTGAACAACTATAAGATAAAATGCTTCAAATAATTATGTAACACCCTGAACTATTGTTACTTCCTCCTGAGCATTCAAGTGTTGATATATGATTTCTTCTGTTTAAGGATGTGTTCCTTTGATTGTGAAGTCATGCTTGATATGGATTGTATCTTCTTTGCTCTTGAAGATCTTTGACCCGAGTCAAATTATGCTTGGACTCTTTTATTTCTTTCATTTTTAGCACCTGAGTTCAATCTGATTTCGGGATGAATTGTGGATTTACCCATCTTTAGGACTCAGCCTTGGATCAATGGCATTGATCCAAGAGATGTTTTAAGTTTATTTTGGATGAACAAAAATTATAGACCTTACGAAGGTTGCTAGGTCGAATGTGTTGAATAAGCAATTCGGAGTCTAACTCAGGCTAATCGTGTTAAATGAATTGGTTCCCGATATCGTAATATCAGGAAGGCCTAGACCTTGAGCCAAGCAATAAATTCTGGTATATACTGCTAGCTTATTATCAATGCTGGATAGAATCCATTTTAGGAATATTATACTCTGTTGGTTTTTATACTGAACAATTCTATTTGTTAGACCTAGAATGGATTTGTTAAGGTTAATAACCTTAACCTAAACTATAACCTATGGGTTGAATTAGTGCTAATCTAACCTAGCCCTAAACTATAGGTTTAATGCTCCTAAGGTTAGTGACCTAGCACTATGGAAGTAAGACTAAAGTATCACCTTATGATCTAACCTATGTTTCTAACCTAACTAATGATAGTGGATGAAGGGGGACCTATGAAGGGGTGCGAGCCATGGGTGGTAGTTTCTATGGCATTTATGAGGTGGATAAGGATGAAGGACTTGGGATTTGGCGGAGGTTGTAAATATCTAGTGAGACCTGACGTGGCGGTATCGCCAAATCTGAAATGGTCTTTGGTTTGCATTTGTCAATCGCCAACTATGGCGGTCGGTGGCAATGGAGATTGGGTGGGAATCTTGGAGTTAATGTCATTAATGAACTTCGGTTCCCAGCAGCTCCACTTGGGAAGGCATGCAAATGGAAAATTGGTTGGTATTTTGGTTTTCCATTCACTCTATTTTTCTCTCTGTTTGATCACTGGTTCTTCGAACCAGTCTACTTGGTGTTGCATGGAAACTATGAGAATAACTAGCTCTTTTCTCATCGAGGAAAGTTTATAAGGCATGAGGGTAACAAATTATTGTTGCTGAATCTAATGTGGAAGAAGAGGAGAAGGCTCGAGCTCATTCAGAGGTCTTCTTCAGATTTTTAAAGCGACATTACCAGGCATGATAGGCCCTAACTTTTAAAAATCTTGCTTTACTTCAAATGCTTTCATTAAAACAACTCTGTTCAGGTGATTTCAGTTCAGTTGGTTTGAAGCAATGTTTTGGTTCTTCTTTTCCTGTGGAATTATGAATCTCGGGTTTTTCGAAGACCTTGATGGAATGGTTACTGTATTTATTCTTCCTTTTGGATTCATTTGGATTAAAGACCGGTTGTGCTCTTATTGTTGATTGAACCCTGTTTATTCTTGCTGTGAATACTTGAAGTTCTTCTGTTGGGAATGCTTGCTGTGATTATTCTACTTGATTGTGACTATTGTAGAAGTCCTCACTGTGTTTGTAATTTTTGGGATAAAATCCGTCGAAAGTTTGCAAGGAATATCTGCGAAAATGACTCAGTGAGAGTCCTTTTAATGTTTCGTATGTTTTCGTCTTCTGCTTAAGCTTATCTTGAATCTTTGTTGTTTAGTTGAGAATACGATGGTATCGACTCGGTGTGAGTCTTTGAAATGTATATTGTATTTCAACTTCGTCTAAGCTTAGTTTTGAATACATTTGCTTAGTTGCGAATCTTTGTTGCTCGATTATGAATCTTTGTTGCTAGTTGTGAATACTATTGGTAATGACTCAATTGGAGTCCTTGAAAGGTAACTAGTATTTTGTCTTCTGTAGAAGTTTAGCTGTGAATACGGTTGGTATTGACTCAGTTGGAATTCTTGAAATGGACAGTATGTTTCGACTTATGTTGAAGTTTTGTAGTGGATACTTTTAGTATGATATTGTTGGAATTTTGAAATGGTTAGTATGTTAAAACTTTTGTAGAAGTTTAGTTAAGAATACTATATGGTTTGAGTCCTTTTGAGTCCTTGAAACGTATTTTATGTTTTTAACCACGTAGAAGTTTTGCTTTGTGAAATCTTGTTGGGATTTTCGAATTGTTGTCGTATGAATTCAACTTCAATCGTAGCCTTGGTATGAGTACTAGTTGTATTTGACACTTTGTTGGAGTCCTCGATATGTTGCGAGTTGGCTCGATTCTCGAATTAATTTCTCGTTGTGCATGCATATCGTATGCAGACTCTTTCTTTCATTGTTGTGTGATATTATGTTCACTTCTGTGGAATTAAACGATGGGTTTTTACCAACTTGACTCTGTTTGAGACCCTGTTGAATTTCGTAGTAGCTCAACTTCGGATGAAACTTGAGGAAATTATGGATATGGAATTCGGCTTCTGTGAAGTCCTTGTTGTGATTATTCTTCTTGAAATCGGCTTCTAATATAAGTCCTTGTTGTACATTCATAGAGATTAGATTTAGTTGAATGAAGCTGTGCATGTTTGTGATTAGACTTAGTATGAATCTTGTTGTATTTGCATATGGAACGTCATTTGTTTTAAGTGTTATCTAGTCTCATGGCTGACTGTGATAAAAAGCTCCTAGCTGTGCTCTGTTAAACAATGGCGATGGGTATATTCATGTTGTTGAATGTTATGAAAAAGAATTGTTGAGTCTGTTATGGTTTGATTACTTACTTATTGTTGCTTGTCGAGAGCTCTTGTATTGCTTATTAGCTACGGGTGATTTTTATAATTGGATTTAGATGGAACTGTAGTTTTTCTTGTAATCTCGACTGTTTATTCACATGCATAAATGTATTTGCATTAATCTTAAGGAGTCGGTATAGTCCAGAACATTATGATTTAGGAATCTGATTGACTTTGTTTCTTTCTTACGGGTGACCGTAATTTATATGTTGATGTATAATAAGTTGAATAGGAAAATTCTCTCTCTCTAGCCTAGAAACTTTATGTGCTTTCTTCTTGTATCCTTATGCGATCTCTACGGTAAGGGCATAACAAGAATAGAATTGTGGTGTTGTATGGAGAGGGTATAAAATGTGTGTTGCTGTATATGTAGGTATACTCGTTAATACCATTAAAATAATGTACGATTGAAAGGAAGTTACGATAGTTGAGCTTTTTGAATGTTATAAACTGCCTTTGAGTAATTGTTAGAAACATTCTTATAGGAGTTTGCTATCTTTAGAATGGTTGTATTCATATGTTCTTAGCCTCTAACATATAGGATGATTAGCCTGATTTATGTTTGGAATTTGAAGAAATGATTTCATTTAAACGGGTTATTTAATGAGAACAATTGGTGGATTGCAATTGTTTTAAGAATTAGTGCTTATCATGCTCGGTCCATCAAACCCGACCCATGTTGACAATTTTTGCAGATGGTTTCCGTAAGTGGTAAAGACACGCAAATCTGATATGATGTTCAGATTGTTTAATTTGGTTTTATGATGAATTCCAATTTGATTCTCTAAATGTACTACTTGAAGAAGGATGTTCTTTTGCTGTTGAGTATTGTATCAAATATGTTGAATGCATAAAATGTATTTGATTAGCTTAGAAATGAATGAAATGAGGTATTTGTTACTTATGTGTTTGCATTTGTATCTTGATGGATTGAACTTCTTCGGTTCGAATGATTTTAAGAGCATTGTTATTATTGTATACCTTGGAGACATTTGGGATTCTCTAAGTAAGCTTTGCAAAGATTATGTGACTGAATACTTGTGAATGTTTAGTAGTTCTGTTATGTTCTATCTAAAGCTAAATTGGAATTTAGATCACTGTCTTTCGAGAAGCTAAGGTTAAAATAAACCTCAACAGGAAGCTAAACGGGCTGAATAAATTATTACTTCCTAGTCTTGATCTAAGTCAAGACAACGTTTAATTTGATTTTAAATCACTATATCTTAATACTAATAAGTAAGATATATTTCAGTTATGAGAATTGATATAAACCTAAAAGGGTATGGTTAGCAACCTTACGTGAAGATCAAAGGCTATTGCCCAATTTCATTGATTTAGATCATTGTGTAACAAAGAACTCCTTGATGAGACCTCAAATCTTAATAACTTCTCTTTGCATAATGGGTTTTATTAAGAAAGGTAATTCTAAGGTGAGGAACCCGGGGGATTGGGAAAAGACTACCATAAAAGGAGCGTCTTAAAGTATAACTTTAACTCAACGTAAGTAACACCTTAAAAATAAGTAGATCTTTTTGAGGTGGATTTGAAGGTTGATGGCACAAGTCAATGCAGGGTTGTACCTTCGAGAAGATTAGGATCTTCTCGAAGATACAACAATGCAAGTGACTTATGGTGACACCCTTTGCATTGATCATTAAGATTTACACCTTAAACTCGAACAAGTTTTACTCGGGACTAATTAGGAACGTGGTCATGTTATAAGGCTACCCTGGGGAGACTCGGGGTATCTTGACACACTTTGGGTTAACTAGGTTGACCCAATATGTCAAAGATATCCCTAGTCCTCGGGAGTATCCCTATAATGTTGTCATATTATTAATCCATTCTGAGTGAATAACTTGGGGCGAGAGAGAGCTGAGCAAAGTCGGTATAAGACATTCTACATAACATAGGAATGGGGTGAAGGACGTATTCAGTTGGCGAGTATGCCACAAGGAATACAAGACATAAGCAATATGTTTCAAATCTTTGGCCAAAGTATCGCAAGTGGTGATTGCGTAGTCCTATGTCACCTAGTCGAGGGACGAGATGCCGATGAATAATGGTAACAATTATTCGAGATAGGTTTCTTGACAGAGCATTACGATTCTCGGATTAAGGAAGAGAACCACAAGAGTGATGTGTTAAAATAAAAACGCCAACTCTTTGATACTCATGAATAGATCGGTAGATTACCGAGTCATGGAATGAATAGATCGTAGGTACTCAGAGTCATCACAAAGACATATATGGTTATACATTATAAGAATGGTTGTTTTGATTTGTGAGTTCTAAATTATGTATTTAGAACTAGGAAGCATTTATCAAAAAAATTAAAATTACTTGTTCTAATGTACTAAAATGGGGACGTTACATCTTGGTATCAGAGCTAAAGGTTGCAGCTCTTGGACCTATTGTGTCCATAATCTGATAAAAACCTGAATTTTCTTGTAACAGAAAATGGTTAGAACAAGGGGGAACGTTGCGAATAATGCTCCACCAGAAGGAGGCGGCAACAACCCAAAAGCTTGATGAGATCCTTGCTGCCCTATTGGACACAAGAGATCGTTTGGCTGTACTTGAACAGCAAGTAATGGGAAATGAGGAGGAAGATGAAGCTGGTAATAACAATCAGCAACCTCCTGAGGACAACCCCGATATGGGTGTTGATAATAATGCTAGAAATGCACCTGTCCAACCAGAAAACAAAAAGGCCAGGTTGGCAGTAGAACTCACTAATGATATAAAAAGGATAAGCCCACCTAAATATGATGGCACCACATTAGGAGATGGAGCTGAGAACTGGCTCAGTGAAATGGAGAAGTACTTTGCAATAAGAAACTTCTCAGAGGAAACCAAAGCTATTTGGGGAGCCTATCAGCTTTCCCACGAAGCATCTTCATGGTGGGATAGCTATAAAGTTGAGCTAAATATTGATGAGACCAATATTACTTGGGATCAATTTAAGGGCTATTTTAGGCAACATTGGCTGCCACAACTTTTCTATGATCAGAAAATGACAGAATTCCAGGACTTAGCTCAAGGGAAGCTAATGGTAACTGAATACTAGGAGCGGTTTACAAAACTCCTCAAGTATGTATTGTAGTATCAAACTGACGAGAAGTTCAGAATACGAAAATTTATCATGGGACTGAATCCCGTGATAGGGGGAGAGGTCGATGTTCACAGTCCAACCACTATGGAAGGAGTTGTTGAAAAGGCCATAAGACAGAACATAAATTAAAGGCTATTTCTGCTCATAAAGAGGAAGTGCGGAAGAAGATTGCAAACCCTTCTTCAACTTCACTTGCACCCAAAAAGGGACCATGGAAAAAGTTTGGAAATAGAAGTAAGTTTCCAGGGGATAATAGTAAGAAAACAGTAGCAAATAAGCCTACTGGAAATGTAAGGGATAATTTTGCCAAAAATTATAACAATGGGCAGAAGCCCTATGGAGGACAACGTGATAATTACAAGGCTGGAGGTAATTTTGAGCCTAAAAAGGGACCTGTAGGAGGCTGCTACAATTGTGGAAAAGACCACTATGCCAATCAGTGCCCTTTGAAGAAGGATGATCGTAATCAACAGCATAAGATACATGCTTTGCCGATGTGCATGACAAGCAAATTTGAAAAGCAAGTGACACCTATAGAAGTTCTAGGTAAGTTATTTGGCATACCTGTCACTATTCTTTTTGATACAGGAGCTACTGAATGTTTTATTTCTAGTAAACTTGCTTCTAAACTTAAGAGAAAAGTTGGAAAAATGGATAAATCTTGGACTGTACAGTATGGTAATAATTTTGTTCATACAGTGAGTATGTGTCTTTTTGGGGCAATCCTTGACTTACCTAACTTTTCCACTAAAGTTGACCTCTATGTTACACCTTTGGGATCGTATGAAATTGTCATCGGTGTCAATTGGTTAGTTGACCATAAAGCAAAAGTAGACTGCTATGAAAAGAATATAAAATGTTTAGATGATTGGTTAGGCGCAGAGATTCAAGGTGTGAAAAGGGAGATTTCGGTTAGAAAACTATCAGCTATGCAACTTTAAAAGGCTAAAAACAAAGGATGTACCCTTTATGCGGTAAAGATATCGAATCTTGAGAAGAAGATGGTGATTCCATGAAACGATTTCCACATTGCAAAAAGTTTCAAAGCGTTTTCCTAGAGGAATTACGAGTTTACCACCCAAGAGGGAATTTGACTTCACCATCGAAATCAAACCGAGAACGGAACCTATTTCCAAAGCACCTTATCGGATGACTACTACGAGTTAGTCGATCTTAAGGCACAATTGCAAGAACTTTTGTCTAAAGGTTTGATTAGACCAAGTGTTTCACCTTGGGGAGCACCAGTAATATTTGTGAAAAAGAAGGATGGAACACTTAGGCTGTGTATTGATTATCGGATGTTGAACAAAGCAACAATCAAGAACAGATACCCACTTCCAAGGATCGACGATCTATTTGATCAGATGCGTGGGGCAGCGGTTTATTCTAAGATAGATCTTCGATCTGGTTATCATCAGTTAAGGATTAGAGAGGAAGATATTCATAAAATAGCTTTCCGAACAAGGTACAGACATTATGAATTCACGGTTCTACCCTTTGGATTAACTAATGCACCCGCAACTTTTATGAACTTAATGAATAATATCTTTCAAGAATATTTGGACAAGTTTGTACTTGTATTCTTGGACGATATTCTAATTTATTCTAGAAGTGTTGAAGAGCACAATGAGCATTTGAAGATAGTTTTGGGAATTTTGGGAAAAATATAGTTGTATGGTAAGTTATCCAAATGTTCTTTCTTTGATTCGAAGTTCACTATTTGGGTCATGTCATTAGTAAAGAAGGAATTGTTGTAGATCCTTCAAAAATAGTGGCAATAAGCGAGTGGCTGGCACGAAAGAATGTGCCGCAGTAAGAAGCTTCATGGGTCTTGCTTTGGTTATTATAGAAAATTTGTTAAGGATTTTTCTAAAGTCATTTGCTGCACCGATAACTTCATTGCGAGAAGAAGGATAAGAAATTTATTTGGAATGATAAGTGCGAAACTACTTTCAAAATTCGAAAAGGCGAGTTGACTTCCGCACCTATATTAGCTATACTGCAGACCAAATGGGAGCTTTACTGTTGTAACGGATGCTTCGGGAAGGCCTTGGAGGTGTTTTGTTACAAAATGATCAAGTCATAGCATATGAAAGTAGAAAACTTAAGTTACATGAGCTGAATTATGCTCCTCATGATTTGGAGCTTGCTTTGCCATTGTTCATGCCCTTCAAGTCTACGGAGACACTATTTACTTGGAAACCTTTTGAGTTGAAAACTAATCACTTAGGACTAAAATATATTTTCACTCACCTAATCTAAATGCCAGACAGAGAGAAGGTGGTTAGAATTTTTATCTCAATATGATTTTGATATTAGCTACATCAAAGGGAAAGAGAATAGGGTAGCAGATGCTCTAAGTCATAGGAAGCACATTTCTACTCTTATAACATTAAGAACTCAGTTTAAGGATGAGGTAAAAAGTGCCTCAAAATCTGATATATACTTTCAGCAAGTAAAAGTAGCGCTTGCTGCAGAACCTAGTGATGAAAGGTATAAGGGTTTTCATTTTGATAATGAAGGAATCTTACATTATGAAAACAGGGTATACGTACCTATGCTAAACGATTTGAGAAGGAAGTTGTTAGTTGAATTTCATAATTCACCCTTCTCTGACACCCGGGTATCATAAAAATGCTCACTGATCTGAAACAGCAATACTTTTGGAAAGGTATGAAAAAGGATGTTATTGATTTTGTGACTCATTGTCTGGAATATCAGTGGGTTAAGGCAGAACACATGCACCCTGCTGGACTATTATATCCCCATAGCATACCACAGTACAAATGGCAAGTAATAAGCATGGACTTTGTACAAGGGTTACCTATGTCCAGGAATAAACATGATGTTATCCTGGTAGTTGTAGATAAACTAACTAAGGTAGCTCATTTCATCGCTAGAAATCTAAAGGATGATTCACCAGTGTTGGCCAAAAGATTCGTGCATGAAATTTTCAGGTTACATGGTGTACCGGAATTGATTATATCAGATAGGGATCCAAGAATGACGTCAAGATTTTGGCAGATGCTTAATACAGCTCTTGGAACGAAACTAAACTTCAGTTCTACATATCATCCGGAAACAGATGGACAAACAGAGAGAGTAAATCAAGTGTTGGAAGATATGTTGTGAATGTATTGCATGGATCAACAGTATAAATGGGAAGAATACCTTCCACTAGTTGAATTCGCATACAACAACACTTATCACTCATCTCTTAAAATGGCACCTTTTGAAGCACTTTATGGAAGGAAGTGTAGAACCCCTGTTAGTTGGGATAGTGTTGAGGATAGAGTGGTAATTGGACCAGAAATCCTCACTGAAATGGAACAGCAAGTAAAGTTGATTCGTGAACGATTAAAGGAAGCAGCAGATAGGCAGAAGAGCTATGCTGACCTTAAGCGGGTTGATCGAAGGTTTGAGCTTGGTGAGAAAATTTTTCTTCGTGTTAAACCTAGAAAGAGTTCTATAACTTTTGGCAAGGCTGCCAAGTTGTCACCTCGTTACGTGGGACCTTTCGAAATTGTTGAAATAATCAATCATGTAGCTTACCGATTAGCATTACCACCTGCTTTGTCTTGCATGCATGATGTTTTCCATATTTCTTTGCTTAAGAAATACGTTTCAGATTTGTCACATGTCTTAAATTGGAATTCCTTGCAGGTCCAAGACCCAAGAATAATCATGGTTAAACCCACACGAGTGCTGGAAACTCGCCAATTGCATTTGCGAAATCGTGAAATACAACAATGTAAGGTCTAGTGGGACCAGTTTAACGAAGAAAGTGCAACTTGGGAAAATCTGGAAGAGATGAAAATTGCTTTTCCTTTTCTTTTTCAACAGAATGAAATCTGATTGACAAAACATTTTTTTATGAACTTATCTTTTTCATGTCTATATGAAAGCCGATTGAAATGAGGCAAACAATATTCAGAAATTTGAATAAAATGTATCGTGACATTGATTTCTAGAACTATTCAAGTTGGAAATAGTCACATTGTATTGTGAACTTATAAATTGGTTGACCTGAAGGTAAATCAAATATGTAATCATCGGGATGATGAATCTTTTAGGAGGAAGCATGTAACACCCTAAACTATTGTTACTTCCTCCTGAGCATTCAAGTGTTGATATATGATTTCTTCTATTTAAGGATGTGTTCCTTTGATTGTGAAGTCATGCTTGATATGGATTGTATCTTCTTTGCTCTTGAAGATATTTAAATGAGTCGGAGTTATGCTTGGACTCTTTTATTTCTTTCATTTTTAAGCACTTTGATTTCAATCGATTTCGGGATGAATTGTGGATTTACCCATCTTTAGGACTCAGCCTTGGATCAATGGCATTGATCCAAGAGATGTTTTAAGTTTATTTTGGATGAACAAAAATTATAGACCTTACGAAGGTTGCAAGGTCTGAATGTGTTGAATAAGAAATTCAGAGTCTAACTTAGGCTAATCATGTTAAATGAATTGGTTCCCGATATCGTAATATCAGGAAGGCCTAGACCTTGAGCTAGGTAATAAATTCGGTATATCTTTAGCTTATTATCAATCTTTGGATAGAATCCATTTCGGGAATATCATACTCTGTTGGTTTTTATACTTTGAACGATTCTATTTGTTAGACCTAGAATGGATTCGTTAAGGTTAATAACCTTAACCTAAACTATAACCTATGGGTTGAATTAGTGCTAATCTAACCTAGCCCTAAACTATAGGTTTAATGCTCCTAAGGTTAGCGACCTAGCACTATGGAAGTAAGACTAAAGTATTACCTTATGATCTAACCTATGTTTCTAACCTAACTAATGATAGTGGATGAAGGGGGACCTATGAAGGGGTGCGAGCCATGGGCGGTAGTTTCTATGGAATTTATGAGGTGGATAAGGATGAAGGACTTGGGATTTGGCGGAGGTTGTAAATATCTAGTGAGACTGACGTGGCAGAGTCGCCAAATCTGGAAATGGTCTTTGGTTTGCATTTGTCAATCACCAACTATGGCGGTCGGTGGCAATGGAGATTGGGCGGGAATCTTGGAGTTAATGTCATTGATGAACTTCGGTTCCCGAGCGCGGCTCGCTTGGGAAGGCATGCAAATGGAAAATTGGTTGGTATTTTGGTTTTCCATTCACTCTTTTTCTCTGTTTGATCACTGGTTCTTCGAACCAGTCTACTTGGTGTTGCATGGCAACTATGAGAATAACTAGCTCTTTTCTCTATCAAGGAAAGTTTATAAGGCATGAGGGTAACAAATTATTGTTGCTGAATCTAATGTGGAAGAAGAGGAGAAGGCTCGAGCTCATTCAGAGGTCTTCTTCGGATTTTTAAAGTGACATTACCAGGCATGATAGGCCCTGACTTTTAAAAATCTTGCTTTACTTCAAATGCTTTCATTAAAACAACTTTGTTCAGGTGATTTCAGTTCAGTTGGTTTGAAGCAATGTTTTGGTTCTTCTTTTCCTGTGGAATTATGAATCTCGGGTTTTTCAAAGACCTTGATGGAATGGTTACTGTATTTATTCTTCCTTTTGGATTCATTTGGATTAAAGACTGGATGTGCTCTTATTGTTGATTGAACCCTGTTAATTCTTCTGCTGTGAATACTTGAAGTTCTTACATCGGGAATGCTTCTTTGTGATTATTCTAGTTGATTGTGACTATTGTAGAAGTCCTCACTATGTTTGCAATTTTCGGGATAAAATCCATCGAAAGTTTGCAAGCAATATCTGTGAAAATGACTCAGTGAGAGTCCTTTTAATGTTTCGTATGTTTTCATCTTCTGCTTAAGCTTAGCTTGAATGTTGTTGTTTAGTTGAGAATATCGATGGTATCGACTCGGTGTGAGTCTTTAAAATGTATCTTGTATTTCAACTTACATTTTAAGCTTAGTTTTGAATACTATTGCTTAGTTGCGAATCATTTGCTCGATTATGAATCTTGTTGCTAGTTGTGAATCTTTTGGTAATGACTCGGTTGGAGTCCTTGAAAGGTAACTAGTATTTCATCTTCTGTAGAAGTTTAGCTGTGAATACGATTGGTATTGACTCAGTTGGAATTCTTGAAATGGATAGTATGTTTCGACTTCTGTTGAAGTTTTTTAGTGAATACTTTTAGCATGATATTGTTGGAATTTTTGAAATGGATAGTATGTTTCGACTTCTGTAGAAGTTTAGTTGAGAATACTATATGGTTTCGACTCCTTTTGAGTCCTTGAAACGTATTTTATGTTTTTAACTTCTGTAGAAGTTTTCTTTGTGAAGTACTATTGGGATTTTTGAATTGTTGTCGTATGAATTCAACTTCAATCGAAGCCTTGGTTATGAGTACTAGTTGTATTTGACACTGTTGGAGTCCTTGATATGTTGCGAGTTGGCTCGATTCTCGAATTAAGTTCTTGTTGTGCATGCATATCGCATGACTCTCTCTTTCATTGTTGTGTGATATTGCATCACTTGTGGAATTAAAGGATGGGTTTTCTTTACCAACTTGACTTTGTTTGAGACCTTGTTGAATTTCGTAGTAGCTCGACTTTGGATGAAACTTGAGGAAATTATGGATATGGAATTTGGCTTCATGAAGTCCTTGTTGTTATTATTCTTCTTGAAATCAGCTTCTAATATAAGTCCTTGCTGTACATTCATAGAGATTAGATTTAGTTAAATGAAGCTGTGCATGTTTGTGATTAGACTTAGTATGAATATCGATGTATTTGCATATAGAACATCATTTGTTTTAAGTGTTATCTAGTCTCGTGGTGATTTGTGATAAAAGCTCCTAGGCGTGCTCTGTTAAACAATGGAAATGGGTATATTCATGTTGTTGAATGTTATGAAAAAGAATTGTTGAGTCTGTTATGGTTTGATTACTTATTGTTGCTTGTCGCGAGAGCTCTTGTATTGCTTATTAGCTACAGGTGATTTTTATAATTGGATTTAGATGGAACTGTAGTTCTTCTTGTAATCTCAACTGTTTAGTCACATGCATAAATGTATTTGCATTAATCTTAAGGAGTCGATCTGAGTCCATAACATTATGATTTAGGAATTTGATTGACTCTGTTTCTTTCTTACGGACCGTAAATTTATATGTTGATGTATAATAAGTTGAATAAGAAAATTCTCTCTCTCTAGTCTGGAAACTTTATGTGCTTTCTTCTTGTATCCTTATGTGATCTCTACGGTAAGGGCATAACAAGAATAGACTGTGGTGTTGTATGGAGAGACTGGTATAAAATGTGTGTTGCTGTATAAGTAGGTATACTCGTCAATACCATTAAAATAATGTATGATTGAAAGGAAGTTATGACAGTTGAGCTTGTTGAATGTTATAAACTGCCTTTGAGTAATTGTTAGAAACATTCTTATAGGAGTTTTTCTGTCTTTAGAATGGTTGTATTCATTTGTTCTTAGTCTCTAACATATAAGATGAATAGCCTGATTTATGTTTGGAATTTGAAGAAATGATTTCATTTAAACAGGTTGTTTAATGAGAACAATTGGTGGATTGCAATTGTTTTAAGAATTAGTGCTTATCATGCTCAGTTCATCGAACTGACCCGTGTTGACAATTTTTGTAGATGGTTTCCGTAAGTGGTAAAGACACGCAGATCTGATATGATGTTCAGATTGTTTAATTTGGTTTTATGATGAATTCCAATTTGATTCTCTAAATGTACTACTTGAAGAAGGATGTTCTTTTGCTGTTGAGTATTGTATCAAATATGCTGAATGCATAAAATGTATTTGATTAGCTTAGAAATGAATGAAATGAGGTATTTGTTACTTATGTGTTTGCATTCGTATCTTGATGGATTGAACTTCTTCGGTTCGAATGATTTTAAGAGCATTGTTATTATTGTATACCTTGGAGACATTTGGGATTCTCTAAGTAAGCTTTGCAAAGATTATGTGACTGAATACTTGTGAATGTTTAGTAGTTCTGTTATGTTCTATCTAAAGCTAAATTGGAATTTAGATCACTGTCTTTCGAGAAGCTAAGGTTAAAATAAACCTCAACAGGAAGCTAAACGGGCTGAATAAATTATTACTTCCTAGTCTTGATCTAAGTCAAGACAACGTTTAATTTGATTTTAAATCACTATATCTTAATACTAATAACGGTTGCACTCTTCACACAATCTTAGAGAACTCACCACAAAATCTTGAAGTAAAGAACCCAATTAAACACAAAAATCCTTGATCAAATCACATCTAAGGTACCCCCAAAGGCTTACAAGAAACCTCTGCAGTCAAGGAAGGTAAAGTGATTTTAAATTTGTTTATCTCTTTATCAGATGAAGGCTCTTCTGAATATGAGATTGCAAATGCCACTAAACTATCAACAAAATATAGAGATTCTGTGTGATTTCTAAAGACTTTTCATGCAAGATTGCAACAAGAACTATGAAAACTATTTGTAGGCATTTAAAATGATAACTGACATTATATTTCCTAGAAAAACATAGATTAACTCAAAATCTTGTTAGATTCATCGTGAGGAGAATTTCATGAACAATCTCATAGGTTGTGTGATGGATATACACTTGCAACGAAATCACATACATGAAGATCCAACATAGGAGAAATTAACCTGGTTCTTTGGTGGGTTTCTCAGAAAAATGAGCTTTCTCTCAAAATTTTCTCGTGATTTTCAACTTCCCGAGGTCTTTCATTTCTCAAAAAATGCATTATATACCTCTTGCCACATTCGAGCCTTCTTTCCCAAGCAAAGAATATGCTAAGGGATCAAGTTTGTTACAAAAATCCCTCATGATATTTTGAAAGTGACATTTAACCAATTCTGCAAGGAGGAGATGCCAGACATGCAAAAAGGTAAATCATTACAAATATTCGAGATCATCATCCTTTATGGAGGCACGTTTTCATCCTCAAGGCATGCAGGCCCCTCATCCTCTCATCATTTCATCTTATCCTTTTCCAATTTGGTTCTGCAACTTTATAATTTGATATTTCATGTTTTACACGGGCCTGAGTAAAATTTATCTCAAAAACACCTCAAATCTACAAATTGAGTCATGAAACTAATTCCAATGATCCTAGAAGGCCAAAAGGACATGGAATCGCCAAAAATTTGATGTAAAATTCGTAATTCCAAGTTTCTGGAGCAAAAATGACAGCCAAAAATGAAAACGTCAGATTACCATTTATTTGCTTTTTCACCTTTCAATCTGGGCCCTCCATGTGTCAAAATACGATTGGGAATGAAATGGGGATCATTTTTGACTTTTCCATATTTTTTGGAAAAATGGAAAATTTTGACTTTTTTCTCTACCCCTCCGCCCTTGCATTTTGGTGATGACACGTGGCACATGGTGGGTTCCAGCGGATCGCGCTTCAATTTTGTGCATTTTGACCCTTTTTTGAAAATTGGAAAATTTTCACCTTTTGCCCACAGCCCACATCTCCACCTTTCATCGATGACACGTGTCATGCTTTCTATCAATGAAATTCCACGGGCTTATTTCACATTTTGACCCTCTTTTTCACCAGGAAAATTTTAACTTTTCCTTATGCGGGCCCACACTTCCCATTTCTCCCTCGCCATGTGTTACTTTCTCTATCGCTAAAATCCACAGCTCAATTCTCATTTTAACTCCCTTTTTCACCCAAACGAAAATTTTCCCTTTTTCTTCCACTTTGGTCCACCGATCCACTCTACCCGCCACATGTCTATCTCTAATTGAAGCGGAGATGCATCCCATTTTTAACTTTAGAAGACAAAGCTAAAAAATCATTAACTTTTCCATCAGCCCGCTCCTCCATTTTTACTTTCTACGGACACATGTCCATCTGTGATTGCCATGGGGCCATGCTTCAAATTTCACTGAGGCCTTTATGATCAAAAAAAGGGAAAATTTCCCTTTTCCTTCCATGGCCCACACTTCCATGCTTTTCCATCGGGCCACCACGTGTCCACCCCCGCTTCAAATCAGACCTGCGGACTTTTTGTCATCTTTTTTCCCCTTTGCCAAAAAGGTAAAAAATGCCTAAGTTCCCCACTGGCTTCCCACTCTACCTTCACATAAGAACATGACATGTGTCCTCCAATGGAGTTCTTTGGGGAATTTTGAATTTTTCCTGAAGCCCAAAAACAACTAATTTTTAAAGAGAAACACTCGATCCATGTCCAACTAGAAGTGTAGTCACTTTTTCACCCACTAAGAACAAGGGAACCTCATGCGCATTGGCCTATCACCCAACGAGCATTGGGCACTCACCCGAGGTGCGTGAGAGGGAGTCGAGTCTCTCTTTATGTGAGTCTAGTGGAAGGCATAGTTCATGATTCTAACTTAGTGATTTAACAGACATGAAGAGCTATAGAGCTCAGGATGACTTCTATACCCCTTCAGTCATAATAGAACCAAAGCGTGCAACAGAAATAATAGAACTAAGAGTTGTAAATCTACTACTATACTTAACCATTCAAGTAAGATTCATGATTATATAAGAATAGAAGTACAATAGAAATATGTAGGTAATACAGAGAAATAGTCTTAATACATTTGTCATGGTAACCTTATCACATTCATTCATAGTGTTACTTAGAAAATATTACGAAGGTAGAGCCGTAGTCATGCTCCATGTGTGGACCCATTCATGTATTCTCACAAGACAAAAATTTCATTCCCCATTTCCCCATTACATCCTTACTTATATTTTGTACACATTTTCATCCCATGGTTCTCACATAGTCTGCGAGCTCATTTACCTTACTTCTATCCCTTTTCTTTGCCAAGGTTGCGTGTATAAATAGGCCTTTGAGCTCTAACAAACTCCTCTGCATCCTCAGATCTGGCCCCAAGCATCAAGGTGTGGGTTGCCCGGGCACATGCCTCTCCATGTCATGATTAGCATTTTGGATCTTTCTATCGTAAGGTCTATTCCCTCCAGGACACCATGTCGCCAAGTTGGAACCTTATCCAAACAGAACACGTTCTTCATGTGTTCTATCCTAAAGGCCAAAAATGGTTAAGTCCCGAATTGTTCTTCATGCGGTGCACACATCCTTGGTTCTCCAAGAAGCCTTTTGAACTCTGCCTTATGTGCCTTCACTTGCGCACTTCCTCCGGCCATACGTACCTACGTGCCCTTAAGATTTGGAAGCTAAATTAGGGGGCCAACATTACCCCACACTTCACTTGTTCTCTACCCTCGGGAACCTTTTGAAAGAATGTAGTATAAAAAGAATGCAAGGCCTTGCCTTGGAAAAGAATGGGGCAAAGAATAAAGAAAGGGGAAGAGAAAGAATAGGGGAAATTTTCCTAAAGAAGGAGGAGGGAAAGTTTTACTAGAGGTCGGCCTCCAGTGTACTCCAAGTGCTGACTTCCTTCTGCGCTTTAGTGTAGATGTTTCCAACCGTGTGTAAAACTCATCATAAGTTTTCCCCTCCCCTTATGTGGTAATGGTTTCCACCATAGTCTCCAGCTCTTTAGCGTGGGCTTCCGGGGCATCCATCTTCCTTGTGATGACCTTGTGCAGCTCTTTTAACCGGGTTTTGATTGAGACTCATCGGTTCTCAATGAATTCAAATTTCTTTTCTACCTCAGTTGTGATCCTTTCTTGGTCAGCTCTATTACCCTTATTCTTTTCTATAAATTCCTTCAACTCAGCTTCGTCACTTTGGAAAATAGTATGCTTGTTACTTTGTCTTGATCTGCACAGTGGTCATAAGTGACCCCGCAGTTTATGTAATTGTTCTTACATCAGCGAGCACCTTATTCTATTTAGCCATGAGCACAATGACCTTAAACTTTTCTTCTTTCTCCAAGCATGCTACTACCTCTTCTACTCGACTCTAATGCCAAGGGCTTCCTCTCCATGGTGAGGATCTCGAGTCAAGTCCTCTAGGCACTCTAGGGAGGATCTATAATTTTGTGCAAGAGGGTTAAGGTCTAGGTGCTTTGTGATAATCAATTGGGAGATGAGCTCCACCTTCTTGGAAACTTCGTGTACCCTGGCCTTTTCCTCCTGAAGCTCCCTCTATAGTTGAGCGCTGATTAATTTCTCGAGGTTGAGATCCTTCGTTAGCTTCACCACTTCTTCCTTCCTCTTCTCCAACAGGTCCTCCAAGACTCTAACCCTATCATTTCTACCAAAGAGCCTAGCCTCGATTTCTTGAGACTTTGTTCAATGCATGTTACACACTTGTTCATCCAATAGATGCTACGTGTTTACAATGGGGTTGTCCCCCTTTCCTTCGGATAGCTTTAATACCACTCCTTGGTTAATCTTGAATTCAAGCTCATCAAGGTGAGGGTCGAATGCCCAAGATAGCATTTTCCTCGTTCACGGTATCGTCCCTCGAGGTCAAAGGAATCCATGGTGGTGAGCTCCTTGGTTGGTATGGTACTTTGGAAACGCACATGAAAAAAATTGTTGGGGTCATCAATATAATCCATCATTTCCCTCCCCCTTCGCACGTTTACTTCCCGTGCGCATGCCCTTGTGAATAGTTATCGAAAGAGTTGGGGCTTTTGTGCTACCAGGACTCTTCTCCCTCTTTTCTTCTTTGAATTCACCAAGAACTAGCTCCGCTCTGCGCTCCAACTCCTCTTCGACTAGGGTATTTATTATCTTCTCTGCCTCAATTATTGCCATCTCATTTACCTCCTCTTGAGTGAGCTTAGGCATGTCTAGCTCCTTGGTACTAGCCCCTTCGCTCCTTTCTTCACTGTATGCGCACCTTCCTCCCTTGGCGCCTTTCCTCCTTACAAAGATGAAAGCATCATTTGCATTCTCCACCTCCTCTCCTTCCGAGCCATGGATATCAATTAGCTCTTGATCCACCTCTAGCTCTTCCCCTTCATCGTCATCCCTTTTGCCTATATAGGCGTTCAGGTCGTCAATATCTTCAAACCCTTATTCCTTTGTTCCTTTTTCTTCTTCTATTATAGAAATCTCTGGAGTCGGGGATCTTTGTCTTTTCTTCATCATAAGGTTCTTTGGGAGATGGTGGCTTCATAGGCTCTGGGGTCTTTTCCCTGACCACCGTTCTTCTCTTCTTCTGGACATAGGTACTTGGCCTGTGGTACCTACATCATAAATTTCCACCGCCCCTTGTTCTTCCTCTTATTCTTCTTTCTCCTTGTGCTTTAGCATTGGCTTCTTCCTTCCCATGGGGTCATCTGGGATTGATATTTCATTTTCTACATACGTACCTTTTCAAACTTTAGTCTTATGCATAGGTAGATCCTGGAAAAAATGCTCTCAGTAATTGGTAAAGTCATCATCCTTACGATATGTACGTCCTGTGACATGTACCTTTCGACGTACGCACACTTCCCTGGGTAGACTAGCTTCTTTCTCATCTCTCTGTGTTCACTGTCAAGGGTGGACAGGTCGAGTCTTAACTTCTTCGACTCCTGGTATCTGTTTACCCCTGCTTGGAAGAATTGGGAAGTGAAGGAGAAGGGGAGTTTACACCAGGGACTCCAGCTACCATCTATCAGGATGAATCTACCAATGCAGAAGTATTGGTATACCGCAAACTCTGCTTCACCCTTAGTCACCATGGGGAGTTGTTCTTGGATTCGCCATTCTACCCCGAATGCATTCCTAAGGTGCGTATACCATTTATCCAAGCACACCTTTTGCACCCCCGTCACTGACTCATAATTATACTTCTAGAACCTATCCACGAGCGAGGGGTATTTGTCGGGTACTCTAAACAAACATATCAGATGCATCTGACACCCCAATTTTTGAGAACACAATAGTTAATAGAATGTTCCCAAACAAAATATTTCCTCCATTCTCCATGCTACTTATGATTTCATCTGATATGTAATGGGAGATATTGTACATGGTGCCTTCCGTGACCTTTCTACAGACATTCAACTAGGGCTTTCTCACCTGGGTCCACCTCTCTTGCCCATTCATCTTTGAAACAAGGTGCACAGCCATTTTCATCACCGGATCACTGATATCTATGACGTCGTAGTACCTTGATCCCTTCTTATAATCTTGGGATGCAATGGTTTCCTTAATTGCCTCCTCATCCTGGAGGTCGTCTAGTATCGCGTCCCCTTTACTGACTCGGGATTGTAAAGTGTGAGATCAACTTTGGAGTTATGCACATTTTGCACCTTGTGAAGAAGAAGAAATCTTCATGCATGCATGTCATTAACCATTTGTACAGGCACTTGAGCTTCCCCAAGTAGGGCAACTAGTAAATTTGGAGGAGCCCTACCTTCTCCATTTTCACATTGACTACATCACTGTAGATTGGCATCCCATTAGGTGTTCTTTTTTTTGTGGGGCGCACAAGTTCCAATGCCATTTCCTTCACAATTATACTAAACCGATGCTTGTAATCGATTATGGCCATCTGTCTGATGTGGGACTCCCACTCTTGCCCTAAGAAACCCCATCTGGGTATTACATCTATGAGTACCATTCCTCATTGGTATCCAAGGGGATTTCATCTTCTTTCTTCTTTCCTTTTCCCTTCCCCTTTCCCTTCTTGGATTGTACTATAGGCTTATCAACTAGTTTCATGGCCATCATTTTACCCTTTGCTTTCATTCCCTAGTTACTTTTGAGTTGTCTGAGAGTTTTCTTTGTGTGCCCCATGCCCTAGAGTTCAAACCCTAATTTCTGACTTTCCTCCTTTGATCATGGTGCTCTTTCCCAACGTTCCTCACACCCGTGAATCACTTCTACTCTGGTTTGTAGATCAACCAGACCGATTTGCACGTGAGTTTCTGAGATTCTCCTTCGCACGAGTTAGCTCTCGAACCCTAGCTCTTGAAAGAAAATTGTTCTCCTTGTTTTCGCAAAGTAAAATAATGAACTTCCCATCCTTGTATTTATAGCTTTTCCTACTTTTACGCATTAAAGGCTAGGCTACCTACCACCATACAACAATATTTAATGTGACATTTTCAAACAAGCTCGACTTCAGCACTTTTCCTCGCACGCCCAATCCTTACGTAAAACATTTTTCACCCACGCCCAATCCTTACGCAAAATGTTTTTCACCCTTCCTACAGCATGCAAACAATCCATCTTGATAGAATAATTTTGTGCGCGTGTTACCAGCACTAAAGGCACCTCTTCCATCCTCATGATTCTTGTTTTTCCTACCTTTTGTTTTTGCACTTTTTCTCCTTGTGCGTGGATTTCTAGTGTATCATTATTTTTCCACCCATCTGCGTTCTAATGCATCTTTTCAACAGGCGAGTTTGAATAGTCTATCAACTCAATCTTCCTACAAAATAACTTCATATTTTTCTTTATCATCTCACCCCACACTAAATCGATGCACGGTCCTCTGTGCATTCATAAGTCAAAAAGTAATAAGGTTATTGGTGCCCAAGGTGCAAAACAAGACAACAACGTGAAAGGGAAAAAAAAGAAAGGAAAAGCATAAAAGGAAACTCTAAACTAACTAGCAGAACTACCTTATTTACAAACACCAAGAAGCATTATTTATAGTAGGGCTTTAGCCTACTCCCATTGAAGTGTCTAAGTAATTTTGTTCCATCCAGCACTTGTAACTGGCACACGCCTAAATCAAGGATGTATGAAATTACATAAGGACCCAACCAATGCACCTTCAACTTTCTAGGATGGCATAGAAATTTTGAATCATATAGCAATACCATCTGGCCAACCTCAAATTGTTTATTCTTAATGTGGCGGTCATGTCATGCCTTTTGCTTAGCTTTTTCAGTTGTTTGGCTCCATCTTGATAGCGAGTGCCTTTCATCCAACTTCATCAACTCATTTATTCTCTCTTCTAGTGCTTGTTCATCGTCCAACCCTCCTACACATACTATATGCAATGAAGGTAGTATGAATTCAACTGGAAAATAGCCTCTGCGCCAAAAACTAGTTGAAATGGTGTGGCCTTGTTCAACCTTTTATACATTGTTCTGTATGCCCAAAGAACTGTTGATACCTTGTCATCCCAATCCTACCTACCCACATCACATATCTTAGTCAGTGTGTGACTAAGGATTTTGTTGAATGCCTCTGTAGTCCCATTTACTTGAGGGTGATAAGGGGTAGTCTTATGATGGGCTACCATGAATTCTTCTAATAGAATCCTAATTGTTTCATTTAAGAAGTGAGTGCCCCTATCACTTGTTAAACTTAATGGGCACCCATACCTACTAATAATGTTCTCCCACAAAAATCTAGTAGCCATGGCTACGGTGCAATCCTTAGTGGGTGCGGCCTTTGCCCACCTTGTCCGATAATCGATGTCACGGGTGTAATAGTAGACCGCAAGTTAGTCCTTCATGTAGCTAGTGAGATTGGTCCCATAAAATCTATTACCCACTTTTCAAAAGGTTCCGTGCTGGTGATGGGGCACAAGGGCATCTCATCCCTTTTTCCAACTTTTCCAAGGTGCTTGTGGCAGTTTCACATGCCTTACAAAACTCAATACAATCCTAGTGAATCGTCTCCCACCATAGTCTATTGACTAGGATCTTGTGCACGGATTACGTTACTGCATAGTATCCTTTAGTAATCCCACCATGTACTTCTTTGATTATAGCTACATGTTCATGTTCTAATACACACGAAACAAAACCTCATTGCAGCCCATTTTATACAAATCCTCATTGATCAACATGAAGAGCATGGCATGTATGGCTAACCTTTTCCTCTCCGGAGCATTCATCCCTTCAGGTGCCACACCTTCCCTAAGAATGATGGCAATGTCTTCTAATTCTAAGGGCACGTGCCACACCTGAATAGTTGTGCATCCGACATGGTTTCCTCAATACTCTGTGTGTCCTCTCTGAATCAATCCTTGATAAGTGATCTAGCCCACAATTGTTCTTTCCTAGTTTTACCACCACTTTGAATTCGAATTCCTGAAATAGAAGAACCCAACGACATATACACCCTTGCAACACTACTTTATTTACTAGATACTTCAGGGCCATATGGTTAGTGTAGAATATGAAAGGAGTTGCAGCATATATTACCTAAACTTGTGGAGCGTATAGATCATCAACAATGCTTCATGCTCGGTCGTTGTATAATTTTGTTCTACTGGTGTCAAATTTCTACTTACAAAACACAGGGGGATGATCAAAATCCCTCTCTAGTTGAGAAATAATGGATCCCATTGCTGTACCATAGGCATCCACATGGACATGGAAAGGTTTATCCCATGATGGGAATCGTAGAAAAGGTGCAGTGATAATCCTTTCTTTTAGAGTGTCAAATTCCCTCTGCTGCACCTCTCCCCACCGAAAGGCACTCTTATGTCTGAGCAATATTTCCAAAGGTGTGGCGATCTTGGCATATCCCTTAATGAACTTTCTGTAGTACCCAATGTGTCCAAGAAATCCTCATACGACACTTTGGTTGGTAGGTTACCCTAACTCCATAATAACTGTAACCTTCGTGGGATCCACCGGTAAGCCCTCCTTACGGATGATATGCCCCAAAACGTTCCAAAAGGAGTTTCAAATATACATTTCTTGATGTTAAGGAGATCCTCAACTGCTGACACCTTTCAAACATCAACCTTAAGTTGTCATAATGGTCCCTTACTAATCCATATATTGTCCAATCATCCAAATATACCTGAAGGAACTTGTGGATGAAGTCCTTAAATGCTTGTACCACTATGCATGAAAATACAGTGGGCGCATTCTTTAGCCCAAAGGGCATGACCATATATGCAAATATTCCCCACTTGGTCACGAAAATTTTCTTTTCTTGGTCTTGCTTGGCAATCCTTACTTGGTGATATCCCGAGAATCCATCTGTAAAGGAATATACCTCGTACCCAGTAACTCCTTCCAAAATCTCTTTAGTAAAGGGGGTGGGAAAAGGATCTATGATACAAACAGTGTTTAATTCCCTGTAATCCACACATATCCTAATCTGCCCATCCTTCTTTATGCTAATCACCATTGGGCTCACCCACTTTAATTCCTCCACAGCCTCAATGGTACCAAATGTTATCATCTTGTCTAGTTCTTCTTTAACCTTCACGCGCATGTTGGGATTCATCCTGTAAGGCCTCTTCTTGACCGGGTGCACACCATCTTTCAACTTTATCCTCATTTCCCCTAATGAATGGTGGAAACCTTTCAACTCATGGTATCTGCGCATGGGAATAAATCCTCAAATTCACATAATAGATCAATGATCTTTGATACTTTCTTGTCCAACCAGTAGTCCCCAATGATAGCTTCCTTGGGGTCCTCTTCTCGAGCTGATGTTAACTTTCTTGGTTTTGAGTGGTTCATGATATGCGCGTGCACATGCATCTGCACTATCAATTACTACACGTGCTCTAACCAAATGGTCAACATTCATGTTCTCCACCTCCTCTCCATCAACAATGTACACCATCTTTCATTTCTCCTTTTCAGCACATGCATGCCTAAATTGGATGTCTTCTAGTTCCTCCTCTTCGAATCGTGCTTCTAAGCTAGGTCCACCGAGCAAGTTTAATAACCTATCTTCCACCATGGTGCAATCCCCCAAAGTGAGGTTCTTGATAGTCTACAATTCCTCATCAACTGGATGCTTGGTACTTCAGTACTCGAATGTGTGGACCAAGTCAACCATTAATTCCTGCCAACTTCCCGTTTTGCGGCATGTTTCAAAATGGATATAACACACGCACGCACAACCTTGTAGTGTTGTATACAGCTTATGCACCCAAAGAGAGGGTGGTAAAGCCTCTGTGCCTTCTCCCTAGACCCTCTCACATGCCTGGATGAGGGAAGAGGAGGGTCCGTTTCCATTGTAATCCTTGATAATGGTGGGTATGTTTCTTTTCGAAAATCAGACAATGAGCATAATTCAAACTTTGTGCCATTCCAACAAGTTCTCACTATGCGCAGCCCACCACCTTGTTGTTGTGCCTATTAAAACATAACCTAGCATACTTCGTCACTCATCCTCCCTCCAGTGAGCTTCCATCTCTCTCAAAAAGACCTCAAGGTATGCATCCCCAAAATACTTTGTTATGGGCTTTCCTCCCAACCGTCGCAAATCAATGTACATGTTGTTGTTACCTTGGTTACTGATCCTTTCAAATGTCACCCAATCAATTCATAAGTCCCATGCGCCCAATTATCACATGCTATACTGGTAGTATCACTGACAGATTGAGCATCATCAAACTGGATGAATCCTTCTATAGGGTGGATGGTCTCTGGATCTCTTATGGAGCACACATATATTCTGTCCAGGACCTCCTCCCCAAGGGGTTTAGTATAGGGTGTGGAATTTCCATCGTATTGCAAGTGCTATAATCACCCTTTCTTCCTTGTTTTCAAAGCTTATGTACCCCTTGTTAAACCGAAGATATGCATTATTCTTATAACACCACGGGTGCCCAAGTAATTTGGGAAATTATCTCGCCTCGACAAATTCTAAGACTTCAAAACTCCGGTGAACCTAGTCCCCCTGAATGGTGATGGTCACATCCTTCAAAACACCTATGGGCATCGCCTTTGTTTTATTTTCCATATACAACACATTTGAAGATGGTTGTAATGCAGGTCTTCCCATTTGATGCCAGGAATCTAGAGTGAGGAAATTAACCTCCACGGTTGTGTCAATGAGGATGTTGCTAAGTAACCATCCATCCACTACTGCGTTCAAGGTGATTTCTTTGTCATAATCAAGGCTGTGAGGTGGGAGGTTTGCATGCAGGATCTACCTTTCATGTTCTTCCCGGTGCGTGGCACCTTTTCTCTCAACCATGCTCCTAATAGGGGAATAATATTCTCCTACCTCAACAGTTTACACACCTCCTTAACCTCATCCAAGTCATCCCTTGGTGCTTCTACTGGTCTCCTTTACTCATCTTTTCTAGTCTGCTCTTTTAAGCAATAGATCTCCCCTTGTAAACTTCAAAGTACATCCATGGTTTCTTGGTAGATTTATTTCTAGTGAGTTGGGTTTGGATAATTCCCATGTACTACTTCTCTCAAAACTAGAGGTCGTTATCTAGGTGCTTCTCTAGCACATGCGGACTCCGCCCTGTTATTACCATAACAAGCTCTAGATCGATTCACGTATTACTCGTGGAAGCCATTACATGTCAACCTTTTAATACTCACCATGGAAGCTTCCTTATCCTTCAGTACTACCCTCTTGACTCATATGTTTGTACAACTCTGGGCATTCTTCATACTTATGTTTTTTTCCACACCAGGAGCATTGTAGAAGATCTAGACATTCGCACTTATAATGGTATGTGGCTCCATAATTAAAACACGTCCCACGTGGTAACTCACTTCTTCCTTCATGGTTACCATGACCATGAAATCATCCACGAAACTCTCTTCCATGTGCACCTCCATCCTTATGCTCTCCATACCCATGGTCATCTCCTTTGGAACTGCTGGCAATGCCAGTTTGGTGCACACCAAGATTAATTGCCTCATGAATCTAGTCAATCAATCTACAATCCTTAGTGTCATGTGTGGTTGAGGTACATATCTTATAATAACAAGACAAATTTTTGTGGATTGCATGTTGTAACAGGGGTACCTACTTACATCATGGTCCTTGTGACATATTTCACAATTTATCGCTATGCTATGCGCGCATACTTGCCTTCCAGTACATACCCCACCATTATCCTTTGTGTGTCCTTCCACATTATAATTTGTGCACCACATCCCTCTATGAATCACTAGAACTATCTTGGAAGACAATTTCTCTAATTGCTTAGCCATGGCACCAATCTAATCCTCTAGAAATGGGCTAACACCGATGTCGATACTACTAAGCGCTTGGTCAGCGTAAAAGCAGACTTGAGCGCTTCGCGTGGGTCCATGAATGTTTTATGAGATAACTACCTCCTAAAGGGTGTGATCAATCCTTCGACAAACCACTGAGCATGTTCTAAAGGTTGGATATCATAAGAAAACTTGGACAAAATATTTTTAAAGCACACATCATATTCCCGCACACTTTCTGCCATGCCCTGCTAGATTTCTTTGAGAGAGCTGATGCTCTTTTGTTCAAACTCAAGTATGTGGAATTCCACCAAGAATGCATTTATTAGTGCGGTATAACCCATAATGGTCTGATGAGGGTCATACTTTCTATACCAACTATGCACACGTCCTTGCAAGGTCATCATAAATTGACTGCCTTTCGATCCTAGGTCGTGATTCCCTTCACGTGCCATAGCAGCTCACACTTATGCACATGCTCCATGGCATCTTCTATCCCAATGTAATCTAGTAAGTGTAGAGACATCTCGAAAAAGACTTAAGGAGGTGGCTGAGGCCCTTACCCTCCCGATCCAATCCCTTGGTTTCCTCTAGTGTTTCCTCCTCCACCGGACCCACTAGATCTTGAGCCACTAGCTCCACCACTTCCACCTCCAGATCCTCTTGTGTTAGGTACAGGGCCTGTGTTTGTCATGTCGAGCGCTCCCATTGTCCCACTAAAATGTGCACTGACAGTTTGTGAACTAGTACCACTCCCAGTCATAGTTCCTCCACCACTTCCTAACGCACTTCCAAAACCAATTATATATGTGCCTTGTCCAAACATTCCACCGAATACAGGAATAGTGTGAGAAGCCATAGAAGTCCCAAACGAGAAGTTGTTCCTTCTAGGTGCCAATCGGTTTCTTCCACTGATATCAAATGGATCAAGTGTACTCTTCCCTCATTTAAACAAACCAAGTGCCAAGGTTCAGTCACTAGGTGGGGTCAGATGTGCGCTAATGAATCTTATTTCTCTATGTGACGGACTCTCATCAGAAGCCACAAGGTTTTCTCTCCTGTGCTTACCAAGATGGGGTATCACAGACTGTTTGGGTTGCACATCCTCCACGTGAACCTCAACTCCCTTCCACCATGTCTAGCTCCATAACCCACTTGTAATCCTGCGAATGTCTATTGATCTCCTTTTCACGTGCTTCGTTATACTTGAGCTACCTCTCCTCCCTTTCCTGTTCAGTTGTCATATCAACCATCCTTCCCCAACCTAGCTTCCTCACCTAGCACTCAGGGTGGTTTATCTCGACCATAGGAAATTCCTCTAATTCCATGGTTACCATCAAGATTTTGATCGCAAGGGGAATAATACATAGAAATGATCCCCTAGGCTCTCGCAAGAACTCAAACTCAAGCAACTTCTAGATAGGAATACGTGGAAATGGTGTATTCCAGAGTGTAGCTAGTCAATACTCCCTTCCACCAATGATCTATAACATGGGTCCGCGATAGATCAACATCTTATAGGTTTTGATATGTTTCTTGGGTCCAAGAGGGTGATCTATAATGCCACCCTAATCTAGATGTATAAGCTGAGAGCCATTCGAATAACTCTACTAGGAAATAGCAGAAGAAGGTTCCGTACAATTGTCATGATAAAGAGTGTCTTCCACCCATCTTCGCGTATCAAATCTAGATCCGGTACTAAATCTCTAAGTGAATTCATCCTCCGTGATCTTAAACCAATTTTCAACACCTTCAAGTGTTAAGTGCTCCGCCATCACTTTTTATAGAGATCATGATATATGCCATGTTCCACTACAACTTCGAAAAGAGGTCCTGGCAATGGAACCAAGATGTAGTCACTTTTTCACCCACTAAGAACAAGGGAACCTCATGTGCATCGGCCTATCACCCAGTGAGCAATGTGTGCTCATCTCGAGGCACGTGAGATGGAGTCGAGTCTCTCTTTTATGTGAGTCTAGTGGAAGGCATAGTTCATGATTCTGACTTAGTGATTTAACAGACATGAAGATCTATAGAGCTCAAGACGGCTTCTATACCCCTTCAGTCATAATAGAACCAAATTGCTCAACGAGAATAATATAACTAAGAGTTATAAATCTAGTACTATACTTAACCATTCAAGTAAGATTCATGATTATATAAGAACATAAGCACAATAGAAATATGTAGGTAATACAGAGAAATAGTCTTAATACATTTGTCATGGTAACCTTATCACATTCATTCATAGTGTTACTTATAAAATATTATAGAAGGCAGATCGTAGTCATGTGCCATGTGTGGACCCATTCATGTATTCTCACAAGACAAAAATTTCATTCCCCATTTCCCCATTACATCCTTACTTAGATTTTGTACCCATTTTCATCCCATGGTTCTCGCAGTAATTCTATAGAGCTCCGCTACCTTACTTCCGTCCCTTTTCTTTTCCAAGGTTGCATGTATAAATAGGCCTCTGAGCTCTAACAAACTCCTATACAACCTCAGATCTGGCCCCAAGTGTCAAGGTGTGGGTCACCCCAGGCGCATGCCTCTCCATGTCATGATTAGCATTTTGGATCTTTCTATCGCAAGGTATATTCCTTCTAGGACACCTTGTCACCAGGTTGGAACCATATCCAAATGGAACACATTCTTCACGTGTTCTATCCTAAATTCTAAAAATGGTTGAGTCCCGAATTGTTCTTCAAGTGGCACGCACATCCTTGGTTCTCCAAGAAGCCTTTTGAACTCTACCTTGCGCGCCTTCACTTGCGCACTTCCTCCAACCATGCGCACCTATGTGCCCTTAAGATTTGGAAGCTAAATTAGGGCCCAACAAGAAGTGGCCACGTATGAGGAAAATTTTGAGCTTAATTTTGGCGCTTTCAACCGACAAGTCGTATGACCGTCAAAGAACACATAGTTTTCCAGAGATGCCCGAATTCAATTTTCTCTTCGTGGGTGATGGATTTTTTGCTCAAAAAACAAGGGGAAGTTGATTTTATGCAATTTTCAACCATGGGAAGGGTTTTTGAAGGCATATATGCATGAAATGAACAAATTTGATTTTTCATGATTAGGCAAGAGGGAAAACATGGCATAGCCCATAGATTTGGAAAAATTAGGGCACAAACAAGGCATGCATGGGTGTTTCTTCACAAATGAGGCATGGAAACAGAAGAAACAACTTCATTTCACCCATTAAAACTGTAGAAAATGTTTCAGAAGTGCAAAGTGAAAGGAAAATTAGGGCAAAAGCATAGAGGATCAAAATGGACACCAACATTGGCTCCTGCTCGGGATGGGCACTCCTAGTGAGTGCCACAAGAACAACATAGAACAAGTGCCAAAATAATCCATTGGGAAAATAGATTCATGAGCCAAAAATCACCAAAAATGGCTTCCACACAGTGAAGGCAAACCAAAAACCGGCAAAACAATAAAAATAGAGTGAAAATCCAAACACTATACATTGTACAAGTGGTGCATACCTCAAATTGGGGGATTAATCTATGAAATGCTTCAGATGCCTTCCATTAACAGGCGATTCAAGAAATTCACCATCTAAGTCTTTGATAAAAAGGTATTCTCACCAATTCTGATATCAATGGAGTAAGGGCGCATCCATAATGAATCAAATTTTCCATGTTTTCCCTTATCTTCATTTTTGTTGTCCCATAACAAAACCAGATCTCCAATATTGAAGGCCCTAGGAGTGACCTTCTTGTCAAACAATCTTTTCAAATTCTCTCTAAATCTGACATGCCTTTGGTGGGATGCTCTTCTCTCTTCATCTAGCTCTACAATCTGATTAATCCTTACTTCATATGGACTCACCTCTTGATCTTCAAGTTTTTGAACAAACTGAAATGAAGATAATTGTAGATGTAAGGGCAGCAAAGCTTGAGTTCTATACACCAACTCAAATGGGCTCTTACTAGTAGCTCTCTTGGCAGTGATTATATCATCCCAAACTACAAATTACAATTGTTCACCCCATTTTCTCTTGTTCAACTCTAAGGTTCTCCTAATGATCTTTAAGTTCTTATTACTAGACTCAACTTCTCCATTCCTTGGGGTTATAGTTTGAAGAATAAGTCGATTGGTTCCATACTCCTTGCACATTTCCATCAAAGGTTTAGCTCGAAACACATGGCATTATTATCCATAATCTTGGTGGCACACCAAATCTGCATATGATATTATTCAACAAGAAGTCCATAACAACTTGGTGTGTTTCTTTCTTGGTGGGGATTGCCTCTACCCACTTGGTGAAGTAATCTATGGCAACAAGGATCCATTTATGTCTAGCACTATAAGGGTCTAAAATCTCACCAATGAATTCCATCCCCCACTGTTTGAAAGGAGCTTGATTAATACATGATGCAAAGGAAGGGAGCACGAAGCTTTCATTATTCGAGAAAAATGTTGGCATCTTTCAAACTTTCTAATCAGCATGGTTGCATATTTAAAGAGCGTAGGCCACCAATAACCAGCTCTATAAACTTTGTGTGTTGTAACCCTTCCAACAAAGTTTCCTCCACAAACTCCCCCATGGAAATCAGCAATTACTTTGGGAGCTTCATCTTCAGTTATACATTTCAAGAGGACACCTTCAGGGTTCTTCCAAGCCAACCCAAAGTTAGTGATGATGTATTTTTGAGAAGCCATCTTAAGGGCTCTTTTCTAATTTTTATTTAAATGATCAGGATAGAAAAGGTGTTTGAGGTAAAATATTATGTCCTTGTACCACTCATAACTTACCAATTTCCCAAGAACATCTACCCTTTCTTCCTCTACCTCATTCACTTCCACATTCTGCAAGTTGCTCTTAGCCATGAGCTTAGCAAGACCCAAACCTCTTACCAACTTTGTGGTTTGGATGTCCATATCATACTCTTGCAATTTGTTCACCCATCTACATCTTTTACTTGAGATCTCCATCTCTGATAAGATGTCTTTTACCATGGTGTGGGGAACATAAGCAACAAATTTTGAACTTAAAATATAAGGCCTGAAAACCTTTGTTGCTTTCACCAAGGAAAATGCTTGTTTTTCCATGATTGTATATTTCAACTCAGCAGCTTGTAAAGCCTTACTAAAGAAGGAAATAGGCCTCTCAGCCCCATCTTCATCCTTTTGGAGCAAAACAGATGCAATATTATTTTCAAAAGCAAAGGAGAAGATTTAGAAAGGCTTCTTGTAATTTAGAGCTGCCAAGATAGGTGTATGTTCAAGTGCCTCTTTGATTCCTTCAAAATCCTAAATAGGAGCCTCCTCCCACTTGATAACTTGATCTTCCTTTAACATGCATGTGATAGGAAGAGTCAACTCAACAAAATTGGACAAAAAACTTCTAATGAAATTGATTTTCCCAAATAAAGATTGGATGCCCTTCTTCGTTCTTGGAATTAGAACCCTACTAATTGCTTCTATTCTCTCAGGATCAATCATGACACCAACCTTTGAAACAATATGACCAAGAAGCTTGGCCTTTTGCACCCCAAAGTGACACTTCTTATGATTGAGAGAGATTTCAAATTCTCTACATCTAATCAACATTCTTTCCAAATTATGCAAGTGATCTTTTCTACTCTGTGAAAATATAGTCACATCATCCTAATAAACTGCTCTTTGGAAAGTATCCCCAGCATTCATGAGACCAAAACACATCCTCACATAAACATATGTTCCCAAGGAGTTGTAAATGCAATTTTAAATCTTTCTCGACTCCATTACAACAACTTTGATTGTAGCCGGAGAAACCATCTAAGGTGGACAATAATTCAAATCCAGTCACTAAGCTGCAGCATGTTCTTCATGTTTGGTAAAGGATAATTGTCTTTCAACGAAGCTCTATTCAAATTTCTGAAGTCTACACAAAGTATGATATCTCCATTCTTCTTTTTGACTGGCACAAGGTTTGCAACCCAAGATGAATACCTTGTGGGCCGAATGATCCCTCCCTCCTTCATTTTCTTCAATTCATCTTGCATTTTCATGGAGAGGAGTGGATTAATTGGCCTTTTCTTCTGTCTAAATGGTTTGGCTTTTTTTCAAGAGGGATCTCATGCTGAAACAAGTCTTCTCTATATGCTTTCAATTCTAAATATGACTAGGCAAGGAAGTCTTGATATTGTTTCAACAATTAGAGGTAGGATTGTTTTTCTTCCTTGTTTAAACTACTACCCAACCAAAATTTTATTGGTTTTCCTTTGTTCCCAATTCATGCTCTTCCACATCCCTTGAGGTAGACATGTTTCTATTGATGATGCAATCAAAATTTCTAAAATTTGACTCGAGAGCAACAAGACCTCTAGGAATGGTGTTAGTTTTCAATTGGATAATATATTTTCCAAACAAAGTCTCTCTTCCTTTAGTCATACACACCATTGGTTCCCAATCAATATTCTGATCTACAAAATCACCTTGATTTCATAAGAACCTTTTCACTTGAGCATCATCATCAAACACTTGCCAATGCTTGATGTTGTCAGGGATAGCTGGCCTAGTTAACACTTCAACATTGTACTCACAATAAGGTGAAAAGGTGCAATCTTCAAATCTTGATCCAATCACTACCAAATTTTTAGTATAACCATTCAAACTTCTATCATGGTGCATAATATTGAAGGAATCAAACATCTCAATTAGATCCCAAATTGCATGCTTATACTTTGCTTCATCCACTGTTTCTTTGTAGTATACATTTTTCTTATTTTTTTGACAACTAGCTCTAAATCTCCTTTTGCGATGATGTCCTTGACACCATACTACCATGAAATTCTCAGACCCAACAACAAGGCTTCATACTCAACAATTTTTTTAGTACATTCAAAATCAAGCTTGAAGGAAAAAACAAATTCTTCCAAGCTAGGAGAAATCAGAATTACACCAGCACCATTTCCAAATTTGAAGCAACCTCCATCAAATAACAAGGTCCAAGGAGAACATACCTACTCAAGGAACTTTGACTGATCCATTTTTGTTCTTTTCTATCAACAAAGACAATAAAATTATCAGCATCAACATCAGCAAATAATACTTCATAAGAAGCATTGTTAGGGTTCTCAATTAGATGCAACATTTTCTTTTCTCCATAGAGCTTGACAAGGATGCCCTCAATGGGAATGGTAAAAAATACATATCCATTTGGAAACTCCTCCAACACTTCTAGCCCACTTTCTTGACAATAACATCCCCCATTTGGTAGGGAAATAAACAATTACAACATCCATTTTTAAATTCCTCCTAGGATAAGATGCAAGTTGCACTACCAAACCCTTCACATAACCAACAATGACACTTCTCTTGAGTCCATGGTAGTACATTTTCCATAGGCTGTTGTCACTTTGATATCCAACTCATTCATGAATTCAAGAGGCATGACATTACATGATGCACCAGAATCAAACATACAATTGTGAAGTAGCCTATCCTTTATGATCAAATTTATGAAGAATGGATCAACATTCAATTGGAATCAACCAAGGATGTCCCCAAATATACCTCAGGTGTCTCTCCAAGATCTTCTACTACTGGTGGTGTTTCAAGGTCAGTAATTATTTGAGGAGGAGTCTCAACAACATTTATATTTCTACCTAGAGTAGTCTTCTCCTCTTTCAACCCCAAGTACTCAAATGCTCTCTTCTTATGCTCAGAATCCTAAGCAACTCAATGATTGGAACACTCACTTTGATTTTCTCAATACTTGGGCTATGTCATAGGGAACAATATTTTGCAAAGAAGTAATGGAAGGGAGACAAGAAGATTCATTTGATGGCAAGGGATTCTTGGCATCTTGGGCATGAGAAGGATTGTAATTTTTGCTTGGGACAGAGCTTTTGGTAAGTGTTTCTCTCTAGGAACTTCTTTGGGAATGCTTGTGAGTAAGGGTGATTTAGGTTTGGCTTGAGGCCCAACTCCTTTGACAACTTTACTTCTCGTGTTATAATCTTTCTCTTGAGCTAAAACAACATTCATCAACAATTGTCTATCTTCCTCCAGAAGGAATACCGCCATCATACTTCTTAATCATCAAATATCTTAGGTATTCAAATTCATTGTTAGGAATTTCAAAAGGTTGCACTACATCAACTTCAAGAGTATGGGGGAAGGAAAACTTGTACCGTTTGATGCAATCCCAAAAATTTGCAACATCCTAGCACTTACTACTTCGATATATGTTTCTCCTCCTTGTGAGCTTGAAGAACATCCCATCATGCAAATATCATCATCAGTACCATCATCATTATTAGCTTCACCTTCTTGCTGGTCCACTTCACATGGAGGATGGGGTAAAAACACCTATCACACCAATCAATATCAGCAACTTCTTCAACAGCAGCAACCTAGCAATTAAGGGATCAGGTAACACTCTTCCTTCACGTGCTTGAGGATGTCTATTTGCAAACCCCATGGGTCCTTTTCCTCTATCATCTTCCCTTTGATCACCTCTAGGATGACTAGAAAATATGTCATGATTTTGTGCTCTTTGCTGACCTTGTGAAGTCTACCCAATTCCCTTCTCATCTCTTGCCAACTTGTATGAGATTTCTTTGACAACCCCTACCAAAGTTTTCACAACCTCCTCTAAATCAGCACCCTTGCTAGATTGAGGTTTTTCAGGTTTTATCAATTTTACACCATCTCTCTTGAGAGGTTTCACAACAACCTTGATATTTTTTTCAATTTGAAGTGCCATGGTGAAATCTTTTCTCGATTGGTAGTGTTCTTATCTCTTAAGTAATAGGCTGCCTTCTTATCAAATGCATCTGCATATTTGCTTAAACAAGACTCATCACAAGGCCTCGGATTAATAGGAAGCCTTTGTAGACACCAAATTTGTGTCTTACGAACCCCTGTGCCTCGCATCTCATTTCATAACCTAACCTCATCACCTAAACCTTACATAATTATTTATTAATTACCTTATAATTAATAAATCCACATCTCCAAACCTGCCACCTCATTTTGCCACCTCACCATGACTAGCCCTAACCCTAAACTAACCTAATAAAGACCTATAACTTGGTATACATCCACACCCATGACTAATGACTCCTCACCCACACCAAAACCAACCTCATAATGACTTGACCAAGCCCACAACTAATCCCTCGGGAGAAAAGGAGGAAAAGTTGGCTATTTTACTAAAAATAGCCCACTTTGACTTAACCAATATTGTTCTACTCGACCACCGTCGGTTATGTAACCACCATCGGTTCCTGTAAATGGTCTCCCCACCAAAAACAAAGGAGGGGAATCTGGAATTCATGGGAAAGATCAGGAATTCACTTGGCCGAGCAGAGACAAGTGAAGGAAAGATAGGAGTTTGCAGAGAAGGACGTCAAGCCCAAGATGCACCCGAATGAGTAACTTGAGCCCAAAGGTGACACTCATCCAAGCATTGGGAGAGAAGATAGCTCATCTTGGATTGTTAGATCATCCTACCTGAGCCCTGCCTTCGTTATCACAGTCTTTGGACCTGTATCTTCATCAGGAACTAGTAAGTACTATCTTGTACGTTCTTTTAATAACATTTCTTAGACTTCTGAATCACAGTAATTATAAGTCTACTCCCAGATCCACTACCCGGTAACACCCTACATCTAACTGTATCTCCTCTACCCTTACATTGCCCCCAAGAATAGCCCCCATACTATCTGAGTCTCCTCCATCACCCCATTACCTATCCCCAATCATTTACCAGCATAATAAACACCATAGCCACCTTATAGCCAACCTTCACTAAAAGTCCCTAAATCACTGCCCCTACCGATATCGATTATTAGGAACCGGTACCGGTGATAGTGATGGCGCATCGGTCACTATGATTCAAAACCAAGACCAGCCTTTTCTCTATTGTTTTAACAAGGTAATTAAATTGTAATTTTGCAATAACTTCTTTGTTAGAATTTGTGTTAATTAAGTATTACAGAGGGGAACTGACCACCTTCGAAAGGAAGTCTAATATTTCACAGGCCCAAGGCGGTTCCTCATTTATTGTCTAACTAAAATCTGGTGGTCTTGTATTCTTATTTGTAGGTAGTCCTTCCCAGGACAAAAAGGAGTTCTTCGCATCGGTCCGATCTCTCTCTATGTACGCGCACACCCTCTCAACATTCATAGGTATTCCTCCTATCCCTAACCCTTATCTGTTTCTCAAAAGAATGAAAAGATAGAAGAAACTCTATTCCGGGAATGGAAACATTCAGTGTGAAACATTTTTGCACGCTTAGGTGGGACCCATTTTGGGTTTCTTTCTTTCTTGCTTGCTTTCATATAAGGAGCACACTTGTTATTTTCTTCTTCTAAAATATTCACAAGATATTTTTTTATTTTTAGTAAAATAATTTTTATTTCTTTCACATCTTTGCATTAGTGAAAGTCATCTTCTTTGCTTCATTGAATATCATTTTCGATTTGGGTTTAAAACACTTGCATCACATTCTTGCTTGTTATTTTCAGTTCTAGTGAACGTAGATTAAATGTAATGTCATACACGTGGGGTGATATCCACGGTATTGACAAGAAATTAATCTTACTTTCACTACACAACACATACCGAATCACATCATAATTAACACAATAGCTCAAACATCCCCCTTTTCCACGGTATTCCTCTACTGATTGAGGTAACCTTATAAGCCAAAACAAACTTGACATTTCCCATAGGTCTTTTGTTTAGGATTGACATCATTTTACGTCTAAGGCATAAGCCCAAAGTGATTAAAACTAATCCTAGGGTTAGTCTCACATTAATTTGCTTGTGCATCTTGCTTGTTTTTAGTTCTATTTCTCTGTCATACACTATTTCTGTGATCACTTGAGCAGCTTAATAGGTATAGTAAGCATGATTAACCCCAAATCAGCAAATGCTTACAACTTCTTACACCGGTCTTATTCTAGGCGACATCGGTTAACTTACGACGCCGGCTATGACTGACCGACATCGGTTACACCGATATCGCCGATTCTTGTCTTTCACAATTCCCAAAACCGGAAACCTACCAATTCCAACATTTTGTTGCATCTTCATTTCGATAGATTGCATCCCTAATGTGTACTCTTGTCCATGGTTGTTATCACTGGAAACAAGCTACACCATAGTTTCACATGCCTGCTCCGTGCCTTTTCTGAATCACCCCCTTCACATTCTATAAGGAATCCCACGGACACCGGTGAGGTTCCCAAAATCCCTTTAGGAGATAAGGAATTTGTGAAATTTTTAGACGCTAATCCTCGCGTTGTATAGCACTATTTATCTCATGCCCTTGACCACACACCCGATGGTCAAATCCTTGTTAGCATGCCTATTAGTATAGCTACTCATTTAGCTCCTTCTCCACTTTGATAACTCCGCTTTGCCTTCTTCATCCTTAGCCCCTTCTCCCAACTCGGTGGCTTCGGGGTTCATACACCTGATTGGCTTTCCTTTGGTTAATCTGGGACCCAACATATCATTACTTTGCCATTGCTCCTACCTCATCTCTCTCGCAGACTGCTCCTTTTATAACTTGCTCTCTGCCACCTATCCACACAAGCTTTCCTTCTCAAGCTCCGCCCACCTTTTCATTTCCACACACGTATCCGGTGACTTCAACATCTTATATAGGACATCCCTATTCGGTTGCCTCAACATATTCATCCTCAATACCTTATCAACATTTAACCCCACCATTGTCTAGTGGTGGCCCTTGGCCCAATCCTCCTCCGTTTATGGCAACCGCACCATCATCTCATCCAACCACTGATTTAATCAAACAAATGATGGACAAGATGCAAAATCTGGAGGCTTCTATTTCAGGAAGCCGTAGCACCCTGACATACGAGTAATTTTTTGGGACCCTATTCACCTTCATCCCCCCCTTCATTCATATCCTCCTTAATGGGAATTACCAAAATTTACTCATTTTAATAGTAAGGAGGATCCTCAACAACACTTGCGATCATTTAGACATACCTGCTATCTAATTTCTCATGATGATGCCTTACTACTCCGCACCTTTCCCATGTCCTTATCAGGACCCACCTTGGAGTGGTACAGTGCTTTAACCCAGCACTCAATCTTCTCTTTTAACTAATTAGCCCAATCTTTCTTGGATCATTTCTCCATTAACATTGCCAAGAAAGTATCTATCACCGACCTCTATGCCATCCGACAATTTGAAGACGAATCTATCATAGATTTCGTTGGACGATGGTAGTGCCTTATCAACCAACTTACTTATGCCTTGCCTCAGGCCGAACTTCTCGAACTCTTTACACGGGCCTACGCTAAACACATTTCTCCTACCCTCCAAATTCAAACTTTTGCACATTTGATGAGGCCTTTACTATGGCTCGAAAACTAGAGATTTGAGCCTTAGAGGAAGAGAAATTGCGGTTGCGCAACAAAAACCCTAATTTCTGAACCCAAGATTCCACCAACAAACCTAACACCACCAATCCTCACACATCGACTGCTTCGAAATCAAAAGGATCTGTACATGCGGTGATGGTCAAATCCCAAACACCATCTAATACTCGCCAAAACTGCTTTATAAGTATAAAGCCGAGCCCATCAATTATACTCCTTAGGAGAAACTTATGGTGTGATATTGGAGAAATTGGTCAAAGCAGGATCTATTACCTTACCTCCTGTTAAACCTCAGTCCGGGTTTGATTCCACCCGCGCTATACCTTCTTGGTACAAAGAAAATGACTTTTGTAACTTCCACCGCGTGAAGGGACATAGTCATGAAAATTGCAAGATGTTGAAAAACATAGTGCAGGAAATGGTTGATGCAGGGGATATAACCCTCGATAATCCTAATGCTCCTGCTAACCAAAATTTAAAAATCTTCAACAAACCATTCCCAAACCACTCTTCTAACAGTCATAAACCAAGATATCTTAGCCGAGGAGAGTGTTCATGAAATCCATGCAGTCTTCGACTCCTAACCAAAAGCCCCTATCGAGAAAATTCTGAATCAAGCCTCTTCACTAATGCAGGAACCCGAACCCCCTTCACCACCATCAAGACAAGATGAAATCCTTGTCGTTCCTTTACCCATAAAGGAATTAACCGCCTAGAGTTCTCTTCTCACAGATGAGCCTTCTTACACCACATCTCTGCAAGAAGACGTGAGCGGATGCTATCTAACTTATCTATTTCCCAAACATCTCCTTCTACCACTCTTGCTTTGCAGAAGAGGAAGCCTCACCAATTTTTTCGTCATCCTTAGACAAAAAAACCCCTTGAACCGACATCACCAAATTCTTTAATCATGACGGATCCTCTCAAACATGCCCTCCTACCTATTAGTTCTTCATCACCTAAATCTTTTCAGCGACCGGTTGACCTCTTAACACCCATTGATACGAGTGCCTCATTTACCCCCGTATCACACCCACGATGGACCGTAATCACAACCCACCTTTCTTCCATACAAAAGTTCCTACTTCACACATGAGGATTGTCACCCTCGGAAGATAGATGAGTCCTATGGGAATGTTTAAGTACACCATATTCTACTCAAATGTAGATGACCGATCTAGACATCTCTACCATATACCCGAAATGTTTACAAAAACTCAAAATGCCTATGTCCTCATCTTCACCCCCTCATCTCTACCAAATACCTCATTCACCTCTACTAACCTAACTAAACCTTTCCCTATGCTTGGGACTCTACGATACCCAATACCTAACACACCCACCTAAACGGTTAGATTTATCCAAAAGTAAAGCCGTCCATCCACTTAGGAGATAGACCCAATCTCCTCAAGTCCAACCTATGCCTCTATCACAACTAAAACCATCGCCGTCACACCTACCTTCTATATTGGGACCTCATCCCTCCACCTTGCATCAATACATCATACCTCCTGCGTTTTCTTTAAAATGACCTACACCTTCTTCACTTTTATACAAAGATCCACGGGTATATCAACACCATCACCCCAAGTATCTGTCCACCTATCAACCCTAAACAAACTCCATCATCAAAGGATTTTTTTACTGTCACTCCTCTTTCTCCGTGGTTGTTGTCTACTACCACGTCATCATCTGACCAGCTAAACATAACTTATGCACCGAATAGGCCACATTTAGTTAAACCCAATTATCAAAACCCCTTGGCTAAGCCGCCACCCATACGAATCAACCATACCCAGTCATTACCAAAACCTACCCAGTCAATAGCCTCATCTTCCTCTGACTTTGACCCGCTCAAAGGGTCTTATGCCAAAATCCTTGCTATGTTGGTGGAGAATGCGACCATTTCCCTACCCCCACTTAGACCCTATGATCCATCTAAACCTCGACCTATAGGTTATGATGAGTCTAAAATCTACACTTACCACTTTGCACACCAGACATGATGTAGAGGGATGCAAAGCATTGAAAGCCATACTTAAGTCGTCACCTCTCTCGGATAAAAAGGTTAAGAAAGACAATTTACGAAGGGAGAGACCTTTAGCTTGATCCCTCTCCTATACCACCTATCCCCTCTGCACCAAGATCTATCATTATTACAACCCCACCTCTCGAAGACCATGACTTATCCCTATCGTCTTCCTCCTCTCATGTTCATGAGATCAACATGATTAGTGTTGCCACTCGAGGGTAGAAAAACAATGGGAAAGCTAAAGAAAGCACACCTGCGGCCTCTCTTTCTCCATCCACCATCCCGATCGCACCACCACCTAAAGTGGTTATTCATGGACCTACCTACCCCGTCTCTAATGGAGTTTCCCATCGACCATGATCAAACAACTTCACCAATCACCTATAAAAATGACACTGTATGATCTCATTCAAACCTCTGAATCTCATTGACAAGCTCTCATTGAAATCCTTGAGGATAGAGGTCTTACCTAATGAAACCTTGCCCGTTACCTCCATCTTAACAGCCAACCATGTTGCTTCTCTCACCAAACAATCTATCACTTACTTCCCCATACAACAAATCGCTATTCTAAGTTTCTCAGAGACGAAATTGTTGACTTTGGTGCAGAAGATCCTGACCCCGCTCTTTTCATCTCAGCTTATATCTGGGACATCCACGTACATCGTGTTATGATTGATGGAGGCGCTAGCCTAAACATCATCTCTTCCAAAGCCTTCCAACAAATGAATATCCCCTCTAGCTGCATGTGTGCCAACCCCACCATGTTGTGTTCATTCAACGATGTTATTACTTCTACCTTAGGCACTGTGATCCTTAACATTCATGTAGGGCCACGTACCTTACCTAAACTCTTCTATGTCCTTGAGGGTGAATTCCAATACAACATGTTGTTAGGCCACCCTTGGATCCGGGCTATGGGATGCGTTCCCTCCATCTTACATAGATGCATAAAATTCGAGTACGAGGGGAAGTCCTACACCGTAAAAGCTGACGCTCCCCCTTCAAAACCTGCAATATGTTATATCTCCCTAATGATGTGCTTGTACAGTCAAGACACCCATTCATCCAACCTAACCATCCACTTCAACCACACCTCAACCATCCACCTCAACCGCACCTGCACCTTCAACCAATGAAACCGCTGTCACAAATACCACTTCCTTTCCCGCAGACAATATCCCAACCTCGGATCCCTTAGTAGATGTCTTTCAACACCTTATCTGGGGAGTATCACCTACGGACCACCTAATTGCCACACCAACCTAACATATGGGGGTGTCGACACATCCTCCGTTACCCCCGAACCTCCCCGGTGTGGTTCCCTTCGATCCAATTTTCAATACACTGACAAATCATCATTTCTCCCTCACCTTCTTGACTTGTTGTGCTTGGAAAGGTTTTGGTTTTGGTCTTTATGAACAAGGCCGACATACAATCATTCCTGTGACTACACACAAACACAAAGATCATAGTGGTCTTGGATTTCTGAAACACTTACACCAAAGAAACCTCGTGTCAGTTGTATCTGGGAAGATGACGACGTCACCCCTACCGAACCATCATCACCCATTTTGCCATCATCACCCACAGAGTCGATAGACCCTAAATCTATCCCTCCTAACTTTTTTTTTCATAAACGCTATCTTCCTGGGTCCTCTCACTTATCAACGCAGTAATGAACACCCATCTTCTCTTCCCCTTCTGTATCCAGACATGATCGAAGAGGACTCACCTTTAATTAATGTTGTTGAGTGCTAGGATGACGACTCCATCCTCACTTACCTTGGTGCGAGATTTACTCTTATATTCAACGCACCTTTCCATCGACACTTAAACCATGTTGAATGAGTCGACTATAGAAATCAACATCCACACCGAGGACGATCCTCACATTGTGAAGATTGGACAATCTCTTACTGCATCAGAACAAACTGCCTTCATTACCTTCCTCCATGCCCGCAACCAAGCTTTCGCTTGGTCCTACGCTGACATGCCAGGAATTGATCCTGACATTGCTGTCCATAACATTACCTTAAAACCTCGATGCCAAACCAGTTAAATAGAAACTGAGAAAAATGCATCCACGCATTTCCCTCTTGGTCAAAGAAGAGCTTCAACGACTCCTTTCTATTTCCTTCATCTTACCTATTGACTATCCTCAATGGATCTCTAACATCGTACCTATTACTAAAGCAATGGGGGACTTTGGATATGTACGGATTTCCAGGACCTTAACCTCACTTGCCCAAAGGATGACTTCCCCCTCCCAAGTATTGATCAACTTGTTGATCTCACTGCGGGCCATGAGATGCTTTCTCTCATGGATGGCTTCTCGGATATCAATCAAATTTTGGTAGCCCCGGCCGATCAACATAAAACTACCTTCATAACTCCTTGGGGAACCTTCTATTATCATGTCATGTCGTTTGGCCTTAAGAATGTTGGTGCGACCTATCAGCGGGCTATGACTTACATTTTTCATGACATTATGCACACTATCCTTAAGGATTATGTCGATGATCTTCTTGGCAAATCTAAACATCGCAGTGAACATCTCGATGTTTTAACCATTATTTTTGATCGCCTGTTACAATATTGTGTTCGTCTTCAACCAAAGAAATGTTTCTTTGGTGTCCTTTTGGGAAAACTTCTTGGTTTTATAGTCTCTTTGCGTGGCATCGAGGTCGATCCAGCTAAAGTCAAAGCTATCCTAGAAATTCCCCACCTACTAACCTCAAACAATTGCGTAGTTTGTAAGGTAAGCTCCAATCTATCCGGTGTTTCATCTCCCAACTCTCGGATTGATGTCAACCTTTCCATCATCTCCTTAAAAGGAAATTGTCTTTCATGGAGCGAAGAGTGCCACCAAGCCTTTGAGGCTCTTAAAGCCTATCTCTTGTAGCCACCCGTGCTTATCCCACCTCAGGATGATCACCCTTTCTACCTTTACCTTTCTGCCACCGACCATGTTGTAGGAGCCATACTCGCACATCGTGACTCCGAGCATCGAGAACAAGCCGTTTATTACATAAGTCATACTCTCATGGATTACGAGACTAGGTATACACATGTAGAAAAGTTGTGCCTAGCCCTATCATTCGTAGCCACTAAACTCCGACACTACCTCCTGAATCACAAAAAATTTGTCATCACCAACATGGACCCCATTCATTATATGTAAGCCAAACCACATCTAAACCAACGCATCGCCCGATGGCTTATGCTCCTCACTGCCGACCTCGACCTTGAGTTTCTACACCGAAAGTCAATCAAAGGACAAACTATCGAGACCAACTCGCGAAGCCCATTTACACGGGACCAATTTACCAATTTTAATTTCCCAGACGAACTCATCGCCACTCTTTCACTCGGTGAGGAGTCGTATCCAATGACCCTCTTTTTTGACGGATCTAAATGCCAGTGCGGCGGAGGAGCTGGTGTTGTTCTCATTCCTCTTGACGCTAGCCTATGCCTCTTTCATTCCGACTCGATTTCCCCTGCACTAATAATACAACGGAATACGAGGCCCTTGTTTTGGGTCTCTAGGTTGCGTTACACTTAGGTGTCAAATCTATCAATATTTTCGGTGACTCTCAATTAGTAGTCAATCAAGTTATGGGCATCTACCAATGTAAAAATGAGGAACTTCAAAAGTAAAAACATTACGAGGATTCACTTTTGACCTTTTTACTCATTATTCTATCCAAACCATTCCCCGCTCCACTAACAAATTTACGGATACTATGGCTTTCTTAGCCTTACAAATTCCTGCCTCACCAACTGACTCTGACATATTCATCTTGGTCCAACAACTCTTTGCCCCATCTTACTCAGCCCGGATGTTTGTATGATAAATAATGTATCTGCTAATTCATAGGATACCTGGTATCACCAATTTCACGACTACCTTACAACCTCTATTCTCCCACCTGACCTTACTAGTAACGGCAAACGTGCTTTTCTTAAAAGTGTTTCTCGTTATGTCGTCATGGGGGGACTCCTCTATAAACGTGGCTTTGATGGCATCCTCCTTCGATGTCTAATCGGCGCGGAGGTTACCTATACCATCCAACAAGTCCATGACGGTATTTGTGGTGGACATTTTAGTGGCCTTGCCGTGGCCAAACGGATCCTTCACCTAGGCTATTATTGGCCTACTCTTAATAACGACTGCTACAAATATGTTAAGCGTTGTGTTATGTGTCAACAACATGCCAACCTTCAACATACTCCTAGCCATCCGCTACAGGTCGCACGAGATCTTTGTCCTTTCTCACAATGGGGTTTAGACCTTATTAGTGAGATTCACCCACCCTCTTCGCAATGTCACCGTTGGATAATCACAGCAACCTAATATTACACTAAATGGGTGGAGGCCATTCCACTCATTTTAACCAAAAAAGAAAAAATCGTAGAATTCATTAACCATCACATTATTTGTCGTTTTGGTGTTCCTCATCGCATGATAACAGATAATGGAAAATCTTTCAAAAATAAGTTGTTCTGAAGACCTTTGTGACAACTTTGGTATCAAACTTAGCTTCTCATCACCTTACTATCCACAAGCAAATGGTCAAGCCGAATCTTCTAATAAAACCCTAACCAAATCCTCATGAAAGTTGTTAACGATTACGGAAGCAATTGGCTGATCACATCCCCTTTGCCCTTTGGGCTTATCGGACTAGCATTCGTACCTCCACTAATGCCACCCCATTTTCTTTGGTATATGGTACCAAGGCTGTCTTACCTCTCAAAATACAAATACCCTCCCTAGTAATATCTCTTTAGGATATTCTCACCAACGATGATTTCTGCCAAGAGTGGTTAGCCCAATTGGAGCTTCTTGACGAGCGTCATCTTACAGCTCTTGACCACCTTCAAATCTATCAAAAATGTATCAAGCATGCTTATGATAAGTGACTTCATGAGTGTACCTTTAAGTTTGGTGATCTTGTCCTCAAAGAGAATCAACATGTAACTAAACTAGAAAAGAACAAACGTGGAAAATTTGCTCCTAATTGGATTGGGCCTTACATTATCACTCATACTTACGGATCAGGAACTTACCATTTAGCTTCGCTTAATGGTAAACCTGATCCTGAACCCTTAATGCCTTGCATCTTCGGCCATTCTACTGTTGAATTTAGTGTTATATCACTTCTTATCTACCTTGCGCTTGTCCCTTGAGCTCATTTACTACCTCATACACTTTTGTTCCATGCATCTCAAAATAGAATCAAGCTCACGTGGTTTGGTCATTACCTCCTCTTAAAGATGCCTTCCCCTTTTTAGTCTAGTCCATGACTTAAAAGTATCAAAATAACATGTTCTCAATTATACACTTATGGGATATTCTTGAGTCAAACTTCCTACAAAACTAGATGCTTCATGCCAAACGGACATCTAGACCTCTAAGTTATACATAGACTACTCCCTCGAAGGACAGCTATGTGCAAAACCACTTCTACTATTATAAATAGACTACTCCCCCGAAGGACAGCTATACACAAAAACCACATCTGCTACTATAAATAGACTGCTCCCTTGAAGGACAGCTATACAAAGTCAGCCTTTATCAGAAGCTTCTCACATTGATCAGCTTCGTGAAGACCTCAAGAACAACAAAATACATATCCCATGTAGACTTCCCGCATCGATCAGTCTATATCCAGAAAAATAAAAAGTAGTATTCCAAAGCACTTTTTGAGTCATGGACTTGTCTATTTAGGGTTGGTTCTCTTTAGTCGGAATAATCACCTTATAACAAGTTATTTGCACCACTGACTATATCAACCACCTCACCCTCACCATTCGTCAAAGCAAAAAAACTCAAGGGACATGACGTATATCCTATATATTGTGATTATACAACTCTTTTCACCTATCAACTTCTTGCATATGCAAGGTACCTAGGGATTCAAGCTCATCCTATGTTAATATGTGGTTTGTTTAGCTCTTTTCAACTACGGGATACTTTTGCCTCTTTTACTCAAATCTAGGATTATGTGTTGACCTTAATCAGGACACGGTTCCCTACTACTTGGGTAAGCTAACTTTCAGTTCACCTATACCTACACCAACATCGCCAATACCTTACCAACACCAACAACATTACCCTACCAATATCAATATTTTTTACCAACCAACAAATTGCCTAACCATAACCAAATTGCCTGAATTCACCTCTCCCTGGTCCTAAGGGAGAACTACATCGGTCTGAGGCCCCTCCTTGCTTTGTGTAATGGGCTATGTAGGCAGCACTTAGGAGACATGGGGTCTCCCAAGGTTAGCTCGACCATCCCCTACCATAACCTATCATGTGTTGTAAATATAAATATTTTTGTGTATTTCTATTTGATAACATTCATCTTTATCCTTTTTCAAAACAAAACATTCAAAACACAACCATTCTTATTATTATCATCACTCAAATCAACATACATATTTAGTTTTATTTAGATGTTAAACAAATACATCTTCTCTATCATCGACACGTAGGTCGACATCCTTATTTATTCTTATACTCCTATGAAATTCACTTAGACCCTTGCGCCTCCTCCCGAATCAGGTGGTGATCGTGATCGTCGACGCCACTCACTTGGCCTCTCCATCCTCAAAGGTTCCACTGCTATTGGTTCCTCCCACTGATCCGCCAACATCTCCTGTAACATACGAATACGTCCTCTTATGTGGAGGAATCTTGCCTCTAGTCTCTCCACTCGTAACTGTGAAACCTCTAACAATCCTTTGTCTCATTCACTGTGTTTGATCTTTGGTGAACCAAATCCTCTGAAGGCGGTCTCTCTCCTGTAATCATAGCTATGTCGGGACGATCATGTACACCTCATAGCTCTGCTTACCCACCATAATCTATAGGCCTCTCTGTCACTCCCGCATCCATTACCTGCGATCGGCTGCTATCTCCTCTGGCCCTTCTAGAGGTGTCGGCCGGGGAGGTGAGAATGCTACCTCGGCGTCGATCCTCATGTATGGTCTCTAAGCCATAGGTATATCCTGAACAAAACCAAATTGTCGCCGCACGTGATCTAGAGGAATCCTCTCGTACTCACCGACACTGTGCCCTGCGATCCACCTCAATCGCTCTACACCCCTCAACTCCTCAGCTATGTTCTCTGTCACCATATAGTTCCCGTAAGGCCTCCAAAAATATCCACAATCGTCACCATCTCCCATACCTACCTATAATACTCAATGTCATCTATCACGGCCTGGGATCTCGCCTCTTGTTCATGCAGACCCATCGTTGGAATCCCAACCTCTGCACTCCTGTCTCTCTTTCCTAGATTGGTTACGGCCTATTGTCGCACACACACATGTGCTCATAGGCCCAACAATGTAATAAGTATGCACAATCCATGTCGTCTCTGTAATTTCACTTGCAGGCCCATAAACCTCTTGTATAGCTCCGCGGATATGTGGGTGCCCATGTGAAAGTCACACTCCTTTCTATCATTTCCAAAATAACACACATCAATGCTTTTGGAAATCTTCCACCCTCCACCCTCGGTAATGCATAATACCCCACCGCTATCATTAATACCACTGCCAACCTTGTTTCCTCAGGGTGTGTTTGCATACATTATACCATAAGTAAATGTCAAACCTCATTGTGTCAAATCTCGTGCAGCTGAACCAAATACTACAGTTATCACTCCCCACCCTGCACTAGGCAATGCCTAATACACTGGTCTTCCTGTAATTGGGAGCCTCAAAATTCTAAACACATCTTCCAACATCACTGTCATCTCCCCTTGGCGGATAGAAGGTGTTATTTTCGATTCCACCTCTCAATCAACGCTGCAACATAGCATGATTGCGGGCGATTCGTGAATAATAGCAGATTCCACTTAACCCCCACACGGTTGATCAATACCCATTCAGCTGGTGTTACATCCGCTTGGACTTGTGACAACAAAGCCGGCACACTATCATTCATCCTCAACCCCGCCTCTGCTGCATACATCAAAATGACACCTGACCATTCAATAAATAAAATCCCCAATTGTTTTTTCTCACATTCTGAAATTCCTACGGAACAGTATCGTTATAGATATAATCGTACTGCGGTTTACTAACCGATACCGGTTATCTCTAAATGATATCGGTCACTATCAATCCTATACTGACTGCTTCGCTTAAAACCACCACCTATGATAATTATTTACTCATTTACCCCTCTTTATACCTACAAACATACGTGAAAACCCTGCTTACCTACCCCCTAACACTCACTCTACCCCAAACCCTTGCCTATCACCTTTTCTTTCTCATCTCTACCCTCTTACCTTCTCTCATCCTATTCATCAAAACATGCAAGAATTAAATTACAACCAAATAGTTTACCTCTTGGGACGCAGACTTGTGGTGGAACCTGTCTTCCCTCTCGTCTCTACCTGCTGGATGCTTCTCCTTGTCCAGCCATGTTCACCACCCCCTTGAATATAACTTACCTTTCTCCTTCTTAATACCAGCTCACAATTGCTTTACCTGTCTCTTTCCTCCTTATCACTCAATTCTCTCATGCAATTACCTGTATAAGTCGTCAACAACGTCACCTTCTCGTATTTAACTTGTTGCATGACTCTAAAAATAAGAACTTAAGTTGCCGCCCAAGCTTTTCTATTTTTAGAAAAGCTCGTTTTGGCATAACCGGTATCGGTTACCTAACCGATATCAGTCAACAATCTACCGACGTTGGTTAGCTAACCGATATCGGTCACATGCCTCCTTTTTCTTAAACCTGGGCCTTTTCTTTCTTTTTGCAAATTTTTGTAGCGCCCACTTCTTTTTCTGCATAACTACACCATTATCACTATTTGTCATCAGAATCACATCAACACATATATATATCATCACAATTTCATCAACATCATCTATCTACATTAAAACAACCATCGACAAAATACATACGACATTTTAATATATACATCAAACCCATCAGTATACACATCATTTGGATCAAACTCATCATCTACATACATTCAATTTCAAAAACCATCGACAAAACACATAAAACATTTTTTATACACACCATGTGGATCAAAATCATCATCTATATATATATCAATGTTTAAATATACAACTTCCCCTACATGGGGGCCTCTGTGATCTCAAAATAATACAAAGCCGGCACGCAGGCCGCAATCCAAAAATCTTGACTCGGCTCACAGGCCGGTCTCTCACGTCAAAAATATACTCGGCTCGCAAGCCGGTATCAACTATACAACTTGTACTCGGTTCACAGGCCGGTATATACAACAAGAATGAATAAATAAATCATATGTGGGCATGCAGGCCTCTATATACATGACCGGTTCGTAGACCGGTGTCTATATCCAATATCCAAAAATCCATCTCCGCTCCAGGGATGTCTCAGCTCTCCCCACCACCCTCAGCCCCTCTCCCTGCTGGTCCTCTGTGGCTTTGGCTCTCACCTCCTCCCCTGTCACCGACCGACCGGGTGTGGTGTGCCCCTGGGATCTCTAGCTCCGAGAGGTCTTGGCTCTATGTGCTGCATATGGCTGATAGTCAGCCCCAGTGCCATCAGGATGTCCACGATGTCCCTGGGGCCTCCGCTTTCGCCTCCATATAGCGGGCCCGTGCCACCATGGGCCATTTCTGCAGGCTGGTCCCCCGACTCCTAATAATAGTGGCCCCCTGTCCTACCAAGTACACCCCTCGTGTGCACTGTGGGCGGTGCCTATGCTGCGGGAGGGCCGGTGCCTATGGTGGTGCACGTGGTTGTGGTGCTGTGGTGGTGCTCGTGGTGGTGCTGTGGCCGCTTGCTGTGGTTGTCTGGATGCTGAAATGCTGGGCTAGCGCCCATGGTACCCGATTTGTGCCTATGCAGCAGCAGAGTTACCCCTAGAATAACCGCACTTTTATCCTAAGAGCCGGTCCTATCTACTATAACAGCCACTAAATTTGGCTGCACGGCCGTGTGCTCTCCTAGCTGCTCTCTCCCCTGCCCACCACACCAAAAATGAACCATGCGATAATGGGCGTCGTCCATTGTATCGCCCACCGCCTCTCTGCGCTACCCAATCGGGTCAACGGGATGCGGTGCGAGGCAATGGGGCCTCTACATCATCCCTCCGATCTTTGTGGGAAGGGAGGTGGCTCATCCTGTCGCAGCCCCAACTACCGTCATACCCTCTCTAGGGGTATCCACTCATGCTCTCCGGGCCTCCGTCCAGCTATCCAGAAGTATACTGGATCCAGCGCATCTATGCTCGGGCTCCTCCTCGGGGCTGATGGCCTCTGTAGGGCCTCCATATAATGTCTAGTGCGGTCAAACCCTCTAGCATATGATGGTAGTAGGCCACATCCCATCCTGCGAGCACCGCTCGTGGCTAGCCCATGACCCCCAACCACCTCTGAAAGCCATATCTATATATAATCGCGCCCTGCTCTTGGGGGCAGCCCCTACTTTGATCGTATACATATGATGTGCTCATATGCCCAACAATGTAATAAAAATGTCGAGCAAATCCCAAATCACCTCATCCGGCGATAACCCCACAACTCTCTGTATAGCTGCACTAGATATACTAATGCCCAAGCATAGCACGTATGCTCATCTACCATCTCGTGCAGACTCCCATCAAAGCCCGTGGGAAGCGGCCTCCTCAAAGTCTCGGGAGGGTGAAGCATGTGATACCTATCATCATCAACACGGCAAGCCATGTCTCATGTCGGTGTGCACGATACATGTCGCCATAGGCAATGCTTGTCTCTGTGATAGGTCAATAAGGCGGCTGCATCCCCAAATACCTAAAGAATGTTGTCCATCACCGTCTTCACATCTACCTGGAATACTGCCTCCCCTACGATCAGCAGTCTTAGGATGCGATACAAATCCTCTAGGGTAATAGTCATCTCTCCAGTAGGGAGATGGAAAACATTGGTTGTCGATCCCATCTCTCGATGAGGGCAACCATCATCCGTGTGGTCCTATCCACACCCTATACTGCTGGACTCCACCGAGTCCCACCTCTCGCATAATGGCCCACCGCACTCTACTGGACACATGTGGCGCATCCGTCTCAATAGCGGGGCATCCAATCCCGCATCGTAAGCTGGCGACGTGCTGTAAAATAACCCACTTCATTAGACCTACCCTTTACAAAAACAACTACCTTAACCCTCTATACCCCCTTTTACCCACCCAACCACACCCCGACTCTATAACACACATCTACACTTACCCTACACATCCCCTTTACCACCAACCAACCAACCAACCACCCCGATATACTCTAGCCATCTACCTATACCCCGCCACTTTAACACCTCCTACTTCATACCCAAACACATAATTTATCCTAACCGAACCAACCACACAACCACCCCATTTCTACCCCCTCCCTCTTCACCCCCAAACAACAACAAACAAAACAATAACAACAAAACAACAAACAAGAACACAAACAACAACAAAAACAAAACAAAACAAACCTAACTAATGACCGGTACCGGTCACCCTTGACCGCCACCGGTCCCCTCCCCACATCCTATGCACGGTGCCGGCGTCGACATACGACCAACGCCGGTCTACCAAAAATCCAAGTTGTGCCAAATATTTGGTGATCGATGCCAGTCGCCTAGTGACCGACATCGGTCACTGTCCAGGTCCAGAGCCGAACCCAACGCGGCCCCCAAAAACATTTTTTTGCCTATTTCTACCCTTTTACCCACTGGAAAACCCTACAAACCTACCCACCCTACTGTTTTAGCCTAACTAACCTACCTACCCATTCCATTTTACAAATTACTTCAATTTATTCATTATTTTATTAAAAATTTGGATTCCTACCCAAAACCCACATCTCGCTTACAATCACTAAATTCACATAATTAGATGTTTAGAGCCTCTTTGGTATGACTACACGTCATTTTGGAGGGATAGGTGGTGGTGGTACAGCTGGTCCAAAGCACCTCCTACTCCTCCTAGGCGTGCCATGGCTATAAATCTCCTCACTGGGTCCTCCACCAATCAAATTCTACCTCCTACTCACTGGGGTCTACCAATCACTCACTCCTCCACTCAACTACTACCAACTCAACTTACAAACTCAACCAAATCAATTTTTAAACCCAGACAAGCCATATTGGTTCTCAAATTGACAATGTGACAATGACAGCCGTATTTTTCTTTTTATAGGTTTTGACCTATAACCAATACCGCTTATTTCGCGCCTAGAATACTGGTATCGGTCTTTTACCCGATATCGGTCACACATAACGATATCGGTTACCCACTTCTTTTACCGCAATTTACGCCCTTATTCACCAATCTCCCTTTCTCACCACATCGCCTATACCCTCCTTTACTAAATAGCCTTTTTTGACTTCATTGGCCCAATTCACGGCCGCACCCAACCAACCAGGCCCAAGCCAAGGCCGCACCTAACCAATCAAGCCCGACCCAAGGCCGCAACCAACCAATCAGGCCCAACCCAAGGCTACTGACCAACCAATCGAGTCTGACCCCAAGGCATGAACCAACCATTTGGCTCGACCCGAAGGCATGACCAACCATTTGGCCCGACCCAGCGCGAACCAACCAATCGGAGTCCGACCAAGGTCAGTAACCAACCAATCAGGCCCGACCCAAGGCCACAACCAACCATTTGGCCCTGACCCAAGGCCGCAACCAACCATTTGGCCCGACCCAAGGCCACAACCAACCAATCAGGCCCGACCCATGGCCCTCACTAATCAATCGGCCCGACCCAAGGCCGCACCAATTAAATACCTCGCCCAAAACCCGCAAATTACAATTTTATCCACCCATCGTGTAGCTTTTTGTTCAATCGAGCTCACATGTTCGTGTTTTAGCATGATTAGGGTACTTGACTTGATCAGTTGACCAACTTTGCCTAGACCGAGACCGTGACGTTTATCTCAACCAAACCAACCATTTGGTACTACCAAACATGCCTTAACATTCCTGTACCTTACCCGTTATATCCCCTAGAGCTACTTTATGCCTTGGATACCGGATTATATCACCCTTGTTTGGATAAACTATCGACCTTTGCCTATGAATTGCTTGTTTTCTCTTCAAATCATGTACCCTGGTCACACTACTGCATTTCAACGTGCGTCTGCTTCCTTGCACTTACCCCACCATCTTACCATCATCTCAACACCATTCACCCTTTATCAACCCTATCCCTGATTTCACGTTGCCTCAATCTATGATAGATTTGAGGGGGATTACCTATACCCTTAACGGGAGTAACCACTTCTTATTATTGTCAGTGTAGCTTTACAAGACAAGCTACACGACAACAAGGGGCTAATGTAGACACCAAATTTGTGTCTTACGACCCCCTATGCCCCACATCTCATTTCATAACCTAACCTCATCACCTAAACCTTACACAATTATTTATTAATTACCTTATAATTAATAAATCCACATCTCTAAACCTACCACCTCATTTCACCACCTCACCATGACCTAGCCCTAACCCTAAACTAACCTAATAAAGACCTATAACTTGGTCTACATCCACACCCATGACTAATGACTCCTCACCCACACCAAAACCAACCTCATAATGACTTGACCAAGCCCACAACTAATCCCTTGGGAGAAAAGGAGGGAAAATTGGCTATTTTACTAAAAATAGCCCACTTTGACTTAACCGATATCGGTTCCTACTCGACCACCGTCGGTTACGTAACCGCCATCGGTTCCCTGTAAATGGTCTCCCCCAACCAAAAACAAAGGAGGGGAATCTGGAATTCATGGGAAAGATTGGGAATTCACTTGGCCAAGTAGAGACAAGTGAAGGAAAGAAAGGAGTTTGCAGAAAAGGACATCAAGCCCAAGACTGCAACTGAGTAACCAGAGCCCAGTGACACTCATCCAAGCATTGGGAGAGAAGATAGCTCATCTTGGATTGTTAGATCATCCTATCTCGAGCCTGTCTTCGTTATCACAGTCTTTGGACCTGTATCTTCATCAGGAACTAGTAAGTACTGTCTTGTACGTTCTTTTAATAACATTTCTTGGACTTCAAATCACAGTAATTATAAATCTACTCCCAGATCCACTACCCTAACACCCTACATCTAACTAGTATCTCCTCTACCCTTACATTGCCCCCAAGAATAGCTCCCATCTTGTATGAGTCTCCTCCATCACCCCATTACCTATCCCTAATCATTTACCAGCCTAATAAACACCATAGCCACCTTATAGCCAACCTTCACTAAAAGTCCTAAATCACGCCCTACCGATATCGGTTATTAGGAACCGTCTTGGTGACGGTGATCGGCATCGGTCACTTTGTGATTCAAAACCAAGACCATCCCTTTCTCTATTGTTTTAACAAGGTGATTAAATTGTAATTTTGCAATAACTTCTTTGTTAGAATTTGTGTTAATTCGTATTAGTAAGGGAACCGACCACCTTCGAAAGGAAGTCTAATATTTTACGGGCCCAAGGCAGTTCCCTCATTTATTGTCTAACTAAAATCTGGTGGTCTTGCATTCTTATTTGCAGGTAGTCCTTCCCGACAAAAAGGATTTCTTTGCAATCGGTCGATCTCTCTCTACGGTGCGCACACACCCTCTCGACATTCAATGGGTATTCCTCCTAGTCGTAATTCTTATTTGTTTCTCAAAAGAATGAAAGGATAGAAGGAACTCTATTCTAGGAACGGAAACATTCAGTGCTGAATTGACCTTCTCAAAGTTTTGTTAAACCTTGTGTTAAATTCATGGACTGATTCATTGGGGTTCTTCTTGATATTCTCAAATTCAGACAAGAGAAATCTAGGATCAGTCTTGTCACCATATTGTAATCTAAATGCATTCTTCATTTCAGTCCATGAATCAATAGAATTATCAAGCAGATCCTTGTACCAATCCCTAGCATCCTCTTATAATGTATGAATGAACAACTTAATATACACATCTTCAAACTCTATCTCAAAATATTCCATCATGTTAACAAAACATTTGAGATGCTGATCACCAGTTATTGCATTGTTACCTTGGAATTTTGGCAATCTATTTCTGACATCTTATGGGACAACATTTGGGTAACCATCCATTCCTCTAAAGTCTATAGGACCAAAGGTGTTAACAACAAATGGAGGTCTAGGCTGAGCCATATTGTTTGGTGGAGGTGATCTTGGATGTGAAACAAGCTAAAGAGGAGTGCAAGATCTTCAAGGCTAAAGAATGTGATTCACAAGACTGGTATTCTCTAAGTGTTGATTTCCTTGGAAATTTTTATTAGGATTGAAACACACAGGTGTAAATTGAAGAAGGAACTTACTAGGTACAACAGAAGGACCTTCACTAGCTGAGGCAAACAAGTTTATGAGAGGATTGCTTGAATCAGAATCACTTGAAGAAGAGTGATAATCCTCTACCAAAGGCTGATCTCTCTCACCTATGGATATATCTTTGCCTGATGTCTGACCTTTAACAACTTTCCAAACTCTTCTCCCTTCCAACACTTGAGTTTCTTGAATCTATATATAACTTCTTAACGAGTCTTTAAGGAAGAGACATCTTCTTCCTTCTAGTTTTGCATAGATTAGCAACACAAAAGTAAGTGCAAAAAGGTTAAGACAACGATACTCTATCAAGATCGAAACAACATGGAGTCGCCACTAAGGAATTTCACCCTAGTTTTGTAAATGCACTAAAATACTCATCAAATATCTATCAAGACTTGAAAATCTTGCCAAAATTTATAGATTAGACCTTTCTTTCCTTGAATTTATCAACCAAAAATGCAAATGAAGTGCAACAACTCCCTTTGAAGCTGGTAAAATTTGCGGTAGAACTTATATCTTCACTTAATCCTTACAAATCTGATTATAAAATGATGCTTCAATAATGTATTTACATGCAAAATTTGCAAGGAACATTACCGGGGTTGGTATGAATTCAAATATCGCAAATACGTATGCACATGGATCGAGATTGAACTAAGAGAATATCAAACTCAGAACTCTACTCTTCATTCCAATCTTATAAATCTGATTAGAAGATGATACTCGAATTTTTTAATTACACATATATCACACAAGAAATATTGCCAGGGGATATGAAATACTTGAAATACTAAATAATGTCCCGGCACGGCGCTTGAAAGTGTTGGTGCAGTTGATGGGCTAAATAGATATGGACTGGTAATGAATCAACAAACCAATCTTAGCAATGCAAATTAGTTCCTAGGAATTCAAAACAATCCTCGGCAATGGCGCCAGAAAGTGTTGATACCCAAATTTGTTCTCCTTTTCAATCGAACACATCAAAAAAATGGCATGAAGCTTGAAGGTAGATAGACCTTAATATATTTCATTTTGTAGGCTGGGGATGTGATCTAACTAGCACTCAGATTTGTGGAGATATGGATAGCACCTTGAAAGGATTTTGATCTAATCCTCACTATTTTAGGTTGTGCCTTTCAACCAAGGTAATAGAACCTATATTCTGACCTCTTTTTTTGTCAAGGAGGTGGAGATATCCTTATCTTGTGCATATCGTATGGAGATGGCCTTGGGAAAACATGATCAATTTTCCATTATTCAAACTCAATAGAGTTGTCACTACTAAATGATGGAAATGCTTTCAAGACAAGGCTAAGGTTGCTCAAGACATTATATAATCCTGATTTTCCTTGTGCATTTTTGTAGATGGGTTAGATTCTTTTGTTGACACACAATGCAATGCAGGGGTAGTATGGGTAGGATTAGTTTGTTTGAATGAATTTTTTGGTGGGGCATTGACAATACAAACTTGGATATATCAAATCTTTGACAACCTCTACAATACTTGAACAACTATCAGATAAAATGCTTCAAATAATCAGGATATTCTTTCAACCAGAAGATGCATAAATGGAAGCCCAGGTTGCACTCTTCACACAATATTTGAGAACTCACCACAAAATCTTGAAGTAAAGAACCCAATTAAACACAAAAATCCTTGATCAAATCTTGAAGTAAAGTACCCCCGAAGGCTTACAAGCAACCTCTGTAGTCAAGGAAGGTAAAGTGATTTTAAATTTGTTTATCTCTTTATTAGATGAAGGATCTTCTGAATATGAGATTGCAAATGCCACTAAACTATCAACAAGAAATGGAGATTCTATGTGATTTCTAAATACTTTCAATGCAATATTGCAACAAGAACTATGAAAACTATTTGTAGGCATTTAACATGATAAGTGACATCATATTGCCTTAAAAACACAGATTAACTCAAAATATTGTTAGATTCATCAAATAGGGGAGAGTTTCATGAACAATCTCATAGGCGTGTGATGGCTATACACTTGTAGCCAACTCACATACATGAAGATCCAACACAAGATAAATTAACCTAGTTCTTTGGTGGGTTTCTTAGAAAAATGAGCTTTCTCTCAAAATTTTCTCATGATTTTCAACTTCCCGATGCCTTGCATTTCTCAAAAATGCATTATATACCTCTTGCCACATTGGAGCCTTCTTTCCCAAGCAAAGAATATGCCAAGGCATCAAGTTTGTTACAACAATTCCTCATGATATTCTTAAAGTGACATTTAACCAATTCTGTGAGGAGGAGATGCCAGGCATGCAAAAAGGTAAATCATTACAAATATTCATCATTATCCATTGTGGAGGCATGTTTTTCATCCTCAAGGCATGCAGGCCCCTCATCCTCTCATCATTTCATCTTATCCTTTCCCAATTTGGTTCTGCAACTTTATAATTTGATATTTCACATTTTGCATGGGGCTTTGAGTAAAACTTATCTCAAAAACATCTCAAATCTACAAATTGAGTCATGAAACTAATTCCAATGATCCTAGAAGGCCAAAACAACATGGAATTGCCAAAAATTTGATGCAAAATTTGCAATTTTAAGTTTCTGGAGCAAAAATAGCGGTCAAAAATGAAAATGTACATTTACCCTTGATTTTATTTTTCTCCTTCAATTTGGGCCCTCCACGCCTCAAAATATAATTGGGAATGAAATGGGGATCATTTTTGACTTTTCCATATTTTTGGAAAAATGGAAAATTTTGACTTTTTTCTCCACCCCTCCGCCCTTGAATTTTGGTGATGACACATGGCACATGGTGGGTCCCATTGGGATCGCACTTCAATTCTGTGCATTTTGACCCTTTTTGGAAAATTGGAAAATTTTCACCTTTTGCCCCATGGGCCCGCATCTCCACCTTTGTCCTTGACACATGTCATGCTTTCTATCACTGAAATTCCGTGGGCTTATTTCATGTTTTGACCCCCTTTTTTGCCAAGGGAAAATTTTCAATTTTCCTTCCGCAGCCCGCACCTCCCATTTCTCCCTTGCCATGTGTCACTTTCTCTATCACTAAAATCCGTGGGCTCAATTCTCATTTTAACTCCCTTTTTTAGCCAAAGGAAAATTTTCCCTTTTACTTCCGCCGTCCACCGACTCACTCTACCTGCCACGTGTCCTGTCTCTCTGATCGCAACAGAGATGCATCCCATTTTTTAACTTTAGAAAACAAAGCTAAAAAATCATTAAGTTTTCCATCGGCCCACTCCTCCATTTTTACTTTTTATGGACACGTGTCCACCTATGATTGGCCACGGGGCCGTGCTTCAAAATTTCACCTTAGGCCTTTTTGACCAAAAGGGAAAAAGTTCCCTTTTCCTTCCACGGCCCACACTTCCCCGCTATTCCACCATCCCGCCATGTGTCCACCCCTTGCTTCAAATCAGACCCGTGGGATTTTCCTCATCTTTTTTCCCCTTCACCAAAAAGGCAAAAAATGCCTAAGTTCCCTGTTGGCTTCCCACTCCACCTTCGCATAAGAACATGACATGTGTCCTCCCATGGAGTTGTGGGGGGAATTTTGAATTTTTTCCCAAAGCCCAAAAATGACTAAGTTTTTCAGAGAAACCCATTGATCCTTGTCCAACCAGAAGCGGCCACGTATGAGGAGAATTTTGAGCTTAATTTTGATGGTCAACCGACACTGTATGACTATAAAAAAAACACAGAGTTTGCCAGAGATGCCCGAATTCAATTTTCTCTTCATGGGTGATGGATTTTTTGCTCAAAAACAAGGGGAAGTTGATTTTATGCAAGTTTCAACCATGGGGAAGGGTTTTTGAAGGAATATATGCATGAAACGAATAAATTTGATTTTTCATGATCAGGCAAGAGGGAAAACACGACATAGCCCATAGATTTGGAAAAATTAGGGTACAAACAAGGAATGCATGGGTGTTTCTTCACAAATGAGGCATGGAAACAGAAGAGACAACTTCATTTCACCCATTAAAACTATAGAAAATGTTTCAGGAAGTGCATAGTAAAAGGAAAATTAGGGAAAAAGCATAAAGGATCAAAATGGACACCAACGGATCTAAGAAGGCTTTGGCTACCTGATTAAATGAGAATATAGAGTGTCAGGTAACCCACCATACCAATCTAATGCAGGTCCATTTAGAGACATGGGACATGTTCTTAGGGGCAAAGCATCATCGTGAGTAATCAGTGCTTTTGTGTTTAAGCGACCGCAAATGTTGTTATGGGACTTCCTTGCTTTATTGAAGCGGTTGAATTTAGTCATCTCCCATGCACAGGTATGGATGAATAGGAATGGATGGGTGGATGGGTTCATTGTAAATCTTTTCATAGGTGAGAGTGTTGTAGGAGCCGAAAAATGATGCCTCGAATGTCGCATCTTGTCCATCGTCAATTTGATTGGTCATTGGTAGGTTGTGATGGTGGGTGCCTCTATTGTGTGAGAGGGTTTGTTTTGGGTATATAATGAGGGTGGCACTCCAATATATGGTGTTTCCATGTAGGTTGATTGAGAAGAAGGTAGTGAGATAGGGGGTATGTACCCAGAGTGAATAATAGATGAAACAGGAGGTTGCTGATAGTATGTATATAGAGGGGAAGGGTCATGGTAACCCTAGTGTCAACGGGGCTAACGATTGTGGAATGAAAAGGACCACATTCGAAAAGAAGTAGGGGTCACCAAATCGAAAGTGGTAATGTAGCTACTAGTATGTGTGAGACATTAGGGGTAGATGTGATTATGTTTTGGGTAGTTGTTTAAGGTATGGTGGATGTGGTGGGTGCAACGGAGGTAACCGATGTGGTAGTCATAGCGGGTGTAGGACCTAGTTGTGAAACGACTAGGGGTAAGGTAGAGGTAGGTAGCGTGGAACCGGTTGGGGCCAAGGCGGGAGTGGGAATGAGATCGGGGGATAGATACGGGCATGCCCTATATCAGCCGACCCAAGGCATCCCAAGTGGACAAGTGGGAAAGGTAGAACTACAAGGTGGTAGGGTTTTGGTCAAGGAGTCGTGCAAACTCCTCATCTCTAGTGGTGATAGTTATAGGTGGATGGGATCCATGGCTAGTGATAAAATAGAAAGTGATGAAGGACTAAGTGGGAGTGGTTAACAAGCGGCATGGAATACGAGCATGCTTGCTTATCTTTGGGTCAGCACCATGTGAACTAATATAGATCAGTGTCATATTGCTTTCTCTGTAAATGACATAGAAAAATAGTAGGGACAGGTGAAATAGGTGGTAAAAAGTGGATTAGGTGCAAAATGTTTGCTGAAAGGGACACAACCTAACCGATGATGGTTAGGGTAAATCAATGCTGGTTACAAGTAACCACACCGGCCGATCACTTGTGGAAATGGACAAGGTGATTTAAAACAAGGGTATAAGGCCAAATTTGACAGGTATGCCAAATCTGATGAGTTTTACAATGTCAATGGGAATGATAGTAGTGACAGGGACTATAAAAAGTGGAAGAAGATGAATAAAATGTCCTTTTTGGTAGGTTAACAAAAGGACCTTGAACCATGTTGGTTAGGTATAACCGATGACGGTCAGAGGGTAACCAACGACGGTCGCTGGACCGACACCGGTCACTGTGGAAATTGAAATAGTGATGAAAGAAAGGTGGTTTTGAATTAAAATATGATGAGGAATCAAACCCGAGTTCGAGAATGATGAGAATATGGTCCAGACACACTCAGGTGAAGCTAAAATACACCAACTATGATGAGGAGCATGCAAGGATGAGCAAGAAAAATGAAGAACGTGACCTCTCACCTCAAAATGCAAGCCAAGCAGAAACACTAAGAAAAATATGATCCTAGGAGTTCCTTTTCTATTATGTTTGTTTAGCTTATGCTATTTAAGGACTGACTCATGAACTCTTGTAGAATAGATTTTTGGTGAGGATGGTTTCCTACAAAGAAGGAGATCTAAAAGGTGAGGTTTCGGTTATGTTATGGTGTGGGTAGGCTTCACTCTAAATTTTGAATCGACAGATCAGCGAGTTGAGGAGTACCTACCAATCCTCATATCAGTGCGATCATTGACAACGAGCTCCAAGGAAATATGTTGTTTAAGAATATGTATTTGTTTTAAATTTTGTGCAATGTGGCAAGACTCGAGAGAGAGAGATATGCTTTCTATGATTCATTTTTCAACCATCACCGGGAATGAATTCCATCGTATAGGTTTCCCTCAATTAATGTGAGATAATCCGCTCAATCGTAATGCAATGCACTTATTTTAAGCCCAAATTGAAATGTGCGGTTGGATGACACAAATAGATGAAGAGGAAGAGGGATGCTCTTTCACTAAAATGTAGAAAACAAAAAGAAATGATTATATTTAAGTACACCAAAAGAAAGGTTTCTTTTAGAGCAAATAGAAATAAAAAGAAGGTTACTAAGGAAGAAAATTAATGTGTATGCTTTTCAGAAGGGAAAAAAACATACAAATTTTCCTAGGAATGAATAAAATGCAAGGAACCCTAGATGGGTCCCACTAGGTGTGCCATAATGTTTCACCTGATTCATAGATGTTTCTTTGAAATATTGACGAAATAGATAGGATAACGGGTGTAGGAGGAATATCATTGAAATGTTGGTTGATGGGTTATTGCGCGCGTATGACTTCTGAATCCACAGTTGATCATGAGAGCTTCCTTTTGGCTAGGAGGAACTACCTGTAATGGAAAGCAAGACCACCAAAAAGAGTTAAACAATATGTGTAGTGAACTGCCTAGCATGTGCTAGATCCGGGAAGTGTGATACTCCCTAGATGGTACATCAGTCCACTATTTAAAACAATTTAATGTGGGTATTAAAATAAATCCTATTGTAATTTGAAATGATTTAGGTATCTCACTTAAAACACAATAAGAAATATCTAATCTAATAGGCTAAGTTAAAATAAGATCCGAAGGTCAAGTAATGGTTTTGGGTCTCTGCAAGTCTAACAGAGGTCTCAGGTAGATCACAGGTGAATAAGGGTGATGTAGAATTAGGTGGATAGGTCATTGTTCTGGGTTGTATGGGAAAATACAGAGACCGATGTTATTTGAGGGTGACCTATGGCGGTTGGTTATAACCGGTGTCGGTCCACTTGTGGAAAACTCGGGAATGCCACAAAATGGGTTTTGGGTCTCCTTTGTGATTACACAAAGGAATTTGGTTAGTTAGTATGAGGTATTAGGTGGTTTATGAGGGATTTGGAAAGGTTTTAATGGGTATATGGAGGGGTGAGTATTAACAAAGGTCTGTGGATGGACAAGAGAACAAAGGGTGATAATATAATGACAAAATGAAATTAACCAGAGGAGTACAACGTTCCACTTACTTGGATTCTTGTCTTGGGTGCTTGTGAGTGTAAGTAAAGGTGCTGGTAAGGGTTTAAATGCTTCGAGGATCACCAAACATTGTAAATCTCATGCATGGGCTGCATGTGCTCTCCTTCTTACCTGATTAGGTCAACTCCTTATTGGGGTGATTGCTGGATGGCTGGGCAGGAGAAAAATGCTTGATCTCCTCCCTTGCATGTGTGTTCTTGCTGAAATCCATTCTAAGAAGATGTGATATCTCTCAGGAATCTGCTAATGTCTTCCAACCTTCTACCAACCTTCAAAATAAGGTTGTTTTGGGGATTAAAAGGTGGCTGATGGTGAATCTTGCTTAATCGGCAACGGTTAGGGGTAGTTGGAATCGGTCAAGGTGGGATTTCCTAGGTTTTCTAAACTAGGAGATCCTCTTTTTCTCTGGGAATGTGGTTAGAGAGAATGTAGGCTTGATGAGGTGTCCAGTGAGGTGCATGTGTGGATATTATCTAAATTAATATATTTAAATAATAAATATGGTTAGGATAATTAATTAATTAAATTAGATTAATTAAATTAATATTATTGGGGTGAAGGGGGCCATGGCTAGATGAATGTGATGAAGGGGTTTATTTGTCGAGGGACCAAAGGGGAGTGTGACCTAATTTTAGTGCATACGGGTTGATTTATATATGCTTTGTGAAAGTATGATTCCTTAGTATAGATGGTTAGCTTGCCTTTATTTGATTATTTGTTTCATGCTATGGAAAAGTGATATAACAACTTTTATGTCGAGTTGTGGAAAGATTGTTTTCCTTTTGTATCTAAATTTATATTATCATTGGCCATCATCGGTGAAATGAATTTTTAACATGTGAATGTGTTTTATCTTCGTTGTTAGTGTTGGCAAGGAAATTTTTCAGGTGGACAAATTTGTGAATTCCTTGCCAATGCTCTAGGAATATAAGTCCATATACTTAACCAGTGTACGTGTCATGTATACATGCACGAGAAAGCATGGATTTCTGTGGTGGCCTTTCGGTCAAGGATCCAACAGGGGCACTCCAATGACCTTATGGAAAATGCTTGCAGTTATCTGTGAGGGGAGAATTTTCTATGAAGGTGGGAAAGGGAGTGAGAATAGAGGTAGGAGAACTAATGTTGTAGGTAGATAATCATATTCTTGCATGTAATAGTTTGAAACTTCAACAGATGTATTTATGAGAAGAAAAAACCCTACAAATGGCAACAAGATGAGATAAGATTGCGAAATAAAATTTTCTAAAATATCCTCATCAAAGAGGCTACAAAATCCTTCTTCTTCTATTGATGCTTAAACAGAATTTGTATGCGTAATGTGGGAATGGAAGAAATTTGAGAATGGAGGAAAGTAGAAGAAAATGGCTATCTCCTTTTCTTTCTTTAAGTACAATGCCCTCGTGATTTTACAAGACCAATTTCCAGCCCTTTACAATGGCGTGAAGAAGTCATTAAATATCTTGCAAGAAATGGTTATTACTTCTAATTTGTTAGCAAGAAACGGTTTGCAACTTCTTCTTTGTTAGCAAGAAATGGTTTACAATCTTTTCAATCATTCGGTCATGTGATTCTTGATTCGTGAAGAAACGCTAATGGCGAAATACCGGACTTTTCATAATGTAGCCATTACACTCATTTTGTAACTTTGAATTTTAAGCTGTTCATCTTGCCATTGAAACTTTAAACAAGAGTCGTCTAAGTGGGAGAAATTTCTTGGAGCAGGCATGGAGGATGCCTTTTGCATTTTGTGACTTTATAGGGATTTGGCATTTTTACATTTTTGGTCCACTCACCACTTTTGATATGATCTTGAAACATGGCCTTACTTGAGTGGAGACAGAGATGCGGGTCACTTTTATAATTTTACCTTTTTCCCATGTGGGCACAAAAACACAAATTACTCAGTCGGCTCGCCTCCTTGGTTTGACCTTCGATGCGGTCTTAATATTTAAATTTTTCCTTGGCGTGGGTGGAGCTTCGGGTCACTTTTTAACTATAAGCCCCTTTTAATGAAAAAAAAAGGCTCAAATTCTCAAATCTCCCCACTTCCCCACTTTGACTTTCAATGTGAGCTCAACATTTTTACTTTTTCCTTGGCGTGGGCGAGGTGCGGGTTTTTAACATTTCTCCTTTTCACCACAATGCTTCAAAATGCAAAAGGATCTACCTTTCCACCTTCTAATTAGATATGTCCATGTACCTGTGGATAATGTGGCCAAAATTTGATGGGGAATAAAATGCTTGTCATTCACGACTATGGAAAAATGCAGAGAAGAAGAAAAATCCACCATTTCATGCCCAATTTTCAAATTTCTTTCACGAACCAAGGAATTGAAAACAATATAAGGTTCGATGATCCATGGCCATATAAATATTGACAATTTCATTCAAATGAGGACAACAATAAAATTTTCACATGTTTAGACAGGAAAATAGAAAATTTATCAAAACGTGTAGACTGGAGAGTTTAAACAACTTCAAAGCATGAATTTCTCTATCTTTTTGGACTTCTAACTTTACTTAAACATTCGGAGGGTGTGAGCTCAAAATTTTATAATTTTACTAAAAATGAGAGGGGATTTTGAGGGTGACAACAACTGGCTATAGCTTGGGGACATGACATGGACTGAGCATAGTGAAGACATGACATGGGAATCTAGAATCTCAATCTCTAGACCTTGTAATTCATTGACTAATGCCTTATCCATTGGGCCTTGTATATTCATGTAAAACTTCAAGAAATAAAGATCAGAATAAGGAAACAGAAAAACACACAATGGGAAGGAAACACACGACACGTAACAAAATGGGAAACAAAACCAAATGATGGAAAGGAAACACATCTATAGTACAAGGCAAGGGAACAACCTGATTTCACGATGATATAATTTCAAGTATTTCCCACTCCAACGCAATTCTAGTGGCATTCCATCCAAATATGAGATAAGAAAAGAATTCTTTCCCTAAGCTTCACAAATCTAGAATGGGCTGAGCCATAATTAATCAAACTTTCCATGGTTGCCTTTTGATTCTCTTCTCTTTTCCCATAGTAGGATGAAATCTCCAACTTCAAATTCTCTTGCCTTGGCATTCTTACCAAAAATATTCTTTACTTTCAATTGGTGATCCTTAATGCGATCCACCACTTGGAGTCTATTTTCTTCCAGCTTCTAAAGAAATAGGATCCTCTTGTTAATGGAATCCTTGTACTAACCATCTTAAATTTCTGTAGTAGCTTGAGAGATGGCATCTCAATCGTGTGAGCAATTTATTCTTAAACTCCATACAATAGTTGGAATGGTGAAATACATATTTCCTTCTTAGGATTGATCCTATCCACCCATAATGTGTCATACAACCTTTTGTGCCATTTCCTTTGATTCTTGTTTATAAGCTTGTGAGCAATTGTCACAATGTTCTTGTTGTTTGATTCGGCCTATGCATTTCCTTGTGGATAGTAGTCAAAAAAATGAGATAGGAGATTCCATAGCTATATAAAAACTCGGTCAGATCTCTTGAAGAGAAACAGTAACATTATTTACTACAATCTTCTTTGGCACTCCAAAACGGACTATGATTATCTCCTTGATGAAGTTACATACTTGATTCACTTTTGGCTTTTTGCGGAATTGATTCCACTCATTTGGTGAAGTAGTTTTTGTTGTGAGTACATAGGTGTGCCCTGCACTTGAGTGATGGTTCAGAACACCAATGAAGTCTAGCAACCACTATTTAAATGGTTCTTTGATAACCACAGAGTCTAAGTGGTAATGCAAATGAGTTGTGATCTTCTAACAAACTGTTTTGCATGTTTTGCATTTAGAAGCTCAATCTTGAGTGTCTACAAATATGGTGGGCCAATAATACCTTCCTCAAAGGATCTTGTGTGTAGTGACCATTGCTGAAAAATTTCCACCACATGCTTGGTCATGGTATGCTTTAAGAAACTTTTCTTATTGCTCTTTATCTACGCACCTGAGGAAACAACCATCCAGGCCTCTTTTGTAAAGTGCATGATTCCATATTACAAATTTATCTACCTTCAACTTGAGTGTTCTAATTTTTTTGTAATCAATATGGGGAGGGAATTATCCATAAGTCAGGTAATAGGCAATATCAACATACCACTCATTAGTAGTGGTGACAAAGAGAACTTATGGGTTGTCTTCTGAACAAGTTGAGCAAGCATAGTTTTCTTCGCCATGTTGAACTTTTAGTGTTTCAACTTCAAGGTAATCAAATTTTTCAAGCCATTTCCCCATACCATATTGGAGGGTCGAATCTCCAATTCATATTCTTGAGTCTTTGCAATCAAATTTCCTCTTTTAGCTCTAGGATCTTGTTGTTTCAAGATGGAATTGATTGCACCACCGTGTATGGGAATTGAGGATGTAAAACCTGAAGTTTTTTAAAACCTTGACCACTTTGCGTATAGGCATATTTATTCGATTGGCTATATTTTAGCTCATAATTTTTCAAAGGACAACTCATGAATGAAATAGGTGCTTCCACACCTTCATCATTTTTCGAATGAGAACGATAGAGAGTGTATGTTCGATGCATAACAATACATGATAAATTATTTTTATAATGGGAGATACAAGAGTAGGAGCCTTGACAATGTATTTCTTGATCTCTTCAAATTCTACCTTCCCTTCACTGTTCCATTGAATTTTCGTGTGGTTTCATCATGGAAGTGATGTGCTTCATCAACTCAACGAAAACTTAGGCACAAAACAACGAAGAAATTTCAGCTTTCCAAAGAATGAATGAACTCCTTTCTTGCTTGTATCTAATCCTCTCAAGATTAATGTGTGCTCCATGTTTGTTCACAATGTGCCCTAATAACTTTCTTTATGTGACTCCAAAAATTCATTATTTGGATTTAGTGATATTCCATGTTTCCTACATCTTCCAAGTACTGTTCCAGTGATAGATATGATCTCCCTCTTCTTTGAAAATACTATGAGATCATCAAGATGTATGACAATGCGAGTGCTTTAGATCTTTGAAGGCCAAATTCATCACCATTTGGAATGTATCTCCTACATTGATTAGGCCAAAAGGCATTCTACTGTAGGAAAAAGTGCCCCAAGGTGTTGTAAAGGTTGTCTTGGTGTGGTCCTCCTCTGCCACTTTGATTTGATTATATCCTAAGAATCCATCAAGTAATGAAAGAATTTTAGATCCAGTGACTTCTTGCAAGATATGGTCCATGATAGGAAGAGGATAATTGTCCTTTAGTGATGCCTGGTTTAGGTTGCAAAAATCTACACATATCCTTATTTCACCATTCTTCTTTTACATTGGCACAATGTTAGCCACCCACGTGGAATGGTGGATGGGAAAGATGATCCTTGCATTAAGCATCTTCATTACCTCCTCCTTAATTGTATCAATAATCTTTGGGTTGTACGGCCTTTGTTTCTACCTGAAGGGCTTAACACACTTTGCTTCAAAGGAATTAAGTGATGCATTTCCTTTAGTTGGAAGGATTTGAGTTCATCATAAGAGTAGGCCAAGACATTTGAGTATTTCTTGAGTAATGCAACAAACCTTCTTTTTTCTTCAGGTGAGCAACATTTTCCAATATTGACCATCTTGAGCTCCTCCAAGGTACCAATGGTTTCTTTATCAAAATCAGTTTGAGCACTGAGAAGATTGCTTTTATTTCTCTTGAATGAATCTATCATGTTTGTCAAAGAGGTATTCTAAAGAGACTAGGCATTTGGTAATTTTGTTCCCTTTCAATTTGATTACTCCCTCTTCATCAATCCCTTCAATTACTTCTTTCTCTTCTTTGGGACTGCTTCTCGGTGTGGATTTTCACCTCCTTTGAATAAGAGATTATTGAAATGATCCCTTTGCTCTAAAAAGGCTAGAATTTTGTTATCATCATTGAAGACTTGCCAATGATTTGCATTTTCTGGTACACTAGGCTTGAATACCATTTCAATGGTCACTTTGTCTTTACCAAAAGAAGGATGAGGTTTCACTAGGGAAGCTGACACTGCAAAAGAATCAGCCTTTTCATTTTGTTTCCTTGGAATAGCTTCAATGGAAAATGCATCAAAAGATTCAATGGAGTCCCACACTCTGTTTCTGTAATGTAAGAGTCTAAGATTCTTCACCTAATATTTTTGGTGGACCTGCTTTACTACAACCTCTGCATCACCTCGGCATCTCATTTTCTTGATTCCCATGCCCTTTGCTATACTCATGCATAAGAGTAGTGCTTCATACTCTGCAGTGTTATTTTTATTATCAAATTGCATCTTGTAGGAAAATGGGTAAAACTCATTGGAAGGAGAGTACAATACTACACTAGCTCCCGAGGCCACACTGGAATGACTAGCATCAAATTCCATTGTCCAAATTTGATCTTCCTCTTCCTCCATGAGAAGTGGCAAGTTCTCCTCTCTTTTTTTTATGTGAGGAAGTAGTTTCCTATCCCACAATCTGTAAAGAGAATGCTTTCTTTTGGATCATCAGACTTTCGTACTTATGAACTTCATCTTTCTTACTAGTAGCAACTTCTTCATCTCTCCTTTTACTAAGATAGTTACAGATGACCAGTCCATTTTTATCTCTCCACCCAGGTCTCTACAGAAAATCCTACTTAATAGAATACCAAAGGATGTTGGGATGTCTGCTATTAGTATGCCTAGGAGTACCTTCTTGTCTAGAAAATCAGCTAGTGCTACATGTGCATATTTGATTCTTCTTACCAATGGCACTTGTTTAGACTCCAATGAGTAATAGGTGCCATTTATGCGAGGTCAAGGTGATTCCTAGAGAATTTACAACTTTGGATAGCATCACATTGTCTGAGGCTCCAGAATCTATGATACAATTATTTAGCTAGAATCCTTTAATGAGGAGTGACAGGTAGAAAATTTCAACCCTATTGGTTTGGGAGGAACTGAGGGCTAGCATGTTTTAGGAAGGTGGTTTGAATGGTGTGGGCGGTAATCCTTTAGATATAGGACTCGAGGATATAAGGTTACCACCACGAACTGTATTAATGAACCTATCAAACTGGGAAGGGTGTGTTTGTAGGTATTCTATTTCTGAGAGTTGGACTTTGGTTTTGCTTGCATGTTCCACAAATTCAAATGGGGTTATGGTGAGCGAGGAAGAGGTTCGAAAATGGAGGAAGATTTACATGATAAAGGATTTGCTACTTTGGGTGTTGAATTCTCCTTTTCGGGTGTAGAAAATGGCTTGGAAGGGGGTGAGGGTGTAGCTTTTGATTGAACCTTAGATGTTTTTGTAGGAACAACATTTAAAGGATAATTGTTCTTAGCAAATTTTTTTTGGCTGGGAGAAGAATTAGATGACTTACTTGGCATAGTAGCATGATCCCTGATAACCAGTGAGTCTGGTTTTTCTTTAGCTGACTCCATAGAATGTGGTAATGGTGATCCTTTGTTGATGATTTTATTTTGTGTGACCTCTGGAGGAGAATCTTATGTATTGTTCTTATCCTTTACTATAACCATTAAGGATGAAGCACCTTTCTGGGTTGTGCATGAGTGAAAACTACACATGAGAAACTTAGAACTTCTTCATCATCCTCATCTTCATCATCAACGTACTTAATTAGGCCATTTTTCATATAAAACTCCTCGACCTCAAGATAGTGTTGATGGCGAATCACGGTACCCCCAATGTCCGCAACTCGATGGGTTGAGACTCTCGGTGCGATTGCATAACATGGAGTTTTTCCCAAGTGTAGGACCTTGTGAATCGGGAAAGCTCTCCAATGAAGGCCGGTTCCTATTCCTCTGTTTAGATGCAAACATAAAAATGCAGAGTGTTTACTCTAAAACCTAATCTAACTTTCTAAGGAGATAGGGTAAGAAAAATGCATAAAAATAAACCTAAACTAACAAAGGCGATGCACCAAGGAATGAAGAAACACTGTCTTGAAAATAAACACAAACCATTAAAATGCAATGCAAGATTATGTACAGAGATAACCAAATTTGTAGTGAAAGATCAAAAAGATGCAAATGAACACAGAGAGGGTTGAGAATCATCCATAGACATGCATCATTTTCTCCAAATATTGATACAATACACTACAAAATGCCAAGAGGAAAAGTTGCATTACAGTTTTAGATGGGAGGTTTGAGCTCCACAAATTCACTTGCCAAAGAGAAGAAGGGAGGGGCAAAACAAGAATGTCCAACCTTTAGAAAGAAACCCCTCCTTACAATTTATAGGAAGAATGAGAGAGGGAAGAGAGAGGAAATCCAAATCTACCCCAACCACCTCTAGACTGCATTTAATTCATCTCATTATGGCGGTAGGTGAGAACCCTAGCAAACCCAAAAAGTGGAGAATTGTATTTTACATTTTTGAAGAAATTTTTCTCACCCAATTAAACATATCCAATCGTAGTTGGATAGAGGACCTTGTAAGATTTCTAAAAAGTCTAACCTTACGTGAATCGAGCTCCTACGAAAGTTATGGCCATCTGAATATCTACGTTAGGGTTTGCTTTCTGTCGGGGTGTCAATGCTCAAAATGTTGTGCCTCTTGAAGATGCGCCTCGGTGCATCCATCCCTATGTCGACATACTCTTACGTGTGCCATAGGCGCTGAAAATTTGGTGTCAACACTTTGTGTTGTGCGCCCTTAACCTACGCCAGGGCGCATCCATTTTCATGTCGACATCTTTTGATGTGTGCCCTTAACTGCGCCAGGGTGCATCCATTTTCATGTCGACATCCTTTTACCTGCACCCTTAACCTGCGCCAGGCGCATCCATTTTCATGTTGACATCTTTTTATGTGCGCCATTAACCTGTGCTAGGGCGCATCCATTTTGTGTTGACATCTTTTGATGTGCGCCCTTAACCTACGCCAGGGCGCATCCATTTTCATGTCGACATCCTTTGATGTGTGCCCTTAACCTATGCCAGGGCACATTAAATGTCGCGTATGAGTTTCTTTGATTTCCATATTCTTCTGTTTGTCTATGTCTACCTGGGGGGGAAGATATATACAACAGATAGTTTTCATAGTCTTCCATATTTTCTTCATCAATTTCATCAATTTTTTCTTCCTCCTCTAGCTCTTTGGTATCACAGATGGCATTGGTGGTGGTGCTTCAAGAGTAAGCCCACGAGGAGGTGGAGAAATACTTGGCCTATCTAAATGGTTTGGTTTCCTTGAATAATTCCACTTTGTGATCTGAGATATCTGCTTCTTCAAGGAAATCAAGTCATTTTCCATTTTGGAACATTGGATATGTGGTGACGAGTTTGAATTCGACCCTTTTGCTTTCCATTGGGGCTTTCACATTTCCGAGAAAGGATTAGATCATCATCGGTTTCTATTGCATAGTCCTTGATCCCTCAATGTTCTTGGTTGGGCTCTTCTGAGGAAGAAACCTACTTATGATGGAAAAGAAATAATGAAAAACCTCTTCAAGTTATTTTCAGGAGGCACCACATCTTCAGGGATACTTCTTATCACTCTATCATATCTTGCTACTAAAGTCCCTCATTGACTAGGAGGTTTATTTCTTCATTTGTACCAATTGGACCAAAAGATCCTGATAATCTTATGTGCTCTTGAACTTATGTTTGAAGGCACTTATTATATCCTCCTAACAGGTGATGGACCTCGGGGTAGCATGTAGAACCATTCGAAACTTTCTCTTGAAGTGACTCCATAAAGAGTCATACTTGACACATCTTCATCCTCAACACCTAACACACCACAAGTAGTGATAAATGTTGCTACATGTTCTTCGAGGAGTTAAGAACCATCCCCTTTGAATTTTGGGAAGTTTTTTCTTGAGCCTCTTGGTAGCTCATGGAGTGGTTGAGAAAGAGCCAGTGGAATGGTGTTTCCTCCCACACCGTACATTAGGCCTACTATCCTCATGATCACATTCACATTCATGATCATGATCCCCCATTCTATTTCTATTTCTAGATTCCAACCTTGCTAAGGCTACGTCTTCACTGCTCTGCTATTTCGTCTGCCTTGGCTTGAAGTCTGTTTATTTCTTCGAGTTGAGTTCTTATTTATTTTTCAGCTCTTACCTCTCTTTCTCTAGCTTCTTCTTCGGTCTCCACGTCGCTGAACTCTACAAGGTCCTCATTGATGTATGGGAATTCACCCACTAAAAGATTGGCAACACTCGGGTTCCCAACATGACCGGTTTCTTAAAAAGGAAGCCTCTGGATTACGAGTAGTTGTTATCTACTTTGAAGTTCCTCAAAAATGATATCATTTTGTCCTCTGTGTCTCTATTTCTAGGTTTATCTTCTATCTCGCTAGCTTGAAAATCTATGCTCTTCATTGTGGTGCTAGAATTTGTCTTCGCCTCTCCAATTCAATAGTGCATTCTTCTTCAAGGTCCAGAATTCTCATGGTAATGAAGTAGTGATTGGAACTTTTTCTATTATGTCAGATAGCTTCCCTCAAATATGAAGCAACGTCTTCTTGGATGTGGAAGAGTAATTTGGGTCTTTCAATAGGAGGGTTTCTGAAATAGCCATGATTTGAATCCATGTGGCTCATATAGCCATTCAAATTCTAGAAATTTTTCTCTTTTTAAATTTTGAATTTTCTAACCTTGCAGTCACATTCAAGTGTAGATGCTACTAAATTTGCCCCACGGTGGGCACCAAAATTGTTGGCGAGGAAATTTTTCAGGTGGAAAAATTTGTGAATTCCTTGCCAATGCTCTAGGAATCTAAGTCCCTCTACTTAACCAATGTAGTTGCCATGTATGCATGCACGAGAAAGCATGGATTTCTATGGTGGCCTTTCGATTGGGGATCCAACAGGGGCACTCCACTAACCCTACGGTAAATTATTTTAGTTATCTCAAGGGGAAAAAGTTTAGTGAAGGTGGGAAAGGGAGTGAGAAAAGAGGTAGGACAACTAATGTTGTAGGTAGAAAAAAGATTCATGTATGCACTAGTTTGAAACTTCAACACATACATTTATGAGAAGAAACAACCTTACAAATGACAACAAGATGAGATAATATTGCGAACTCAAAGTTTCTAAAATCTCCTCATCAAAGAGGCTACAAAATCCTTCTTCTTGTATTGATGCTTAAACAGAAGTTGTACATAATGTGGGAATGGAAGAAATTTGAGAATGGAGGAAAGTAGAATAAAATGGCTATCTCCTTTTCTTTCTCTAAGTACAATGCACTCGTGAGTTTACAAGATCAATTGCTAGCCCTTTACAATGGCGTGAAGAATCCATTAAATATTTTGCAAGAAATGGTTATTTCTTCTTCTTTATTAGCAAGAAACGATTTGAAAATTCTTCTTTGTCACGGCAAGAATTGGTTTACAATCTTTTCAATCATTTGCATCCATTCAGATTCTTGATTCATGAAGAAATGCTAATAGCTGAAAAACCAGACTTTTCATAATGCAGTCGTTACACTTGTTTTGTAACTTTGAATTTGAACCATTCATCTTTCCTTCAAAACTTTAAACTAGAGTCATCCACGTGGGAGAAATTTATTGGAGCGGGCGTCGAGGATGCCTTTTGCATTTTGTGACTTTATAGGGATTTGGAATTTTTTACATTTTTGGTCCACACACTCACTTTTGATATGATCTTGACCCATGGCCTTACTTGAGTGGAGAAAAATTCACGGACACTTTTATAATTTTACCTTTTCCCCATGCAGGCTCAAAAACACAAATTACTTCACCGGCCCACCTCCTCACTTTGACCTTTGATGCGGGCTTAATATTTGACTTTTTCCTTGGCATGGGCGGGGCTATGGGCCACTTTCTAACTTTAAGCCCCTTTTCATGAAAACAAGGCTCAAATTCTCAAATCTCCCCGCTGACCCACTTCCCTACTTTGACTTTCAATGCGGGCTCAACATTCGATTTTTTCCTTGGTGTGGGTGGGGCATGCGGGTCACTTTTTAACTTTTCTCCTTTTCACCATAATGCCTCAAAATGCAAAAAGGATCCACCTTTCCACCTTCTAGTTAGATATGTCCACGTACCCATCAATAATGGGGCCGAAATTTGATGGGGAAGAAAACGCCCATCATTCACGACTTGTGGAAAAATGTAGAGAAGAAGAAAACTCCACCATTTCATGCCCAATTTTCAAATTTCTTTTGTGAACCAAGGATTTGAAAACAATACAAGGTTTGATGATCCATGGCCATAGAAATATTGACAATTTCATTCAAATGAGGACAACAATAAAATTTTCATGTGTCCAGAAAGGAAAATGGAAAATTTATCAAAACGCGTAGACTGGAGAGTTTAAACAACTTCAAAGCATGAATTTCTCTATCTTTCAGAATTCTAACTTTACTTGAACACTTATAAAGGCCTTGAACTCAAAATTGTTGAATTTGACTTAAAAAATAAGGGGGATGTTGAGGAAAAAATATTTAGTTAATTGTGTGTCCAATTCAATTTGGTCTCTCTATTTTGTATGATTCAAGTTTTAACAAAGGAACGCATGCTTCTAGTTTGTGGTATTTTGTGCCCTTTCTAAGTTGCAATAGGTGAAGGTGACTAACAATGTCTGCATCTTACTCACATTAACCCTTCCTGTGATTCAACATATCCTTTTATTTGGTGCATCACCATCCCTATTTTAGTTTCCTTTTATAGATCTCTTTCCCTAAAACTCAAGAAAATGTTAGCCTAAGATTAGATAGCCATTTTATTGCACTAGGAGTAGTACAACACTTGGTTTAGGAAAAGGAAGCTGACCTTCTCTGGAGGTTCACCTCGAAGACAATTTCGATAACTTGAGAGGTGATCCCATGTATCCCAATCACACTGAACAACCTACTTATAGCCTAGCCATTCAGGGGGTGCAGTGATTTGGCAACAATATTTTTGGCACACCCAGTGGGATATAGAATTCTTACTTCTCTTCTCATTTTCACAAATCAAAGTACTTGGTGAATCTATATCTCTAGATTCCAAATCTCAGTGCATTAACTTATGCAAAGAATTCAGACAAGAGCTTCTTCAAAGCGGGAGGTTATCAACATATCAAACTTTCCTTGTCTCCTCCAAAGAGAAGAAGCAGAGGTGTTTCAACTCCACCAACTATAAATTTATCTCGTAGGGGTCATTCAACTCCTCCGTCACGGAATTTTTCCTCCAAGTAAAGAAAAATCAACCTCTTGCTGCTATGGTGTAGAACCAAGTTTTCCCCCTTTCAATGCAAGAAGTCCACTTTTGTTGGCTCAACGTGACCCTATACCTATTGCAACACTCAAAAGTTTACCCTTTTACATAGGAGAAACTCATGTTACTCTAGTAGAACACATTCTTGATGTAGCCAAAATCTACACAATACATAATATCATAGAGGATAATGTTGTTGTCAGACTTCTAGCCACTTCCTTCAAGGGAAAAGCACTTTAATGGTTTCAAGGGTTACATGTTGGTAGCATAACCACTTGGGACAAGTTAGGAGAGAAGATCTGTAAACAGTTCAAACACAAGAGTGATTAACTATAACTCTTAGAACAACTCACTACCATAAAAAGAGCTCCCCAAGAGTATATGAGCGATTTTAAATTCCAATTTCGCAGACTTGGAATAGTTGTTCGAAACTCCATAAGCCTTCTCCAAATAATGCATTCTTGTACTATTTGTGAGCTTTGAATAGTGATGTAGCAGTTATGATCCAATCCATGGGGGGAGATACATTACCTGATGCTTACAACATAGCCATAAACATAGAAAATTCCTTAATTCAAGATGGAAAGATAGCTCCTCAACCGCCCATGCCATTTTCTCTAGATCTTACAAATAATCAGCCTATCATCACATTCTTTATCCCAAAGACCTCTCTATCAACTAGCTCAATCTACCCCACCTCTTCAAATGATCTATTTGAAGTCAAATCACTATTGCAGACCTTCAGAAACAAGCTTGTAGCAATTAAAAGGTAGCAGTCCCAATATGCTCGACCATTCCAATCCCAATATCAAGCAAATTGTCCTCCTTTTCAAGGAAATAATCAGGCCTAGAACTAGGTCATTGGCCAAGTAGCAAGCATGAAGCCTTTGAACTTATGAAACCCTTCTACTACCAGTTCATCCAAGCCATAGTACCTTCCTAGAACAACCTCATTCAATATTATGAGTGGTGTTATCCTTGTTCTAAGCCCCACAACTAGAATCTTTGCCTAGATGGAATTTTGAGTTAGGCCTTTATGGTCCAAAGCATATTGGCTCCACCTAAATCATCCGCTGGGCCATCCACCCATGAGAGTCAAGACCAGGCTTCTGATGAAACTACGCTACTAAATTAGCAAAAAAAATAAAAAATTGTTGTTTGAATACGATGCCTCCGAGTGTAGCATTCGACACACATTCTAAGAAGAGGGAAATAGACCCACAATCTTCCAAAATTGATCAAGCATCTATTTCATAGTCCCAAACACAAATATTAGATGATAAAGGAATGGGAAATAAATCACCGGAAGTATCCATGGATCAGTCTACAAATAAGGATGGGACTTCAAGTATCACAATGCCCAATAGGAATTTTCCAAAAGAAGACATTAGTTCCTAAAAGGTATTAGAAAAGTTGGGGCAATTCCATTCAGCATTGTGGAGCAAATGAAGAAGACCAATTTGAGCATCACGATGTGGGATGTGCTCTCAATTCCTTCTCAAAGGAACTTGCTATGGGAGGCTTTGAACAATTTTGGTACTACCAATAGATCATCAAGTCAAGAAGTAGAAGTGGCAATCAACCTGTGCCCGACTGTAACAAAAGTTTTTTCTAAGACTAGCAAGCCTCCACCATCCTATATGTCACATATTATCGGTGATCATTTGGTGCACAATCGTATGATTGATTCTAAAGCTAGTAGTTCATTAATGCTCAATCATATTACAGATGTGTTAAGAATTCCATATACTCTAATTTCAAGAGGAGTTGTCCAATTAGACGGTACTACAGTCCAAACTATGGGGGTCATTAAGGGGCTTCAGCTTACTATCCATGCCTATCCTAGCTTGACATTCACACAAGACATATCTGTTATTGATCTCCCTCCCCTCTTTTCCATTTTCTTATCACATGATTTCACTACCAAGATGGGTGGTTATTTTTCATCAGACTAGTCACATATGATCCTTAGAACTCGGTATGGGACAAAGGTGACTATAAGAGTAGAACCTATTTGTCATAATCATGTGGAACCTTACACCACTAAACCCATAAATGGGAATTATGCCATTGGTGATCTAGATGAGGAGGACATAGATCATGAGCCAACTACTCTCATGGAAGAAGTTCTTGACACAGTGCTTGATGAAGTAAGTATCAATCACCAATATGATCCCTATGTTGATTTATTGGTAGATGAAGAATCTAGTTTTCTACTTTTAGAAGAAACAGGATTGGGTACATACTGCATTCATGAAGAAGATACAATCATACCACAACTTGTCAAAACATCAAGTTATTTGAAAGGACTGTGGAAATTTTCCTTTGATGGCTCATGAAGTAAGAATGGATCTGTTCACGGGTTATGTTACTTTATCCGAAAGGAGATAAATATTTCTCTTCCTTTTGATTGTAGTTTAGCTTGTACTAATTGATGAGTTTCGTCAATCCTCATCATTAATAATGTCAATCTGGGTTGGTGACCGAAGGTTGTATGCATTAAGAGAAGAAAATTTTGGAAAGCAACTCCTTTAAACACAAACAAAACTTGTATAAAATAAATCACACTTACCAAAATTTAAAGGAACACTTTCAGAAATAATGTTTGCATGAAATAAATCACACTTGCATGAAGGAAATCACACTTGCAGGAATTTAAACACATTTGCATAGATTGAAATTTCTAAATTAGAAATAAACATAATTGAACAAAACACTTGCGGGTTCACTACGTAATGAATTTTCACAAGAAAAATATTAAAACAATACAATGTAATGAATTAAAGAAAAATGGATAAACATAAACATAGATACGCATATCCATATTCCTTGGAATGAGTGGCTAGCTCATTCCTTGGAAGAGGATTTAAATCATACTTCGAGATATTAAAACCATATAATATTTGAGAGGAAAGAACAAATCTTTATTTCTTGGGAGAAAAGTATTACATATCTTAGTGTGTAATGTTGTATTTATAATTCATGCTTCCAACCAACTCCTTACTTTAGGAAATATAATTTTATCTTATCTTTATTCCAATCCTAACAACTAAGATCTTCATCTCCACAAAATATGGAGAGATATATTATTGAGTCAAAGTCTTATCTCACTTATTTTAGGAAGATTTACTCCCAAATATTCTCCATTCTTTTCGGTAACAATAATCATAATGATTTTATTCCTTTACATTATTGGAAGGAGGATTTTCCACAAAATATGATTTTGACCAAATACCTTTCTCAAATTTTCCATTTGACTTTGCTATTTTTGACTGTGGAACTTTTGACACTTGTTTGATACACTTTTTCCTTGGACTGCAGTTCACTAAAAGTTATATTTATCTTCATTGGTAAAACCTATTGAAAATATGAATAATGATTTTGTTAAACACATTTTTATAAACAAAAACCTCTTTTAGATTTTCCATTTAAATTTTCTATTTCTATTTATAGAACTTTTAGTGCTTGTCTGATACACTTTTCCTTAGACTGCAGCTCATTGAAAGTTATATCCCTCTTCATTGGTAAAACCTGTAGCAAATATAAATGAGGTTTTTGTTAAACACATTGTTATGAACAAAAACTCTCTCATATTTTATGTTTTACTTTTCTGTTTCTGTTTATGGAACTTTTAACACTCATGTGATACACTTTTCCTCAGACTGTAGCTCACTAAAAGTTAGATCTCTATTTATTGGTAATATTTGTAGCAAATCTGAATGAGGTTTTTTTAACCACATTTCTATGAACAAAAACCTCTCTCTGATTTTCCATTGGATTCTGTGATCTTTCACAATTTCTCAAAAATTGTCAAAATCTATGAGTTCCAGAACTAAGCTGTGAGTTCCGAACTACCTCTACGAGTTCGGAACTAATCCTATGAGTTCGAAGTAACTCGAGTTCCAAATCTAAGCCTGTGAGTTCCAGAGCTAACTTAAAACAACTATAACTTTTGCATACGATTTTGGATTGAGATGATTTTTTTTTTGAACTTGCATAATTTTTCAAGGGGAATCTAAATATGAAATTAGATTTTAGTTTAGATATACCATCTATTATCAATTACACTTTTCCCAATACTATCATTATCTTTCCTTTATGACCTATATACACAAGACTTTGCATCTTTTCCTAAATAATCAGTAGGATTAGTCAACAAAATAGATAACAAAAGATTTTTAAAGAATGAACAAGATATATATCCTATATTCTATCTTGAGAAAACTATAAGTTCTAGATTACATTTAAATCCACTTTCAAATGTAACTTGGAAGGAAAAATAATGGTAATTTATGGCCAATTTATGGCCTCATCACTAATAATGTTACCAAATATGAGGATCTCATACAAGGAATTCAGTTGGACCAAAAAGAGGAATCCAAACCTTGACCATCTTTGGTGATAGTGAATTGGTTGTGCATCAAGTAACAACTCAGTAGTGCATCAAAAAATGATCTATTGAGATCATATAAAAATCAGGTTTGGGACCTGATAGAAGATTTTGAAGCTTTTTGGAATTCACGCAATTCCTAGAAAGCAAAATCAAGATGCTGATAGGATTGCTACTATTGGCTCCCAATACGATGTACCTATAGACATCATGAAAGAAGAGCAACATATGGTCAAAATGGTGGTCTCATCTGCACTACCGGAGATAATGTAAATAGCTAGCAAGTGTTCGATAGGTGGGGGTGTGTTTGGAACATCAATGGAAAGAAAAGTGAATGAAGGAGATGGAATGGAAATAAGGAAAGGAGTGGAAATGGAATGAACTAAAAGAACATGCAAGAGTTAGGTAAAAATAGAGCCTAATATTGCATGAAGAAGAAAGATGAATAACCAACACAAATAAAACAGAGTTTGAGTTAGCCAAACAAGAACGTGTAAAAGGGAACACACATGAGCAAGTAGATAATCGAGCTTGATCACTGTGAACTAGAAAACTGATTAATAATGTTGACAATAAGATCAAAGATAATATTTGCATGAAGATTCAAACACCTAACATCTAATGAACATAAGAACATCAAATGTTACAGATAATGAATGAGACACAAAGTTCGTATTTCATTAACTCCAAAATGTTTTTCACAAAAGAACACAAAGTTTCTTCCTGAAAAAAGCTTGCACAAAAGTATTTTCTTCTCCTCTCTCAAAGTCACCCTTACAAATGAGCCCTCACTTCCTTTTATAACCCAAAAGTTGGTTACAAAGTAGTTAGGGTTTTAAATGCACATTAAATAGGGCACTTAAGTGACTTTGAATTTTTCAACCAACTTTTAAAAAGTGACTAAAAATAGAAACCACTTAAGTTAAAAATTCATTTAAGGAAAAATACATAAATAAAATAAATGGGTACATGTGGACCCCACTTAAATGACTTGGACGCACACATAGACATCCTAGTCAGCAATGCGCCACCTAGATCAAGACACCTAGGATTAGTGCCTTATCCATTGGGCCAAGAGTCTACCTATCCCGATCGTACAAGAATGAACTCATTGACCGTGCTCTCACAATCCTCCAAATGACAAGAGTGTTGAGCTTGAAACTTGAGCAATTCATCCACCCCTCCATTTGAGCAATATTCTAGTGTGAGAAAGTTTTTCTTCATTCGTATTCACATTCACAATTACACACAATTCTCCACATGCTCCGAGTACCTTTCCATGGTGAATTATTCATTTGTCATGAGACCGTAGTCATTACGCCACCTTGGTTTGTCAGAATCCAACTTTTGATCTTTCGCCATTGAGAAGATCTCCAAGAGCCAAAATTACAATTCACCTCCTAGAGTTATGTCTTTTGTCTTTGTCACCATCTCAAGTGTTGGCATTTTGATTCACTCATGATCGTCCAATTCAAAAATAGAACAACTTAAAGACTGGCCTATGTAGTATTGTGCACTGCTAACTGAGAGTTGACAGGACACGCTTGAATGATGTGGCCTTGCTTGATGATCCACACAATTGTAATTATCATTGGTTTTGGTTTGTTGATGAATAGATCCACCACATGATCAAGTGAAAAAATTGATGTAGACAAGATTCTCCCATTATCGATCTCTTGCCGATAACAATGACTTTTGACTCCGAAGAGACCAATGCCAATAGCTACGACTTATACCGCATAATGAGGAAGTTAGGGGTTGCTTCTGTTTTGGAGCCATTGGAGTTGAATCGCCACACTATGTAGGTTTCGTGGTGCATCCATGCAAGTGATGACCAATTTAGAACAAGCGTCAGGAAAATTGTGACTCGCCTTCGGTTGATATGCGATCGCAAAATCGACCTATGTTAATGTGTCCCAAGTTGGTATCGACGATGTTCTCATACTTTGAATGGAGCGTCGAGGTAAGTAGAGTTCCCTGGAACCTATACCACAACATCATTTTGTTTGGGAATGACATGACTGTATGACAAAAACGTGATTTCTCGGCTATTACTTCCATCTTACAAAACTGCATAAATGCACCTATAAAACTGCCTTGGGAAAAATAGCAAATCTTGTCCTGAGAAGTTCTCACTGCATGAGGAAGTATATTAAGGCACCACAAGTTTGCGTGTCAGAAGGTTTTTCCCCAATCAAATTCTTCAGTCAAATATTAAAGGTCAAAGTTGACTCTTCTGAAACTGCTAGGAAAATGAAAGTGTAAAACTGTGAAAATCCCGTTTGGTTTGAGCATGGGAAAAATAACAAACGTCACCCTGAGCATCTACAACTTGGAAAGGAAGCATATGAAGGTGGGAAGAACTGAAACAAAACAATTATTTTCTCTTGAAGATCATCTGGGTTCAAAATATCAACTCTCGAATTGAGTCACCTTGACAGGCTGAAAACTGTGCGTGCAACAAAATCATGCAAACTACATTTTATTTGACCCGTGAAAAATATCAAATGAGGCATTGTACATTTGAAATTTTTGCAAATAAGTACATGAATATGGGAAGAATTCAATGAACTAAACCATTTCTCTTGACGATCATCTGGGCTCGAGATATGGATTCTCAAAGTAGGCCTTCCGCCAAGCTGAAATGCATGCGCAAATCGAGCAAATCGAGTTTTCTCGGTTCGTGAAAAATATCAAATGAGGTGTTGTGCATTTTAAATTTGGCAAATGAGTATACGAAGTGAGGATAATTTTGACGAACAAACCTTTCTTCCCGATCGATGCGCATCATCCGACTTCTCTGAGATATAGAGCTCTAAAGCCATTGATTACTTTGAAGGTAAATAGAATCACATCACATTTTCTTTGTGCATCTATTTTTTTCTTTATTAAATTCATTTTTCTTTGTGCAATAATACATTAGTAATGTGTTTGGAATGTTTATCTTATTTTTGACTTTTCATCTATTCTTCTGGCTATGGCAGCCAATGCATGATAAAATCCTTGATATTGGCTTTTAATTAGAATTTCTTATCTGCATGCGTGATAGTCTTTGGATTGATTTGTGGAAGATCATATCTTTATACAAATGCGTGGAAATGAGTTTCTTGAACTCTTCATGTGATTCTTACCTTTTAAAACAACTATTTAAATCCTCTTGCGAATGCGTAATAGTGTGTCTCTTGACCCAATGCATATGGAGATCTATTTTTTTAAACTATCTTCTTTCCTTTAAAAATAGCAAAAAAATTTCTTTGAGGATTTTGAGATCCTTCTTTTTACATGCGTTTGAAAGGATTCTTGGGCTCTGTTTTAGATGTTTTTGATCTTCTTCCTCTTGTGTGCAAAATTTCTTTTGAATGGTGTAGGCTTTGAGTTTGACTCAACCGTGCGTGAACAAAATCCTTTGGCATCGAATTCTTTTTATTATTGAGTGTGGACTATGTGAGCTTGGAAGACTCTCTGCTAATCGTGGTTTACTCCTTCTGCTGTAATGGATGTCTTTACATTGAGCTTGCGGACACTCTCACGTGGAAACATAGTTGGGCTTCTTTGACATTTTGGATTTTATTTATTTCTTGCATTTTTGAACCTTCTTTCTCAATGTTTTATGGCCTGTTGCCTGATGTTGGAAGAAGAAAAAACATTTTTTTCTTTTCTATTTTCTCTAAAACGTGAAATGCTTCTTTGTTTCTATTCTCACTTCCTATCTCTAAAACTAATTCCTCTTTTTTTTTTCGAAATGCATGGGACTGTTATTCTTCTTTAAAATCCTCCATGTGGTGATTTTATTTTGCCTCTCCTCTTCAAGCTGGAAAATTGTTCTTTCTTTGCTTACTGGGTTTCCTTCACTCTTTTTCTTTGCGTGGAATGTGTTTTTCCTTTGCCTTGTCCCTTCTGTGTGTCTCCTTCAATGCTTTGATTTTAATATTTCTCTCTTCTCTAACATGTGGATTCTCCTTTTGTTGATGTGCAACTTTTTGTCTTTTTTTTCCTTTTTTGCGTGGAGAATTTTTTTAAATGATTCTAAACTGGTCTCCTTCTTTCCTTTATACGTGGCATGGAATTTTCTTCTTTTTGGCATGTGATTTTCAAAAATTTGACTTCTAAACATGGATTTCACCTTTTTATTTCCTTGGCTAAAAGGCATTTCCTCTTTCCTTCATGGCCTCTTGGTAGCTTTGGAAACAGTTTATTCTATCTTTCTTTTTCCTTTCCGTGGGAAAGTTCTCCTCCTTTATTATTCGCATGAATTTTTTTAAAACACTGTTTTTTTTTTAAAATTGTTCCTGGCTTTTCCTCCTTCCTACGTGGGCGATTTTGTCAAAATTTCCTCTCCTTGGACATTGTGGGATTTTTTTCCCATATTTTGATGCTTGAAAACCTCCTTTGCTTTTCATGAATGATATTTCTTCCTTGATGCGTAGTTCGTATTGTTGGGATATGACAAAATATTATGTCCTTTAGAGGAAATAAGAAGCAAAGCTTCGCATGAATTTTTCCAACAGAGTTTGATGGAGGAAGTTATGGGGATTAATCTAACTTCCTCTCTTCCCGGGTAGTGGGCTTAAGTGCCAAGGGGAAATGGGGAAAGCAATGGACAATTGCCAATGGGAATGGCAAAGTGGGTTGGCAATCCCCATTCAATTTCCCCATGTGGGAAATTGGGGAATTTCTGCCGTTAGCCAATCCATGATTTGGCAATTGGTGGAGAAAATCCCACGTGTGGGAAAATTGAAGAAGATTGCCAGAAAGGGAAAGGGACGGTTGGGAAGCCAGATTGGCTTCCCGATAGTTGGAAGCGTAAGCTTACTTCCCCTGGCATTAAAATTTTCGAATGAACTTTTAATTTATATTTATTTAATTAAATACTTCTCAATCAATTTTATCAAACAAGAAGCAATTAATTAATTAAATATTAATTAATTAATTTTAATGTATTTTAACGCGATTTAAAGCCTGGCGGGAAGAGTTCTTGCCCGAAAAGGATGAAACAAAGACCAAAACGATCACAAAAATGAGACGATCGCAATGAGGGCAATGAACCATGCAAAGTAACACTTTTCAAATTTTTCAAAATTTTTTTTTTATTATTTTTAAACAATTTTGCAAAGTCAAAATTAGCTGATAATAACTGGCTCTGATTGGGGACAAGGACTTCATGGACGCAGCAACAATGGACCCAGACCAAAATATTCATGAACATGATCTCAAAATGATGGGGCACAAAAATGGGGCGACACAAGAGAGGAGACCGAAAAACAGGAAACAAACAAACCAAAATCCTAATTACCTATGTACATACGGGGAACAACCCATTTTCAATTTCGATAATGCTTGAAGGAAGCCTGATTAAGATTGCAGAAATCCACGCAAATCCTAATTTCTCCATTTTTCTTGCGAACCGGTACAATATTAGCTATCCAGGTCGAATGTCGAATAGGAAACACTATTCGTGCATCTAACATCTTTTGAACTTCATGAAATATTGTCCCTGCAATCTTGGGATTATATTGTCTTTGCTTTTGCCTAAATGGAACTGCACCAGGCTTCAAGGGTATGGCATGCTCCATTTCCTTGGGTTGGAAAGACTTCAAGTCTTCGTATGAATAAGCCAAAACGTCAGAATATTTGGTAAGTAGACTTATGAATTTCCTACGCTCCTCAGGTGAGCAACACTTACCAATATTGATTAGGCGAGGTTTATCCTTGGTACCGATATTAACTTGCTCATAGTCAACAAAATTCACAGGTCCTGCCTACTCTTTCTCTTTGATAAACCTGTCATGTTTGTCAAAAATTTCTTCAAGTGAAACCAATCCTTTGGGAATTTTATTTCCTTTGAGTTGAATGATGCCATCACTAGGATCTTCATTCTCAACTCCTTCCTAAATGGGTGAGGTAGTTGATTCGTGAAATGCCGAATCACTTCCTTCAAAGTACAATTGTTCAAAATTTTCTCTCTTTTCCAAGAAGGCAATAATTTGTTGATCATCATTAAATACTTGCCAATTTTCTGCATTGTTAGGAACACTTGGCCTAAAAACCATTTCAATGGTGTATTTGACTTGATCAAATTCTGAATGAGGAATCATTAATGAAGTTGAGACTACTAGAGAATCTGCTTTGTCATTCTTTTCACGGGAAATTTTATGGAAAAAGCGTCGAAGACTTCTATTGCATCCCACACTTTATTTCTGTAGTGTCTCAAACAATCATTCTTTACTTGGAACTGATTTCTTACTTGTTTCACGATCAATTCCGCATCTCCAAAGACTTCCAAATTTTTGATCCCTTTCTCCTCTGCAACTTGAAGGCCAAGGATTAATGCCTCATACTTTGCAGTGTTATTAGTATTTGAAAATTCAAGTTTGTAGGAAAAAGGAAATATTTTACCATTTGGAGATATGAGCACCACTCCTGCACTAGAGCCCGTCGAGCAACAACTTCCATCGAACTCAAGAGTCCAGATCTCATTGGAATCTTGGCAAGTGATCTCAGGGGTATGAACTTCTGCAGTCATCATATAATTACCCATACTTGAGCCTTGGAAAAGGATCTGTGCACGAGGATCTTCGGTTTTAGTTACCGTGAACTTTTCTTGAGCTTCCGGCATAAGCTTTTTCATTTCTCCATTGATAGGAATCATGGCATGAGACCAGTCCATTTGAATCTCACCACCCAAATCCTGCAAAATTTCCTGCTCAACAACATTCCATACGAGGCGGGAATATCAACAACTAGAATAGTTACCTTAACTCACTTTTGAGGGAATGGGCTAAAACCATTTGGGCGTCTTTAATCTGCCCGATTAGAGGAACTTGCTTGGTTTCCATGGAGTAACATGATCCGAATGTTCTCATACAAGTCAAACCAAGAGCATGTGCTACTTTTTCTGGCATCACATTATCCGAGGCTCCAGAGTCTATAATGTAATTACTTAATTTGCATCTGTTGATCAGAAAGGACACAAAGAAAGGTTCGATCTTTTCATTTGAAGGTGTAGTGGCCACCACAATATTTTGAGTTTTCCCATCTTTGGGGTTTTCAGAATTCCTTTGGAGGAATGAATAGTAGAGTCACCTTTGATAAACTGGACCAATTTCTCGAGTTGATCCTTGTTGGACTTCAAGTACTCTGCCTGTGACATGGAATTTTTGTTTATTGATATGATCAATGATATCAAATTTAGGCAAAGTAACCGTACTTGAAGTCTCAGATATAAGTTCTTTCAAACTTGATGATGGCACACTTTTGACCTTGGCCTCGGGCTTGGTTGACACTGATGTGGAAGAAGAAACTTTCTTCGTAGTTGGTTTACCAACCGATTGATCTAACAAAGGCCCTCCTTTCTTTAAGATAGTCTTGACCTTTGAAACCTCAGTCACCTTGGACTCTTTAGGAGCCTCATTTGTCTTGGATTCTTTGGGAGTTTCCTTGAAACCTCTTTATCTCCCACCTTAGTGGTATCCTGCTCCTTTTTTTGAGAGCGTGTGAAAATGGAAAAGATTGACTATTCATATCTTCTATAATTTCTTCGTATTCATCTTCCTCATTAGAACGGTACTCAAAGAAATGATTATTACTTTCCCCCTCAGGATCTTCAACTTAAGTTCAGATGTCTCAGAATCCGGCTCTTCCTCATCAACCTCGATGACTTCAATCTCATCATCACTTTCTTCAATGACATCACATTTGGAATTAGTTGCGGGAGCTGCTTCAATAGCAAGCCTCGTTGGAGCACCTGCAATCCTGGCTTTGTTGGGAACGTATCCTTTTCTCGGGATGTCTTTGTAAGGAGCAGGTTTACTACTTTGAGCAACTTTCTTTTTCAAAGCCAACACATCATTAGCCAACTTAGTGAGTATAGTTTCTGAAGCGTTGGGGTTTCTTGACTCTTTCCTTTGAGGGAATTTTTCTTGAATTTTCCTGCCATGATTAAGTCATCTTCAATTTCTATGGCCAAAGATTGAGCAAGTTCCAAAGTAGCCACCCTAGCCCTTCTCAGCTGATAGCACACTTCTGGTTGTTGTGCGTTAATAAAGAAACATTTTTGTCCATCAAGGTTTGGACGAATCCCGGTGGGAACTTTGTTCACCATTTTGTTGAATTTAGCCATGAAATTCCTCATGGGTTATGTTGGCTCTTTCTTCACCTGAGATAGTTGGGCAAGAAGAGCATGTTCATCTTCTGCCATCTTGAATCAATTTTCAAACTTAGTTTTCATATCATTCCAATTTGTGATACATCCATTGGGAAGATGATGAAACCAATCTACAGCAACATCATGCAATGTTTCACGAAGAGACGAATAGAAACATCTTCATATTCTACCGACAAAACAACACATGCAGCAAAAAGGCATAAATATGGTCATCTGGTGACATCTTCCCATCTCCGTCAAACTTGGGAAGAATCTTTCTTGATCCTCGTGGGAGTTCATGTCGAGCAGGTAAGGCCAATGGGCCTATGGCATTTCCCCATGGTACATTGGCTACCATTTGAGAAAAGGTGGTATGCGAAGGTAAAACAATGTGAGCAAGGACAAGTGCTTGACTGGTGGTGATTCCTTCCTTGCTTGCTCTTTCAGGACTTGATGCAAGGCTTACAGATCTACGAGGTGTGTTCTTCTTTGGAGGAGATAACTTGAAACCAAATTTTCCTTGAAAGTCAAAAGTGGGGTCAGATCGACCTTTAGCTTTTTCTCCTCATGTAAACCTCTTTCCTTCCAGTTTGGAATCTTTATTGTGAAGGGATTACTGGCGTGTTTTGACCAGCTCTAGCCTTTTCTCTTCACTCTCTTTCTTGAGCTATTTGCACCTGAATAACTCTAGCAACTCTCATGGCTTTCTCTTCTTCATTATCTAGTACTGATGCGGCGAGATGAAAATGATGGTTACTTGTGCACTTTTCCCAAATAGCTTGCCTCAAATCTGATGATATGTCTTCTTGAGTATCTACAAAAACAAGATTTGGTTGCAAGATAGGTGGGTTACCTGTAATAGTCATACAACTTATTACCTTGGTGGAAGAGGACCACGTCGGTGAACAATGATCAACACGTGTCCAGGAGGTCTCCTGGCCACAAGTGTGGGTGCTCTTCTTCTAAGGTCTTCGATGTAGATTTCTCTATCAATGGCTCTATCAATAGCCACAAATTGCTGCAAGATTTCACGGTTTTCCCAAGCTACTATTCAAGGTTGGCAGCAATGTCTCCTTAGAAATATTTTTCGGCACAAGGTTCGTTGAAGAATGGAGCTTGTGCAGAGGGGATAGTCATAAAGATTTAACCAAGCACTGGTTAACGATTTCTAATCCCTAGTAGAGTCACCAAAAACTGTTAGCATATGGATTTGCATGCATGCAAATGACATGCAACAGTGTGGGAACGAAGTCCCTCCTCAATGAAGGTGAGGCTACCTTTATTGAAAACCAAAATTGTATTTACATTTATACATTCAAAATTGTATGTGGGGGTGTTTTGGAACATCAATGGAAAGAAAAGTGAATGAAGGAGATGGAATGGAATGAAGGAAAGGAGTGGAATGGAATGAATCGAAATAACATGCAAGAGTTAGGTAAAAACAGAGCCTAATATTGCATGAAGAGGAAAGATGAATAACCAACACAAATAAAATAGAGTTTGAGTTAGCCAAACAAGAACGTGTAAAAGGGAACACACATGAGCAAGTAGATAATCAGAGCTTGATCACTGTGAACTAGAACAACTGATTAATAATGTTGACAATAAGATCAAAGATAATATTTGCATGCAAGATTCAAACACCTAACATCTAATGAACATAAGAACATCAAATGTTACAAGAGACAATGAATGAGACACAAAGTTCATATTTCATTAACTCCAAAATGTTTTTCACAAAGAACACAAAGTTTCTTCCTGAAACAAAGCTTGCACAAAAGTATTTTCTTCTCCTCTCTCAAAGTCACCCTTACAAATGAGCCCCTCACTTCCTTTTATAACCCAAAAGTTGGTTACAAAGTAGTTAGGGTTTTAAATGACATTAAATAGGGCACTTAAGTGACTTTGACTTTTTCAACCAACTTTTAAAAAGTGACTAAAAATAGAAACCACTTAAGTTAAAAAGTCATTTAAGGAAAAATACATAAATAAAAGAAATGGGTACATGTGGACCCCACTTAAATGACTTGGATGCACACATAGACATCCTAGTCAACAATGCGCCACCTAGATCAAGACACCTAGGATTAGTGCCTTATCCATTGGGCCAAGAGTCCACCTATCCCGATCGTACGGAATGAACTCATTGACCGTGCTCTGTAATCCTCCAAATGACAAGAGTGTTGAGCTTGAAACTTGAGCAATTCATCCACCCCTCCGATCTGAGAAATATTCTGGTGTGAGAAAGTTTGTCTTCATTTGTATTCACATTCACAATTCCACACAATTCTCCACATGCTCCGAATAGCTTTCCATGATGAATTATTCATTTGTCATGAGACTGTAGTCGTTACGCCACCTTGGCTTGTCAAAATCCAACTTTTGATCTTTTGCCATTGAGAAGATCTCCAAGAGCCAAAATTGTAATTCACCTCCTAGAGTTATGTCTTTTGTCTTTGTCACCATCCCAAGTGTTGGCATTCTGATTCACTCACGATCATCCAATTTGAGAACATGCTCCAACTTTAAGATTGGCCGATGAAGTATTGTGCACGCTGCTAACTAAGAGCTGACAGGACACGCTTGAATGATGTGGCCTTGCTTGATGATCCGCACAATTGTACTTATCATTGGTCTTGGTTTGTCGATGAATAGATCTGTACAATGATCAAGTGAAAACAATTGATGTAGACAAGATTCTCCCATTATCGATCTCTGCCGATAACAATGACTTTTGACTCAAGAGACCAATGCCAATAACTACGACTTATACCGCATAATGAGGAAGTTAGGGGTTGCTTCTTTTGGAGCCATTGAGTTGAATCACCACACTATGCAGGTTTCGTGGTGCATCCATGCAAGTGATGACCAATTTAGAACAAGTGTCGGAAAATTGTGACTCACCTTTGGTTGATATGCGATCGCAGAATCAACCTATGTTGATGTGTCCCAAGTTGGTATCGACGATGTTCTCATACTTTGAATGGAGCGTTGAGGTAAGTAGAATGCCCTAGAACCTATACCACAACATCATTTTGTTTGGGAATGACATGACTTGTGTGACGAAAAAATGACGATTTCAGAAATTCTTGATTACTTCCATCTTACAAAACTGCACAAATTGCTCAAAAATCGCCTTGGAAAAATAGCAAATCTTTGTCTGAGAATTTCTCACTACATGAGGAAGTATATTAAGGTACCATAAGTTTGCGTGTCGAAGGTTTTTCCCCAATCAAATTCTTCATCTCAAATATTAAAGGTCAAAGTTGACTCTTCTAAATCTCTTAGAAAATGAAAGTGTAAAACCGTGAAAATCCCATTTGGTTTGAGCAGCATGGGAAAAATAACAAACATCACCCCGAGCATCTACTGACTTGGCAAGGAAGCATATGAAGGTGGAATAACCGAATGAAACAATTATTTTCTCTTGAAGATTATCTGGGTTCAAAATATCAACTCTTGAAGTGAGCCACCTTGGCAGGTTGAAAACTGTGCTGTGAAAGCAAGAAAGCAAATCATGCAAACTACATTTTATTTGACCTTGTGAAAATATCAAACGAAGTGTGTACATTTTAATTTTTACAAATACGTACATGAATGTGGGAATAATTCTAAGAAATAAAATTCTCTTGATGGTTGAATGAGCTTGAGATATGGATTCTCAAAGTAGGCTTTCAACATACAAAATATCACGCAAAAATCGACCAAACTGGGTCTTTCTGGGTTAAGTGAAAAATATCAAATGATGTTGGATGCATTTGAAATTTAGCAAATGAGTATATGAAGATTAGGTGAATTTGATGAACTTCTCTTCAAACCTTTCTGATCATCCAAATTAGATATAGAGCTCCAAAGTTGATTACTTCTTGACAAATTGAATCGTTCCTTCATGTGGGCAAATTTCTTCAAATCTATCATTTTATTTATTAAATTCATTTTTATTACAAAATATGTATAAGCACGTGTGTGGCATTTTGAATGCGTGTTATTTTTGCTTTAATCTTGAAATCTTCTCACCAATGCATGATAAAATGATATATATATTTTAATTTGCATTAGAACATCTTTGCGTGCTCCGATATCTTTGGATTGATGCGTGGAAGATCATATCTTTATACAAATGCGTGGAAATGAGTTTCTTGATCTCTGAATGTGTGGCCTTCAAAACAACTATTTCTTTCCTCTTGCGAATGCGTGGAAGTGTGTCGCTCTACCCAATGCGTGGAGATCTATTTTTGTTAAACTATCTTCTTTCCTTTAAAACAAAACAAATTTCTTCTGAGTGTTCTTCCTTCCTTCCCCCACACGTGGAAAGGATTCTTGGCTATTATGGACTAGTTTTAATCTTTTCATTGCCTTTTAGACCTAGGAATGGTTTAACTCGTGTGGATATACAATATCTTTGGCAAAATTCTTTTATTTGACAGAGTGTGGACTATGTGAGCTTGGTCTGGCGTTAATCTTTCCTTCTTCCCGCATAATGGATGTTTGCACTACTTCAATGTGCAATACACTCGATTTCTTCCCACAGCGTGGTCTTCTTTGCATGCGTGGCTGTTTGCTTTATTTCTTTTTTTTTAACTATTGTTCCTCAAGTTTTATGTTGTCCCAATGCGTGGGAAGAAGAAAAATAAATTTTTTCGTTTGACTCTTTTTTCCTTTGCAAGGCATGGAAAAGCTTACATTAGTTTCTTTTTGTTTGTATCTCCTGCTAAAATACTAATGGGCTCCTCTTTTCTCCAAGGCACGTGGAAAATTATTCTTTCTTTATTTTTGGCATGGAGATTTTCTTTTGCTCCTTCTTCCAATTTCTTGACTTTAGTCTTTGGACTATCTCTTCCTCTTATGGGTTTTGAAAACAATTCTTTATCTCTTCCTTAGTTGGTGGATATCTCCTTCAGGGTGAGCTTTTAATTTTCTCTCTCCCAAGGTTGTTTTTCCCTTTCTCTGCCAATGTGCAGCTTTTTGAGTTTTTTTTTTGCTGTGGAGAATTTTTTAAATGATTCAAAACATGTCCTTTCTAAAAGCATGGGTGGAATTTTTTTGAAATCTTTTTGCAAAGTTGTTCAAAAATTACCACGTGGAGTTCTCCTTTAATCTTCCTTGGCTAGAAAAACTCCTTCCTTCTTTTGGCACGGCCTTCCCTTTAAAACTATTCTGTTTTTTTTTTTCCCTTTGCATTTGCATGGAAAGCTCCTTGGATGGGCGCATGAATTGTTTTTAATTTTTGTTTTTAAAAATTGTTCCTCTTTTCCTAATACCTACGTGGAAGATTTTTTATCCTTGCTCTAGCTGGTATTTGTTTATATTTTCCCATAAAACCTCCTTGCATGCATGATTTTTTCTTCCTTCATGATGGTGTGATTTCTCTTGCATGTATGATTGATGGGATATGACAAAATATTATGTCCTTCGAAGAAATAAGAAGAAAAGCTTCAAATGCTAAATTTTTCCAATGAGTTTGATGGAGGAAGTTATGGAATTAATCTAACTTCCTCTCTTCCGGGTAGTGGCTTGAGTGCCGGGGAAATGGGGAAAGTAATGGGAAATTACCAATGGGAATGGCAAAGTGGCTTAGAAATCCCTGTTCAATTTCCCCATGTGGGAAATTGGGGAATTTCCTACCCGTTAGCCAATCCATGATTTGGCAATTGGTGAGAAAATCCCACGTGTGGGAAAATTGAAGAAGATTGCCAGGAAAGGGAAATTTGGGTTCGGGAAGCCAGATTGGCTTCCCGGTAGTTGGAAGCATAAGCTTACTTCCCTGGCATTAAAATTTGTCGAACGAACTTTTAATTTATATTTATTTAATTAAATACTTCTTTATTTTAAAAATCAATTTTCAAACAAGAAGCAATTAATTAATTAAATATTAATTGATTAATTTTAATGTATTTTAACACGATTTAAAGCTCCGGTGGGAAGAGTTCTTGACCGAAAAGGAAAAAATGAAGACCGAAACGATCACAAAAATGAGATGACCACAACGAGGGTAATGAACCACGCAAGGTAACACTTTTCAAAGGAAATAAGATGCTAAAATTCTTGGTTACACTTGAATCCATCTTCAATTCAGATGATCAGGCCAAATGGTAGAGAATTAATATGATGGTCAAGGAAGAAGATTTTGAAGAAGATGAGGTAGCCAACGAAAAACTTTTAAAAATTGGTAAGGTATGCACTGCTCAAGAAAAGAAATATTTCATTGAACTATGTCAATAATATCATGATATTTTCACATGGAGTTATAAATATCTATGTGGTTTCGATCCCGGCCTAGCTCAACACACCATTGAGCTGGATCCAAATGCTAAGCTAGTTTATCAAAAATAGAGGCCAATTAATCCTAAAATTGAGCCACTAATGAGGAAGGAGCTAACCAAGCTTATTGAGGCCTACATAATTTTTCCCATCAAGCATTCCTCATGGGTAGCCAACCTGGTGCCCGTGAGGAAGAAGAATGGGGAGATTTAGTTGTGTGTGGACTTCAGGATTTGAACCGTGCCTCATTAAAATACCACTACCCTCTTCCATCAATGGAGAAAATCCTCCAAACCATGGCAGGGGCTTAAAGGTTTTATTTTCTTGATGGATATTCGAGATATAATCAGATCATGGTCCAAGAATCTGATCAATTCAAAACGGCTTTCACTACCAAGTGGGGCACATATGCTTATAATAAAATGCCATTTGGATTGTCCAATGTAGGGCTACTTTCCAAAGATCCATGGACATGGCATTCAAAGGACTCATTAATGATATCATATTATTTTATCTTGATGATATAACTGTATTCCAAGCATCTTTGGGGATCATATCACACATCTAAGAAATTTTTTTCGAAGATGTAGAGAATTTGGAGTCTCACTAAATCCTAAGAAGTGCATTTTTGTAGTTCAAGAAGGAAAATTGTTAGGACATGTTGTTTCGTGGAAGGACTATTTATTGATCTAGCCAAAATTCATTCAATTATGTCCTTATCTCTTCCAAGTCATAAGAAAGGTCTCCAGAGCTTCTTGGGAACCATAAATTTCGTGTGGAGATTCATTCCTCAATTTTCAACATTAGCTAAACCGCTCACAGCCATGCTAAAAAGAACATTCCATTCTCATGGATGAAATATGGGAGGGAGAGTTTTGAGGCTATCAAAATGGCCATTTCCCAAGCTCCCACACTGGTAAACCCCAGGTTTGAAAAATATTTCATTCTCTATGCTTTTGCGGGTCAGGAAAGTATTTCGTGAGGATTCTCACCCAGCAAAATGAAAATCTGATGGAACAACCAATTGCCTTCTTTAGTCAGTCTCTCAAAGAATATGAGCTCAAGTATTCCTTCATTGAGAAATAGGTCTTTGCATTCATTTGAGCTTTGAAGAATTTTAGGCACATGTTGTCCAACAACAAAGTACACTTGATGGTTTCTCATCTTGGCGTCAAGGATTTTTTGTTGAACAAAGAAATGAACGAGAAGCATGTAGGGTGGATCATGAAAGTAATGGAGTATGACGTACACATTAAATTCACTAAACTTGTTAGGGGCAAAGGGTTATGCTAGCAGTTTAGTTGGTTGTAGACATGGAGACCAAGGATGTAGAAGATGTTATGCTCCTAAACATCGATGAAGGTGACTATCAAGTTGATTGGTTAACAAAGATGAAAAATTTCCTCCTCTCAGGGGCATATCCTTAAAAATGGATAAAGTCCAGAGATGTAGTTTTCATCTCTAGACTATTCCATACATCCTGATCAATAATGTTATTTTTCGTAAAGACTTGAATGGTGTGCTTCTGCTACTGCATAAAACCAGAGCAAGTGAATAAAATTTTAGAAGAATTTCACAATGGTTTATCTCGGGACATTACTCTACTCATACAACCACCACCAAAATTATGCGAGCTGGTTATTATTGGCCAGATTTGTTCAAAGATTCTCATCTCTGGGTAAGGAAATGTAAGGAATGTGCCCTTTTTAGGTAAATAGAAACTGACAACCCTTCCCTACACCCCATTCAGGTATATTAAACTTTTTTCAATGGGGTTGGATTTTATCAAGATGATCAACCCTCCTTCTAGTGATAGACACAAATGGGTTCTTACTACGACAAATTATTTCACTTGATGGATAGAGGTGGTGGCTTTAAAAGAAAGTAATGAAAAGGTGGTCCTTGATTTCCTAGAAAATATAATGACGAGGTTCGAGTTCCATTTACTGTCATCTCTGATAATGTAATGGCTTTCCTTGGTTTAAAGTTAAGTGAGTGGGAAGTTATGAATGGGGTCTATCTCAAGACTTCATCTAATTACTATCCACATGGAAATAGGTTGGTTGAATCCAGTAACAAGAATCTCATAAGGATCATCAAACAGATGATGGAAGCTAACAAAAGGACCTAGCATACACAACTTAATACTACCTTATAAGAGGATCAAATCACACCTAAAAAGGCCATTGGAAACTCACCTTTTATGTTGGTATATGGGAGGGAGGAAAAGCTTCCACTCTCCTTAGAGTTACCTTCTTTGGAATTGGCTCATCAACTCAAAGTTATGGAAAATGGCTCCTTAACAGTGAGGTTTGCTGAACTCATGGAGTTGGAGGAAGTTCAAGACAAGGCTATGAAAACCTTAAGCCAACATCATGCTCAAGTTAAAAATTCCTTTGAAAGGAAAGCTTCTGATAGGCATTTTCAAGAAGGATATTTGGTTCTCAAGTGGGATGAAGACAAAGCCAAACCAGGAAGGCATGCCAAGTTTGATGCTCTCTGGAGTGGACCAGTATGTTATCTCCAGTTGCAAAGAGGTGAATTCATTTCATCTATCTAGACTCAATGGAGAAGAACTTCCCATTCACATGAATGGGATACATCTCAAAGCTTGCTTTTGAGATTGTCTCACCCTTATACAATGTTTGTTTTTCTTTTCCTCTAAGTGCTTTGCACATTGTTTTGTTTTCTTTCCTTTCTTTTTGGTTTTGGGTGTCCTCTGAATGTATTTTTCTTCCAAGACTCCTTTTTCCCAATGGTTTGTATAAGGCTATTGATCTAAAATATTAGCAGGAAAGCATTCCTTAGAGGTCACCAAAATGTTACTAATTTAATCTACCTTGAGAAGAAGACTTTAAAATCAATATGGAATTCCTTTTTTAAATAATCTTCGCATAGAAGATCTTTACATTTTGAAATTTCTCCAAGTCCTAAAGTCTGAAAATTCAGATTTTGGACTTTGGGGATTTTCCCTTTCGGGGTTTAAATGACCTAAATTTGAAACTACCTTCTTTAAGTTCCAAATTTTGAAACTCCAAAAATATGAAATTTTGGACTTTTGGGCTTTTGGGTTTTAGAACTCTAGGTCACAATTTTCTAGAAACTTCCTTTGAGTTCGAAGTCCAAAACCCCGAAAGTCTGAATTTTTGGAATTTTAGGATTTCGGGTTTTAGAACTCTAGGTCACGCTTTTTGGAAAAATTATTTCAAACTTCCGAAGTTTGAAAGTCTGAAAATAAATTTTTTTAGACTTTCGGGTTTCAGTTTCGAACTCTTGATCATTTTCGAGTCATTTTCTTTCAGATCATTGAAGTCTAAAAGTAAAAAGTCAATAAATATGTACTTTTGGGCTTTCGGGTTTTGGAACTCTTCCGAGTCATTCCAATATTTTTCATCCCTTCATCTAGAAGTCTCAAACCCTGAAATTCCAAAATTTCAGAATTTCGAGCTTTCGGGTTTCAAAATTTTGGAGCTCTCTACGCATTTAATTCCCACCTACCTCCATATAGATTGGAATTTCACCATTAATATTAGGGTTTTCTATTTAAATCACTTTTTACCTATCATTTTCACCTGACACTTTTCTCTGACAACCAATTTTTACTATATTTCATACTTTTCAACGTCATTCTCAAGGTATTTTTTATTTTGGTTTTTTCTTTTGGTTTAAGATCTTTTGTTTTTTTCCTCCTTGTTTATTTTCTTTGTTCTTCCTCTGCATACCTTGGGAAATGAAAAATTTATTGCCCACCATGTTTCCATGATTTGAGTTTCTCTTGCACTCAGCAGATTCTGAGGATCTTCTCGAGTTCTCTAATTTTCCCCCTCAACACCTTTTATTTTTTAGATTTCAGAGATTTACGTTTTTGAAAACTCTCTTTTCAGTATTCGAAGCTTTGGATTGTTCGAACTTATCATTTTTTTGGGATTGTGCCATTCAAACTTTAGGTTTCTCTTTTGATATTTTAGAGGTCCTTTCTTTGGAGGTTTCCAATTCAGAATTTCAGACTTCTCCATTTTGGAGATTTGTATTTCAGGTTTTTAGACTTCTCCTCTTTAGGTTTTTAGAACCTATCACTTTAGACTTTAGCACTTGAGTTTTTAGATATTTCTAATTTTTAGGTTTTCGGACTTCTCCATTTCGGAGGTTTCCATTTCAGAATTTTAGACTTCTCCTCTTTGGGTTTCTAATTTTCGGGTTTTCGGAGGTTGGAGATTTTTCGGGTTTTCAGACTACCTTCTTTGGCATTTCAGAATGCATAATTTGATGTCTACTTCCACTTCCAAGGGCAAGGAAAAAATGAAATACTCATTCCTCGGGGTTTCCCCTCACTCTTGCTTATCTTCTGACCTAGGAAACATAGGGGACACTGACCTTGGAAAAATTGATTTTCCATATTTCTGGGCAAGGGTGAAGGCCCCAAATAAGAAACCATGGATGCAGGCTATATATGACAATGAGCTTGCTCTTACTATTGGTTTCCCATATTCATGCATTTCACAAATTTTTTTGGCTGCAACAACCTGTTATGATGAAGAATCTATTTTAGTTAAAGATGTCAATGGCAAAGTTGTGATCCACCTGGACCCATATTTATTTGAATATTTTCTCAAACTCCCTAACATTGAAGATTATGCAACAATTTCACCAGAATCAGTGGTGGAACATTGGGACAAAGAAGTAGAGTTGTGCATGAGGGTCATGTTAAAAACCTATCTGGCCAAGAGCATTGCCAAATTGCCAAAGACCATGTATTGGTCAGATTTCATTCAGAGGTCAGTGACCTTATTGTGCTATTAAGCAGAGTCTCAAGTCTTCCCTCTATGAAGGAATTTTAGGAGTGGATGTTCTTATATATCACTACTATCAAGAAGAATAGAGAATTTATTAGATGGGGGAGCATATCAGTAGCTCCATTTGCTATCAGTTGAGTAGAGTGCATTCTTCAAAATGTTTCTATATGACATCCTTCTTGGTTTATGCCGCAGCTTCCATGGGATATTTCACTTGGATTGAATACCAAGGGTATTCAAAGTACCTCCCAAATCTATAATTTCTATCCTCAACTCACACTGGATGAGGGAAGTGTTATCCAAAATAAGCCCATGTTTATTTTTGGCTAAATCCTCCTCCTTTCCCTTTTCTGGAACTTAAATAATTTTTTTACACACTTCAAGTACTCAAAATATTTTGGAAATGGCTTCATCAAATTGGATTTTTCTTCCCTTTCCAGAAAGGTAAAGAAGTCCTCCTAATTCCTTGTATTTTTCAAGTTATGGTTCGACAGAGTTTAGAGGGGAAATTTTCCCTAGGTAGGCCCGCAGTGGCCAATTGGAAAGTGCAACGTGTCAAGGAGGAGAGGAGGCATGGAGAGAAATTTGGCACTTAGCCCTTTGGATAAAATGCATAAAGTCACAAATCGCCCATGGGCCTCGTGAAGGAGAAAGGAAAAATTGGTTAAGGCCCCAGATTGAACCAGATATGCCACATGTCCACTTTATTAGAGGGATTCGGGGGAAGGGAAGGATTTTTAGTTTTTTTCCAAAACTGCAAAAGCATAAAATAAAAACTTGAACCCATGGTCCCATTGACTAATAGGGTGGTGCCACATGTCCACGTTGTTAACAGAGTCGAGGCCCGTGGATAATTTTGGGAAAATTTCAATTTTGCACAAAGGAGGAAAAATGTTGTTTTGAGGCCGGGACCAAACCAAAAGATGCCACGTGTCTCGAGTGGTGGGGTTACGGATATTTTTAGGAAACTTTTCCAAAAGAGAAAATTTAAATTTTGACCCCATCGACCCCAATTTTGACTCTGTTTTACCGCTTTTGACCTAAATCTTTAGAGGCCCATATATTTTGAACCGAGCTCGATTTTTCACAATTTTGGTGTCATTGGAAAGGTATTGAAATTATCTACACGATGGACACCTCAATTTTTATTTTTGATGGATATTTGTGGGAGAAAATTGAAGAAACATGTCTGGCATGGGAAAAATGTAGAAATGACATCCAACTACCAGATTTTAATGTGGTATGGTACCCATTCTTCTCCAGCATGGTCAAAAACATTGGGAAATGAGATTACAGAGGTTCCCTTTCCATTTTAATGGATGTTGTCAGTTGGTGGGTGTAAAAATGGATTTCTCGCATTTCTCTCTCCTTCGTTCTATTTTTCATCAATTAAAAGCCAAATTTGGCTCATTTTGTAATGGTGGACATTCTTGCTTTTGCAAGCCCTTATTTTCTCCTTAGCAAGTGGATTTGAAGGAGTTTTAGACCTCCCATGGAGACTGTAGTTCATTTTTGCCTCTTTGCTATTGCAACGTATTGTATCAAATCTTGGAAATGATAATGTATGTTTTGTGATTGATTTTCAATCCTCTCATGCATTTATCATTGTCTTCTGATCCTTCATTGCATTCTAGTAATTTGTGCATGTTTTGGTGCTGCAATCTTCATGATTTGTGTCTAATTTGTAAAGCAAGGAGTTCTACACTCCTTTGGTGTATCACCGTTCTTTTTTTTCTTAGTTTTGTTTCCATTTCCATGTTTTTCTCTCAACCATGTCTCCTTAGTAGTTTTAGAGTAGGATTTTGAAATGAAACCTCTGCCAAAATTACATGCATACACCTAAACAAAGGAGTAGGAACCAACCTCAATCTGGAGAGTTTTCCTAATTTCCAAGGTCCCACACTTAGGGAAAACTCAATGTTGTGCATTCACACCAAATTGACCATTTGTCTACAGCAGATCTGAGGGTCGATTTGGGGTGCTATGAATTCACACTAACATGAAGTAAACACTTCCACAGGGTCAATGATTCCTTCTTTGTTGTGATCCTCTACCATTTTGATAAGGATTTGTATAATCAAATAATTTCTGACGAAGCCTTCAAGGAAGTGCGTGAGTGGGGATCTATCTATCTTCAATTCCCCACATTTACTTACATTCAAATTCCTAGTTTTGTGGGTGCTCCTAGCAAGCTGCCTAGATGTCCCACTGACAAGTGGGTCTTGTTAGAATTGGTTCGGCAATTGTTGGATTACCAAAAGATCTAGAATAAAAGGCACAAAGTGGGAATGAAATTCCCTATTTCAATTGGCAAATACACTTGCCCAAATATTTACAAGGCCAAGAATGTAGATGCGGAAATGGAAGAGGTAACCTTGAGAACTTTCCATCCACGAACCAATTTTGACTATTGGGGAAAATTTAGTGAGACAGTTGGTCCAGTTCCCATGTGCCCCAGTTAGAAGATATCTAGATCCATTGTCGGGATGAATTTATCATCCGAAAAGAGATTATGAAAGGCTAACTTTGGATGAATTTCGAAATTTGGAATAGCCAACGTACCAAAAGACATGCAGGACAATGATGAAGTTTTGGATGAATTGTATAAAAGTAATAATATTGCCAATCAACCATTTCCATGGATTGATTGGTATGTGGAAGAATGTTGCAACACAAAGGAAAGGGCGGGACCCATTCTACAAAGAACTCACAGTTGGTTGGTTACCTTGGGAATCTCACCCAAGGGGTTAGAGAAACCTACAAATATAGGGGCCCCATCAACCATGAGCCAATCAACACCCACAAAGGGAAAAGTTTGACCCAAAAGACCCATACGGTTCCAAAAAAGATTTCATTTGTTGTTGGGAGCTCATCTCTTTCCAAGGCCCTGTTCCCAAATTCATGCCTTCAACAACACCTGTGACAGAAATAGTTGAAGTCAGTGATTCTCCTAGTGTCCCACAAGACCCATCATTTCCCTCTTCTCTTCCATTGTCCCTTCCTACATCAATTCCTTCCACTTCTACCATCATTTCTTCTTTCCCATCACCTTCCATGGCTTATTCTCATCCCTTCTAGTTCTCTCAACTGGAGAAACTATTGGGTCACCCATTTCTACCTCACTTCCCCTAACACTTCCATTTTCCTCCATCTCATCCCCTAACATTATTGTATCAAACTCCTATGGCAATCCTCACATCCACCCCATCCATCACTACCACTACCATTCAAATGCCAACTAATGTTATTGGTACTCTTGTGGTGGCTAATGTTTCAGGTACTAAGTCAACTATTCTATCTTCATCAACATCACCATTCTAGAATGGTTATTCTCAAAAAAACTCCAAAGAAAAAGAAGAAAGTGCCTCTGGGAGATGTAATAGATCTGAGCATATTGGAACATACCCCAAAGAGACAGGCCAAGAGGCCAAAGATTGTTTCAATCCTGATGGTGAATGCATCTGGGGAATCGAGTTATGGAGGTTGCCACTCCCATTGAGGGAAAAACTAAGGAAACAATTACAACTGCAGATTATCATATTTCTAGATTCTCATTGGGAAAATCCACTCATGAAGGAGCAAAGAAATATGTACACACTACTCTTGGAAATATGCTTTGGAAAAATATGATAAGGATAAAGCTTCCAAGGATGAGCTTAAGGCCAAGGTCGAGCAGCTCACTACATTGCTATGGAAAGTAACAAAGCCAACTCCATCTACTGAAGTCTCAACTACTACGGCCATGACAGTTTCATCTACTATTGATGATATTTCTTATCATGAGATCAAAAATATAGGCTAGAAAGGGAGATCAGTAGATGGATGGATGGAACATATACTATAGGAGGATGACCCTTTAATTAAAGAAGCTGTTGAGATATATAATGATTTGCAGGTTGGGAAAACTACTATTTGCAAAATGGATGAAGATTTTTCAGAAGATAATAACAACCTAAATTTGAATTTGGCAACATGGAGTGAGATTAGAGAGGAAGATTCAGATCTACTCCTCCAGGAGGATGTAATTGATGATGCTGCAAAAATTTTGAATATCAAAAGGCCATGGAATTCCTTTATCGGTACTACAAGATATAATCAATAATTTAGATGATGAACAAGTGGAGATTACAGATGCTTTGAATGACAATGATGTAGCCTAGAATTCACTAGATGACACCCTAGACATGCTGGCACAACACTTAGCCTAGACTGAGCACTCACCCGAAGTGCACAAAGGTACCAGGTCCCTCTTTAGGGTTGTTGTAGAATAATGTTAACATGATGAATAATTAAAGCATATAGATCCATAACTAATACATCATTATGCAGTGCATGATAGATCTAGATCTAGGAAAGAATAGGTTTAAACAATAATCATAATAGAAATAAGAACATGCACTACCCAATTACACACAAGAATAACACTTAGGTTCAGTCAATATCTTCCATCTCTAAATTATCACAATAACACAGAAGCTTCTTAAAAACTTGAAATCTATGCTTTGATGCATGCATGGATATGATACGGTAATCCAGAAACAAGTACATGTCTCTATATACTTATCTGTCTCTCTCTCTCTCTCACACACACACTATATTATTTATCTGTCTATATCCATCATCTCCTACTGTAATTTGCTACATATATATAGGGTGGGGACTTGCCCTTCACTCGCTTATCTATTCCAAAAATAGGCCGCATGCTATTAATAGCCACGCACCATTTTCATGCATAGCCACACATGAAAGTGTGCTATCTATAGACTACTGATAGTTAACTAAGGTGAAAATCCTATTCTTAGACTATCTCCATGCAAAAGCACTCTGAATATGATCCTCTAGAAATAGATAATGTGTGGCATGCACGTCTCTGCATCATTGGTGTGTTCTACATGCCATCTTCTAAAAATATATCTTCATGCCCAAAAATGGCTAAGTCCTTAAAAATGAACTTCTTCTTCACACGTGTGTTTTTCCTATCAATTTACTCCTTTGCATATGACTTTCTTTCCCATGCGGACTTCTTGTGTGCTTTCTCCATCAAGTGTCATTTTATCAACATTACCCCGCACTAATTTAATTATCACCCCTCTGAATGGGTATCTCCAAAACTTATGTAAATAATGGAAGAATGGAAATAATGAATGAATGTATGAACGAATGTTTTACCTCGTAGTCTCTTCTTCAACTCGAACAACTAATTCAAGATATTCATGTTTTATTTCAGCCTCCAAGGTCCGGGCATTTAACGAGTGCTTGTTCTACTTTTTTACGGAATGTCCAAAGCAATGGAATCCAATTCATCCCTCGCAATCTCCCCTTTTTCATTTTGTAAGACTAACACAATACTAGACATTGAGGTCATTCTTCCCTCTAGAAATTCCATCTTCTACACAATGAGATTTCCAAGCTCTTCTAGTCAATTATTGTGTAGTTGCAGGGTCTCACACTTCCTTAACCATTAACAATCTTTATGCATGGCCCAAGGTTTCATCCTTCATTTATCTCTGGACCTAATTATTTTCTTCTAGGTTATTTATGTTGATAAGTGCCTTTGGAGCTGTGTAGATGTATAAAGCTTGGTCTACTTTCTTGAATCTTATTATAACGCTTGCAGTAGCCCTTCATAGGATGCAATATTTTTCATCACTAAATCTTTCTCTCATTCTACCTCTTGTTATGGATCCCTTGGCACTAGCATGTGCAAAGGTTCATCTTCAAGTACCAAGTCCAAAACATTTCCTACGTAAGATATCGGGCCGAGGGAAACGTCTGTGGCACCTTGGTCTCTAAGTGTCGCTTAACTCTTATGACATTGTCCCCAATCTCCTATGTGATAATGATAAATACAACATTATTCTTTTGTGCTAAGTCCCTCTCTTGTGTTAGGCACACTATCTCTGCATCCTTTGTCCTCGCTCCTCACGCAACACTCTTATTGTTGTAGCTTTTTCCATGTTTCACCTTACCATATTTTTCGAGACTTGGACCAATGCATTACTCACCTATTCATCTGACATGACATTAGGAGTTAATATCATGTGTTTTACCTGAGGTGCCTTCTTCAACTTTAGTGATATGCATGACTCCTCACATACATCAAAATTTGGCTCATCCATGTGTGTGTGCATGGACCATGACAATTGCTTCCTCATGTGCATTGTGGCCATATCTTCATCCATGAGATCCCATCCATATAAGTCTTTCTATTTCAATGTGCTCTAGAAATTGATGTGGAAAATTTTACCTGCATCCTCTGCATAGCCCATATCAGGTGGAATGTGCTCTCCACTTATTCTTCTAGACCATTGCTGCTTAAGAACTTTAGCTTCTAAATTCATAACTTGTGTCTCCATGTCCCGAAAGGGTCTCGTATCCGTCTCCTTTATTCCCTTTTCTTCCTCTCCTCTTTCCCTCGATTCCTCATCCTTTTGTTCTTCTATGTTCTCTAGAAGTGTAGGAGAATTAGGCGTGCTTTCCTCTAACTCTTCCACCTCCTCATTCAACTATAGTTTCCTCCTTCTATAGAGAGAGTTTGGGTGATCTGCACACTTTTTGTGGAGTATCACCTTGGGTCCTGTTCTCCAGACACCCTCTTAAATTTTTGCTCCCCTTGGAATACATTTAAGTCCTCATCATTCCCCTCTTATGGCTGAGGTGGTGTAGTGGCACGCTCAGCTTCATACTTATTCATAGGATGTCTTCTACCTCTATACTCTAAACCACCACTATCTTCATGCTCATCCTCCTCATCCTCCACTTTAATTGGCTCTTTGGGCTTAGGTGCTAGGATGTTCTCCATTATATGTTTTCCCTTTGGTGGTGTTGGAAGTGCAAAATCATCTTCCACATACTTGTTATTCTCCATCTTTGGCTTTAGTTAGAGATACACCAGCACTGCTCCAATATCTCCCACCGCCAAACTTATTGGTTTAATGCTCAATACATCTAAGATGATTCTTTCAACATATGTACCCCTCCTTGGATACACATATCTCTTCCTTATTGTGTGGTAGTCACAATCTACCTTATCCGCATTGAATGTTAGTCTCCACACATTTGTAAATATGTGTACTAATGCTGAAGTACTTTGTTGTGAATTCATGTGGAAACTTACACCAAGGGCTACACACTCCATATTTCATGAACAACCGTGCTATACAGAAATGCTGGTATACGGTGAACTGAAATGCCTTTCCAACCATAGAAGGAAAGTCCTTGGGGATGCACCATTCTTCCTCAAAATCTACACGAAGCCTATCATACCACTTCTCAGATCATTTCTTAACCTGCTCTGTCATGGATCCATCACACAACTACTTCTTGAAGTGTTCTACAGGTGATTTTTGTTTCATTAGATACTCGCATACCTTCTCCTTCACCATCGTACTTTGATCTCCACGAACACCGTGATAACGAATAGCTCCAAAGATGATCTTTCCTCCCGTGGACACTTCCTCAATGATTGTCTATGAAATATAATGCAAAATTTTGTAGACTACTCCTTCAGACATCTTTTTGGCAATGTGCAGCCACATGGTGTTCACTTGTGACCACCTTTCCTGGTCATTTAACTTTGTAACAAGATGTGCAAATGCTTGCATAACTAGACACTTCTTTAGTTTTTCGATGTCCGTACTGTGCAAAACCTTTGTATACCCCAACTCCTTTCTAGTCTCCAATATTGTGATTTTGTTTGTCAGATCATCTCACAAATTGTCTCCTGTTCCTTTTAACCCCATTACCATGGAGATGAGCACAACTGAAATTCTAACTTTGTGACCTACAAAGTAGAAAAATTCCTCGTGCACTATACTCATGATCCATTAGTACAAGGGCTCATATTTCCCGTAGTGAGGGAGCTCATATAGTTGGTAAACTCCTATCTTCTGTAAGATCTTCTCACTAGCATCATCATACACCAACATGTCTTTTGTCGTGCATTTATTTGTCTTCATGTTTAGCAACATGTCAAGCTCCTTCTTATTATCTATGGCACGGTGATTGTACTCACTCACTTTGATTATTCTTATATGCGAATTGCACTCTTGGTGACTATGACACCCTCTAGATATTACATTTCAGAAAAATTGATTTCTAGAGACATCTATTCTTCTTCTACCACCTTCTTCTTTCCCTTCACTCCTCTTGTAACTACTTTCTTAGGTGCCATTTCTACCTTGCAATCCTTTGTAGATCCTTTCTGCTCAAATTCTACAAGGTGCTAAGTAAACCCTAGTTTTATTCAACATGCACTAGGTAAAATTACATGCCCTAGCTTGTCTCTATCACCTCACTTCACTCAAACTCCTCACCACTAGGGACACAAGATCCTTCTATGCATGGATCTCTTTTTCATGACTGGTTACACACCTCTTGCACCTTAAAACAATCACTCACTCTTTGCACTTGGCTTCTTTCAAATATTCTTAATCACAATGGTAAAAATGAACTCACATCCCTTCCTTATATATATTTTTCAGAAATTTTATACATTCATTTCTCCTTCACCTACCAAATATCCTCTCATTAATTGACCAATTCCATCCTTTCTACATGTTACATCCTCGCGCCCCTATAACCTCTTAGTACACTTTCCTACCCTTTGGTCATAGAATTATATTCAATGTGCATCCTTGCACTTGAGTACCTCATCATTGTACCTTATTCTGGTAGTTATCATGGTCTCTTCTTACCTCGCGTTATATTGTTCCTTCATTCATCTCCATACTTGGTCACTTTTGAGAAGAAATGTTTTTACTTTGAAAAACACCTATAGCAGCTTATTTCTTTCAACCTTTTAGTTCCCATAATCTTGTACATGGATATCAAAACCACCCCACACTAAATTGATGTGCATTCCTCTGTGCATAAACATTCTCCATAGAGTAATTATCTTCATGCGTGCAAGCACACTTATTTCACAACAAAAAAAACTAAATCGACAAAGCATAGTGACAATAAAGGAAATACAAAATAGAAACCTAATCTAAATGGAAATACTACCTTATTACAAACACCAAGAAGACATATTTATAGTAGGGCTTTAGCCTACTCCCATTAAAATAACTAGGTAGTTGTGTTCCATCTAGTGCTTCTAATTGGCAAGCCCTGTTTCAAGGATGTAAGTAATAACATACGGCCCTAACCAATGTACCTTAAGTTTTCCTAGATGGCGTAAGAACTTAGAGTCATAGAGAAGTACCATTTTTCCAATCTCAAACTTCTTATCCCTTATGTTTCTATCATGTCATGCTTTCTACCTGGCCTTTTCTTGCTTTTGACTCCATTGTGCTATGGCTCATCACTCATCCAGTTGAATCATCTTCTCAATACGCTCTTCTAAATCCTACTCATCAGCTAGACCTCTAATGCATGCAATGCATAAAGAAGGTAACATAAATTCTATACGAAGAATAGCTTTGGTGCCAAAACCAACTTTAAATGGTGTGGCTTTGTTCAATCTCTTATAAGTTGTTGGATAAGCCTCAAAGAACGGCCGACAATTTATCATCCCAATCCTTTCTTGCAACATCAAATTTTTTTGTCAATGTATGGCTCAAAATCTTGTTGAAAGCCTCAGTAGTTCCATTTTCCTAAGGATGATAGGGTGTAGTCTTATGGTGTACAACCATAAACTCACCTAGTAGGATCTGATTGTCTCATTCAAAAAGTGTGTACCCCTATCACTTGTCAAGCTTAAAGAATATATATATATTGTAAGAACATTATCCCATAGAAATATAGTTTTTGTAGCCATTATACAGAGTCCTTTATAGGTGCTTCTTCTTCCGCCTTATGAGATAATATGTATAAGTAATGATATAGCACGACCCGGTCTACGCGCGCACTGGTGAAATAGGTCCTACAAAGTCGATGGCCCATTTCTCAAATGGTTTGGCACTAGTAATTGGTCTCAAAGGCATCTCATATCTTTTCCTTGGTTTACCTAGATGCTGAAAATGGTCACACACTTTGCAATATTCTTTACAATCTTTATACAATGTCTCCCATCATAATCTAGCAAGTAGGATCTTTCAGGAAGTTGCATCACCTGCATAGTGGCCTCTTGTAATACCACAATGGTATTCTTCCATAATATCCTTGCGCTCATGCTCTAATACACAATGGTGTAATAATTCATCTCTACCTAACTTGTAGAGGTCACCATTGATTAACATAAATGGTGTCGTGCATATAACAAGCTGTTTATTTTCTAATGCCTTCACTCTTTCTGGTGCCACACACCGTCAGTAAAGACAACAATGTCTTCTAATTCTAATGACGTGTGGTGTAAAATTTATAACTATGTATTTCTCATGGTGCCTTCAATTGTATGTGCTTCTTCTCCTAAGTGAATTCTAGATAAGTGATATGGTCTAGAGTTACTTTTTCCTGGCTTCACCATAACTGTGAAGTCAAACTCTTGAAATAGGAGTACCCATATGCATATGTGCCCTTGTAAGATGGGTTTTTTCACCAAATACTTCAATTCCATGTGATCTATATAAAACAAAAATGGTGTTTCTAAAAGTACTGTCGGAACTTGTGTAATGCATAGATCATTGACAAAGCTTCACACTCTATAGTTGTATAATTCTATTCAACAGGAGTCAACTTCCTAATACCAAAGCAAATTGGATGATCTATAATAAATTTTCTAAATTGATTTGACACAATGCCAATGGCCATGTCAGAGGCATCCACATGCACATGAAATGGTTTATCCCATGAGGAAAACACAAGAATGGGTGCGGTAGTAAGTTTCTCCTTTAATATCTCAAACATGCATTGTTACGGTTCTCCCCAATAAAATGTACCTTTTCCTTTTAGTAATTCTTCCAAGGGTGCAACAACTTTGGCATACCCTTTGATGAACTTCCAATAATATCCTGTGTGACCCAAAAATCTACGCACCTCACTTTGACTGGTAGGCGCTTCCAGGCCTAGAATGACTGTAACCTTAGCTAGATCAACCAACAAACCTTCCTTGCAAATTATATGTCCTAACAATATTCCAAAAGGTGTAGCAAATATGACCTTCTTGATGTTCAAAGAGATACTCAATTGTCTGCACCATTCAAAAATTAAGCGTAGATTGTCACAATGATCTTTCACAAGCCCATATACTGTCCAATCATCTAGATAAACCTATAAAAAGTTGTGAATAAAATATTTGAACGCCTAAACAACTATCTATGAGAATACAATAGGTGCGGTTTTCAATCCAAAAGGCATGACAGTTTAGGAGAAGCTACCTCATTCAGTAGTAAATGTAGTCTTTTCCCCGATCCCCCTGTATAATTATAACCTAGTGATACCAGGGAACCCATCTCGTAAAAGAACATATTTTACACCTTGCAACTCCTTCTAATATTTCCTTAGTAAATGGCATAGGGAATGGATCTATTACACATGAAAAATTCAGCTCCCTGTATTCCACACATATTCTAATTCGTCCATCCTTCTTGATATTGATCACCATTGGACTAACCCATTCTAACTCATCAAGGGGCTTAAGAATTCCATATTTCAACATGCTATCAATCTCCTCTTTGACCTTTTCACACAAATTGGGGTTCATTTTGTAAGGCCTCTTTCTAACTGGGCATGCACCATCCTTAAGCTTTATCTTCATTTCCCCAAGTGATTCATTCATGCCTTTAAGTTCATGATACCCTTGAGGGAATAAGTCCTAATAATCCTTGAGTAACTCAATGATCTTTTCCACTTCCAATTTTGACCAATAGTCTCCAATTATGACCTCCTTTGGCTCAGCCTCCAAACCTATATTCACCTTCTTTGTCTTCATGGGTTTGTGATAGGTGCGTGTATCCTTGTTTGCACTATCCAAGACCTCACGCACCCATTGTAAATGTTAAATATCTAGGGTCTCAACTTACTCATCATCCATGATGTAAACCATCTTTCCTTTCTCTTCCTCAAGGAAAGTGCATTCAAGTAGTATGGAATCCATTTATTCTTCCTTTTCCAAATGTGCTCCTAACTCTGTCTCACCAAATAATTCCTGAATATGATCTTTTTCCTTTGCAATATCTCTCATAGTTAATCATTTGACAAATTTTAATTCTTCTTCTACTGGAGGTTTAGTCAAGAAGTAGTCAAAATTTTGGAGCATTCTGTGGTGAAAGTCTACCAATATCAAGTCTCTCGGTGTAGTTCTCGCGTATACATACCGCAAGTGCGTGTACATCCTTGTAGAGTAGAGTACAATCTATGCACCTAGAGTGAAGGTGGTAATGCTTCCTATCCCATTGTCCAGAGTCTCTCACACTACTGAATGTGATGCTGAATAGGTTGATCACCATTATAAGTGTAGATCTATGTAGGTGCATTGCTCCTTAAAAACTAAGTAGATAGGACAATTCCAATCTCCTCCCATTCTATAAGAGTATCTTTGTGGAATACCCACTAGCACAATGTCATCTTGTGCAAGGTATATGCTAACATATCTCTTCTCTTAATTTGATTTGTCCACTATGCTTCCATGGCTTTCAAAAATATAGGAAGATCTTCTACCCCTAGACCAAGGTATGATGCTACCTATCCATCAAACGAGCGAAGTCCATTCGTACACGCCATTATGCTTTTTAACTTGTGCCTTACTAGTTCATATGTACCATGAGCCCAATCGTCACAAGCAATACTAATAGTATCGAGTAATAGAATTAGAATATTCCCACTTTGTAGGATGCCTTCCTTTGATGGCTCATTGACCTCTGGGTCCTAAATAGCGAGTACAAAGATTCTGTTTAAGTCCTCCTCACTTAGAGGCTCAACATATGGTGTAGAATTTCCATCATCAAATGTATCACAACCATTTCCTCATTGTTCTCAAAGTTTATATACCCCTTATTGAATATCAAGTTAGCATTATTCACATAACACTAAGGGTATCCAAGAAAGGCTGGAAAACTATCTACTTTTGCAAGTGCTAATACCTCAAAATCCCTAGTGAACTTGGCCCCTTGTATGGTTATAGATGCATCCTTCAAAACTCCTATGGGAGTGGCCTTAGTCTGATTTTCCATAAACAACACATTAGATGATGGCTGCAATGGAGGCCTCCCCATTTTTACCCATGCATCTAATGTAAGCACATTCACTTCCACACCTGTATCAATCAATATGTTTCTCAACAACCATCCATCCATAACAACATTCAAAGTAATTTCCTTTTCATAGTCAATGCTATCGGGGGAATATTTACATATAAGATCTACCATCCGGTCTCAATACTTGCGTGTGGAGTTTTCCTTTTAACCAACTTCTTAATAGTGTAATGGTGTTCTCCTGGCGTAACATTTTGCACACTTATCTCAGATCATCAATATTAGTTTGGATTGTATCTGATGCTTTCTTCTTCTCCTTTAAGTACTTTATCTCACCCTGAAAATTGCTTAGGACTTCCATGGTATCCCGATAAACCTCCTTCTAATAGGCGGGATCTAGGTACTGCGGGTATGAATGATGTCATCCTTAGTGATGGTATGTTTCGTTGTAATTTCTCTCTTATGCGTGCCACTTCGATCATGTAGTAATCTTCACTTTTAATGCCTCAGGTCTTGGTGCTATCTTAGGCATCCACCGATCTTCTACCACGTATTGGATTCTAACCATCTCGGCACTTTTTTTTTTCTTTCTTATGTTTCTTACTTAGATGATCATTTAAGTCCACGCACTCTTCATAGCTATGGTTCTTTCCACGAAAGAACATGCAATATTCTAAGGAAATTCATGCCTATAGTGGTCAAGAGATCCGCACATATAACATGTTCCATGAGGGAACTCACCTCTTCCTCCACCACAGCCTCATCCTCCATATTCAATGTGATATCCATGTCCTCTTCCACAACCTCCTTAAAAATGCCCCTCATTATTATTATAGAGTGTTTTATTATGATCCTAATCCTAGTGCTCATTCTTACCCTTTGAATTATCGATTACGCTTGTCTGTCGTACCCCCAATGTCTATTATATCTTGGATATGACCAACCAACTGATAATCTTCCATATCATGGGTTTTGGACCGGAATATTTTATAGTGACAAGATACATTCTTCCTTATCATGCGTTGTAACAAAGGATAGTGACTAGCATCATGATTTGAATGATAGATCTCATAGTCCAACAGTAATGAGCGTATAGATCTATGAGGGAAACTATCCTTGGTGTGACCTTCCACTTCACAATTTGTACACCAAATCCCTGAGCATGTTTCATGGGATGAATTTGATGATAGATTCTCTATTTTTTTTTCCATAGCTACAATATATGACTCTAAGAATGGATGAACATCGAGTGTCAATTCTCCCAACTTCCTTAGCATGTAAATTTTCTTCTAGTTCTTCACATGGATCGAGTGTATGTCTTATGTGATAGTGCTCTTCTGAATGGTGTAATCAATCTGCTAATGAACAATTGTGCATGCTAGCATACATCAATATCATAAGAAATCTTAGTTAGGAGTGTTTTAAAATTGTCATCATACTCACATCTCGGTAGTGCCTTGTTTGATATCCTTGAGCACACTTATACTCTTCTACTCAAATTCTGGGATATAGAACTCCTTCAAAAAGTATCCTTCAAGATTACATAATCCACACAATTTTGATCGTGGGTCAAACTTCCTATACCGATTATGTGCACATCCTGTAATGTAATAGCAAATTGGATTTCCTTGCACTCATAAGCCATGATCCCTTTCACATGCCACAATTTATCACACATGTGCACATGCTCGGTAGCATCATTTATGCCTCTATACTACGTAAGACAAAGATACATCTCCATATAAATATTCTTAGTGCAAACCTTGCTCATCGATCAAGAACCACCTATGTTTCTCCTTCCTCCGGAACCTCTAGAATTAGAACCACCTATACCTCCTCGATCCTCCACCGTATCTAGAATAGGACTTGTAGATGTACTCCCTTGTGCTTTGATAATAGTACTATTCTAAACCCCTACAGTATATGTGGTAGTTCCAATTCCAGAGGTGAATCTAACATTCTGCACGCTTACATTCTATGCAGATGATGCACCTAAAAATATTCCTCCAAATAACATTGAAGATGTATGTCTTGCCATTGATGTAATTGCTCTCTGACTTACTCTGGTTCTCCTATTTCCAAAATTCACTTGCTGATTACTTATCGTAATATATACTAGAAAACCAAGTGCAAGGGCTAGGTCATTAGGTGGATTAAGATGCATGTCTGCGACCCAAGTATTCTCTCTTGGTGTACTTTTGTGTGAGGCCAAGGGGGATCTCTGTCATGCTTTACAATAAGGGGAGTTCACGATGCTCTAGATCCATGTCTTCTACATGAGCTTAAAATCCTTCACAATCCATCTCTCTCCTCAACACCATACTTTCTACAACAAAATGGTGCTTCTTTATCTCCCTCTCATGCACCTCATTATACTTAATCGCCTTTCCTCTCTCTACCTTTACGCCACTAGGTCTGCCATCTCTTCACCAAAATGTTCCTTCCTCATGCATTGTGAGGTTTAGTTAGCCATCATTTTACTCTCAAGGTTAAAATTTATCATCAATGTAGTCATTTTTACACCCATCACAAAGGAAATAAATCCCATGCACACCACCCTATCACCCAAGTGGGCACCGGAGCTCACCCGAGGCACGCATGGGTGTTGAGTCTCTAGTTTATGTGAGTTGAGTGGGAAACATCATATATGATCTGAGTTTAAGATATTTGAGAGGAAATAATACATGCAAGCACCATAGATCTCAAAACAGCTTCTAGATCCTTGTAATCATTCCAAACAGAAAAGTGCTTAACAAATTATAGACCCTACACCAAAATAGAAAGGAAGTTGTACAAGCATTTATACTTAGTTCATAAACATAAATGAAAAATATATATGAATAAGGATGTATGCATTAGAACCATGAATGTTCATATTCACATAAACCGCTGTTAACCTCCTTACATTCATTAGGCCCATTATAGAATGTCACAAAAGGACAGGACCACGAGTCATACATTATAATTGGATTCATATATCTAGGCTCAAAAGAAAATTTATAACCCCCAAACCCTTGATACATCCTTTCTTATGCTTATTTACTTAAGCTAAAAGAGTCCTTGCAGATTTCGCAAAGCTTTTCCCTCTATCCATTTCTCTTACCTTTACTTCTCGAGCACTTGTATATATAGCCTTCCCGAATCGTGAACTCATTCTTCTCGCGGCCTTAGATTTGTCACCAATTTTCTGAATGTGGTCCTCCATGGGCACATGCTCCAATAGGCCTGAACTCACCACTCCTTGCCATGATGTCCTTCTAGAAGATTCTATTATAGGGCTTATTCCTTCCAAGCCACCATGTCGCCAGGCTGGCACCATATCCACTCAGGTCACGTTTTTCTTGTGTCCTACCCGATAGGTCAAAAATGGATATGTCCCATATTTTTCTCCATGGGCGGGCATCCCGGATTCTACCAAAACCCTACCTGAACCCTTCCCTACACGCCTTATCTTGTGCACTTTTTTCAACCTCACACACCTATGCGCCCTTTTTGGACTTAGTTGATATTTCAGGGGCCCAACATCACCCCACACTTTACTTATTCTCTGCCCTCAGAAACTTCCTCAAAGAATAAAGAATACACAAAGACTTAATGTCTTGGAAAAAGAATAAAGGGGACAAAGAATGGGAAAAGAAGGAAGAATGGGGAATGATGCTACTTAAAGCAATAAGAGAGGAAATTTCTTCTACAAGTTGGCCTCCGTTTTCCAAGCATCAACCTCATTCGTGATCTCTGCAAAGATCACCTACTAATGCACTCACCGATCAAAACCTAGCCCATCCTTTTGTGTGCTCATGGTGTCAAAATTTTCTCTAACTCCTTACCTGTATCCTCTAGTGCATCCATCCTTCATGTAATCTGTGGGTATAAATCCTTTAGCTAGTTTTTAACGATCCCGTAAGGCCTCAATAACTTCGATTTGTTTTCTACCTTGGTTAGGATCTTTTATTGATTTTCTCTGTTCCCCTTGTTCTTCTCCTAGAACTCTTTAAGTTCTACTTCATCATTGGCATCATCATGCTTGCCACTTTGTCTCTGTCCGCACGCTTTTCGATGCGACCTTAATAGTTCGGGAAGAAATCTTTACATCAGCAAGGACCTTATTGTATTCATCTATGAGTGCCATGAATTTCAATTTATCCTCCTTTTCTAAACGTGTGGCCACTTCTTCTACAGATTCCAAGGCTAGTGGCTACCTCTCCATGGTGAGGATTCTTGTTAAGTCCTCTAGGAATTCTAGGGTAGATCCATACTTACGTGTGGGAGGTGATAGGTCTAGATTCTTCAACACTATTACATTTGTAATGGACTCCACCTTTTTGTATACTTTGCACACTCTAGCCTTCTCGTCCTTTAACTCACGCTGCAACTGGGCACTGATCAGATTTTCTTGACTCAACTCCTTTGTCCTCTCAGCTATCTCTTCCTCTTTCTCCTCTAGTTCATCTTCCAGAACTTTGATTCTATCATTCTACCCAAAGATTCTAGCTTCAACATCAACAGAGACCTTGTTGAGCATGTTGCATAGTTGTTCATCTGAGAGCCGCTGAGCTTTCACCATTGGGTTGTTTCCTTTTGATTCTGGCAATGTTATTATTTCCCCGTGGCTTACTTCAAATTCTGGCTCATCAAGATGGGCCTCAAATTCCCATGAGAACATCTTCCTTGTCTGCAAGGGTATGCACCCTCCTTATTAAAAGATGGCATTATCGAGGATTTCCTTTGATAGAACCATGCTTTAGAACTCGTGCATGCAACAATTTTTGGGGTCATCAATATAACCAATCCATGGCCTCTCCTCTTTCATGTGCTTTCCTCCCATCCAAATTCCCTTAGGAATATTTACAGTTAAATTGGGGCCTCTTATGCTTCCTTGGTCCTTTTCCGCACTCTCTTCCTTATCCTCATTCATCACCAGCTCAGCACTGCGTTCCAACTCCTCTTCCACCAAGGTCTCAATGATCTTCTCACCTCTCTTTCCACCACCTTTTTTACCTCTTTGCTCCCTTCCTTATCCCGGGCACCTTCCTCCTCCTGGTTGCCCTTTCTCCATGTGAAGATGTACTCATTCTTCTCTCCTTCTCCCTCCTCTGAGTCATGTACACTAAACACAAGTTGTTCTTGGTTTACCATAGGCTCATCTTCCTCATCATCATCCCTTTCACCCTGGTAGGCCCTCAAACTCTCAATGTACTTAGAATATGACTCCTCCGTCATATTTTGCTTCTTCCCAATTGGGAATTCCGGTCTAGGTGACTCTATCTCTTCTTCTTCCGATGAATCCTTGTCTAACGGCTCCTCTGGCTCTGGAGTATTCTCTTTGACTATGGAATTTTTCTTGCATGAATACATACTTGTTCCTATGCTTGTCCTAGGGGTACCTATTGCTTGTGTATCCACTACACTTGGTACTTTCTTCTTTTGTTATTTTTCCTCCCATTTGGGTGCGGGTCTCTTCCTGCCAGTTGGGTCCTCAAGTATGGACACCTCATTCTCCAGATATGTTCCCTTCTCAAATTTGGGTCTTATGTGGAGGTATACTCATGCCGCAGACCCTCTTGCAATGGGAAAAGTCATGGGTCTCACCATTTGGACCTCATGCGACATGTACTTCTCCACGTACGCGTGCGTGCTTGTTGGGGTAGACCAACCCTTTGCACATTTCTTTGTGGTCCTGGTCTAGATTACCAAGGTCCAACTTCAAATTCTTGGATTCTTTGAACCTGTTCACCCCGCTTGGAAGTGTTGAGCTGTGAAGGAAAAAGGAGCTTGCACCATGGGCTCCATGTCTCATCTATCAGTTTAAATCTACTAAGGCAGAAATGTTGGTACACCACAAACTTGGCTTCTCCCTTGGTGGTCACTAGCAGTTGTTCAGGGATCCTCCATTCCACCTCAAATGCATTCCTCAGTGCATGTACCACTTCTCGAGGTGTTCCTTGTACACGGTCATCATACTATCATAGGTTTACTTCTTAAACCTCTTTGCGGGTGAAGGGTCTTCATTAGGTTACTCCCACATAAATTTTTCCACTGCATCTGACACCCCAATCTCCGAGAACACAATGGTTAATAGGACATTACCAAAGAGGATTTTATCACCTTCCTATGTGCTACTGAAAATATTTTCCGTGATGAATGCAGAAAATTTTTAGATGGTGCCCTCTGAAATCCTCCTGCAAACATTCATCCAGGACTTGTTTACCTAAGTCCATCTCTCCTGGCCATTTAACTTTTTCACAGGGTGTGCAGCCATATTCATGACCAGGTCCTTGATGTATGTGATATCAAAGTACCTTGACCCTTTTTTGTACACATAATCAACAACAATTTTCTTAATTACCTCCTTGTCTCATAGGTCGTCCTCCAAAATTTCTCCTTCATAGATGAGTCCTATGAAATATGAAACAAGCCGAGGATAATGTGCATCTTGTACCACATGAAATGAAATTCATCTTCATGCATGTATGACATCAACCATTGATATAGGTGCTCAGGCTTCCTGAAGTAGGGAAAATCAAAGAGTTGCAATAATCCTGACTTCTCCAACTTCACTTTTACATCATCGTTATAGATGGGAAAACCCTCTGGTGTCCTTTTATTCATCATGCACACTAACTCCAACACCATTTCCTTCTCGATCATGCTCAAGTGATGATTATAATAATTTAATGACATAATTATTAAATGGGACTCCCACTCGTGCCCAAACAATACTCTGTTTGGGTACTACATTTCTCGCTTACCACTCTTCATTTGTACTGTGATGCTTTCTTGTTGCTTGCTCTTGCCTTTCCCCTTTCCCTTTCCCTTACTAGGTGTGCCAACTAGTTTCTTGGGTGCCATTATTTATGTAAACACTTCAAATGATTTCACTTTCTTTGTCTTACTAGCCCTTTCCTAGTTTAGATATCAAACTGGCGAAAAAAATCTTTTTCGACCCATGCCCTAGATACCAATCCCTAACTAGAATCTCTTTTCACCGATGACTCTTCTCCACAAATCTTCCCATGCCCATGAATCACTTCCTTTCTAGTTTTTAAATCTGAACTAGTCACTCATGCTCAAATTTTTGTAATTTTTCTTTGCACGGATCAACTTTGGAAAACCCTAGTTCACAAAATCTCTTCTCTTCGTATTTGCAAAGTGAATAATGAAATGTATGAAACTCTATTTATATTTTTCCCAATTTTTAAACAATAAATGCTACTTCACCTACCACCATACTTTTAATGTTTAATATGGATTATTCAAACAAAGCTTGAGTTTTGTGCCCTAACTCACGCGCCTAACCCTACACGAACAATCTTCCAACCTTTTGGTGTGCAACCAATCCATCTTGATAGGAGACTCTTGTATGCATGTAACAGATTCCGAAGGCACTTCTTCTGTCATGATTTTTTCTCTCACCTACCTCATGTTGCTTATGTGCTTCTTCCTCCTTTGTATGTGGGATATGAAAGTATCCTTATCTTGACACCAACCATCCTTTTCCACTCATTCTTTTCATACACCTCTCTCGGGGCCATTCAATTGGGATTTCCAACACAATCCTCCTTCTCACTTTACTCATGATTTCCTTCACATTACTCCGCTCCACACTAAAATGATGTGTGGTCCTCTACACATTCAAAACCCTTAAAAATTAACAAGGTTACCGGTGCCCAAGGTGTAAAACAAAAAAACAACGCAAAAGGGAAACACAAGAAAGGAAATGCATAAAGGAAATTCCAAACTATCTCACAAAATTGCCTTATTTACAAACACCAATAAGCCTTATTTATAGTAGGGATTCAACCTACTCCCATTGAAGTGTCCTGGAAATTTCATTCCATCCATCACTTAGAACTGACATACGACCAAATCAAGGATGTATGATATTATATAGGGACCTAACCAATGGACCTTTAACTTCCAAGGGTGGCACAAAAACTTAGAATCATATAGTAAGACAATCTTCCTAACCTCAAACTTCTTGTTCCTAATGTGGCGATCATGTCATGCTTTTTGATTTTATTTTTATATTGTTTTGCTCCACCTAGCAAGTGATTTTCTTTCATCCAACTTCATATATTCATCAGTTCTCTCTTCTAGCACTTTCTTATTAGCTGGACTTCCCCGTGAGCGCTATTCGTAGAGAAGGTAACATAAACTAAACCGGAAGAACATATTTCGTGCTAAACACCAATTGAAATGGTGTGGCTTTGTTTAGTCTTTTATAAGTTGTACTATAGGCCCATAATATGGCTAATACCTTGTCATCCCAATCTTGTCTTTGGACATCACAAAATTTTGTTAGGGTATGAGTCAGTATTTTGTTAAATTCTTCTGTGGTTCCATTTGCTTATGGGTGATAAGGTGTAGTCTTTTGATGAGCCACCATGAACTCTGTTAATAGGATCCTCATGGTCTCATTCAAGAAATGTGTACCCCTATTACTGGTTAAACTTAAAGGACATCCATACCTCATGATAATGTTCTCCCACAAAAAACTTGTTAGTGTAGCTACTATGTAGTTTTTAGTTGGGGCTGTCTCTACCCACCTAATCAAATAGTCTATGCAAGTGATTACATAGCATGATCCATTCCTACACGTTTCTAGTGCAATAGGGCCTACAAAGTCTATTTCCCATTTCTCGAATGGTTTGGCACTAGGGATAGGGAACAAAGGCATTTTATCTCTCCTTCCTGACTTGGAAATGCATTTAAAATGGTTACATGCTTTGCAATAGTCCTCGCAATCCTTATACAAAGTTTCCCACCACAATCCTACCATTAATATTTTACGTGTGGTGGCTTCACCTACATAATGTCCACCCGCACTTCCTCTGTGTGCTTCCTCTATGATGGTGAGGCACTCATGCTCTAGTACACACTTGCACAAAACTTTGTCATGCCCTAATTTGTATAAGTCCATACTAATCAACATGTAGGGTGCGACACGTATGGCTAGTTGTTTTTCTCTAATGTCTTCATCCCTTCCAACACGTCACACCTTCCTTTAGAAATACTGTAATTTCATCAAAATCCAAGGGCACGCGCCACAACCTAAATAGTTACGTGTCTAGCATAGTCTCTTTAATGCTCTGTGTGTCCTCCCCTAAATCAATTCTGGAAAAATAATCAGGTCCACAATTACTCTTTCTAGGCTTCAACACTATCGTGAACTCAAACTCTTGAAATAATAGCACCCACTGACATATGTGCCCTTATAGAATGGTCTTGTTCACCAGTACTTTAACGCCATGTGGTCAGTGTAGAAGATAAAGGGAGTTGCTAGTATATACTGCCTAAACTTGTGAAGCACATAGATCATTGACAATGCTTCACACTTAGTCGTAGTATAATTCTACTATATTGGTGTCAAATTCCTGCTTGCAAAGTATAGGGGGTGATCAACAATTCTCTCACCAAGATATGCAAGCACTACCCCAATGACCATTCTGGAGGCATCTACATAAACATGGAAGGGCTTGTCCTAAGAGGGGAAACGTAATATAGGTGTAGTGACAAGATTATCCTTCAATGTGTCAAATGCCTTCTGCTGCACCTTTCCCCAATGGAAGACACTTTTATGTCTGAGCAATTCTTCCAAAGGCACGGAAATTTTGGCATACCCCTTAATGAATTTCCTATAATAACCCATATGCCCAAGAAATCCATGCATTGCACTTTGGCTAGTAGGCTCCCCCAATCCCACAATAACTACAACCTTGGTAGGATCTACTAGCAATCCCTCCTTACATATGATATGCCCCAATAACATTCCAAAGGGGGTAGAAAAGACACACTTCTTAATGTTGAGGGATATCCTCAACTGTTGAAACCTCTCAAACATCAACCTCAAATTATCACAATGGTCTTTTACTAGCCCATACATTTTCAAATCATCCATATCGACCAAGAAGTTTATGGATGAATTCCTAGAACGCATGTACCACTATGCATGAGAAAACAATAGGTGCATTCTTCAACCCAAAGGGAATGACCTTGTATGCCAAAATTCCCCATTCAGTGGCAAAAATTTTCTTCTCCTGGTCTTCCTTTGCAATGCGGACTTGGTGGTACCCCAAAAATCCATCCGTAAAGGAATAGATTTCATGCCCAGCGACTCCTCCAAAATTTCTTCAGTGAAGGGGATTGGAAAAGGATCGATGACACAAAATAAATTCATCTCCCTATAATCCACATAGATCCTAATCCTCCCATCCTTCTTGATTCTGATTACCATTGGACTTATCCACTCTGATTCTTCTACAACTTTAATGATCCCCAATGATATCATTTTGTCTATCTCTTCCTTTACCTTCACATGTAAATTGGGATTCATCCAGTAGGGTCTCTTCCTAACTAGGTGTGCACCATCCTTCAACTTTATCCTCATCTCCCCCAAGGAATGGTGGATGCCTTTGAGCTCATGGTACCCACGCAGGAATAAATCCTCAAATTCGCAAAAAGATCAATGATCTTAGAAACTTCCTTCTCTCACCAATAATCTTCTATGATAGATTCCATGGGTTCTTCTCCTAAGCTGATGTTAACCTTTTTAGTTTTTAAATGTTCATTGTAGGTACACACATGAGTATCAAAGACCTTTGCCCACTACCTCACACATCCCTATAGAATAGTTAACATCCAAGCTTTCTGCTTCCTCCCCATTAATTACATATACAAGCTTTCCTTTCTCCTTTTTCACACACGCACACTCCAGCTAAACCTCCTTTGTTTCTTCTTCTTCAAAATGCTCCTCTAAACCTGGTTCACCAAGCAAGTCCAACAACCTATCTTCTGCCATGGAACTATCCCCCATGGTAAGGTGCTTGACAACCTATAATGCCTTATCAACTAGTGGCTTTGTACTTCAATACTCAAATTTTTGAACGAGGTCAGCCGTTAGCTCTTTCCAATTCCCGCTTTGGTGGTGTGTCTCAGAGTGGATGTACCATGCACATGTGTAACCCTGTAGTGTAGAATACTTTTTTTACACCCAGAGGGATGATGGAAAATATTCCACACCTTCCCTCTAGGCTCTCTCATAGGCTTGGATGTGGAAAGAGGTGGGATCCTTACCATGGTAGTCCTTGATGGTGGTGGGTACATTGCTTCTAGAGAAACAAATAGAGAAGGAAATTCTCACTTTGTGCCATTCCAAGAGATTATCCCGATGTGTTTCCCACTAGCACACAACAGTTCCTAGTAGGACATAACTTAACATCCCCCTTATTTCATTTTCCTCCTTCCACTAAGCTTCCATATTCTGTAAAAATACCTTAGGGAGGCTCCAACTAAGTAGCTAGGTATCTCCTTTCCTCCTAGGTGCTTTGGAACATACGCAACTTTGTAACCTTTATCACTGATCCTCTCAAATGCCATACTCGTAGGTTCCATGCGCCCAATTATCACTTACCAAAAATACACATTGTTCTTATAACACCATGGGCACCAAGTAGTAGCTGGGAAATTGTTTGCCTCAGTGAGTTCCAAGACTTTGAAGTCCCCAGTAAACTTAGCTCCCTGAATGGTGATAGTTGCATCCTTTAAGACACTGATGGGAATTGCCTTTGTTTTTTTTTTTTTTTCCATATATAGCACATTCAAAGATGGCTATAATGCAAGCCTTCCCATCTAATGCCATGCATCCAATGTGAGAACATTGACCTCCACTCCTATGTCAATGAGGATATTACTAAGGATCCATTCATCCAAAACCACATTTAACATGATCTCCCTATCATAGTAAAGGTTGTGAGGGAGAAGGTTTTCATGCAAGACCTACCTCTCACACTCTTCTCTAGCACATGTTACCTTCTCTCTCAACCATGCTCCTAGAAAGGATATAATATTCTTTTTCCTTAACATTTTACATACTTCCTTGACCTCATTCAGGTCATCTCTTGGCGCCTCAACCTTACTTCTTTGCTCCTCCATCCTAGACTACTCCTTTAAACACCGAATTTCACCCTGTAAACTCTAAATGATATCCATGGTATCTTGATTTACCTCCTTTTGATGCACAGGGTCTAGGTACTTCCCATGTACCACTTCTTCTCTTGAAACTAGAGTCTTTTACGTTGGAATTTCCTTTGTGTGCATGGCCTCTACTCTTGTTATTACCATAATATGTTCTAATTGTGCATCACGTGTTACCTATGGCATCCATAATGTGTCCGTATTCTTAATGCTTACCATTCCACTACCCTTGTCTTTATGTTGCTACTTTTGATTCATGTGCTCAAAAACTCGGGGCACTCCTCATACTTGTGTTTGTTCTCGCACCATGAGAACTACAATAGGTCTGGGCACTCTCATTTGTAATGCTCAGACCTACACAATTAAAACAGCCCACATGGGAAATCACTTATTCCTCCTCTGCAGCTTACCACAACCACGAATCCTCCACGAAATCCCCTTCCACGCATGCCTCCATCTGTGCACTCCTCATAATGGTGATCATCACCTTTAGAACTACTGGAAATACTAGTTTGGTGCACCCCATGATCAATGGCCTCATGGATCTGGTCAATAAGCCTATAATCCTTAGTATCATGGGTTGTAGAGGTGCAGATCTTATAGTAGCAAGATACATTCTTCCAAATTACGCGCTGTAATAAGGGGCATCTACTTACATCATGGTCCCCATGACAAATTTCATATTCTACTCACACGGTGCATACTATCCTCTCGAGGGAAACTATCTCGACATGCCCTCTACTTCACAATCAGACACCATATACCACTCGCGAGTCTCATGGGTTTAGTTTGCAGATAAATTCTCCAACTGTTTAGCCATAGCAACAATTTGAGCTTCCAGAAATAGGCTAACACTAGTATCAACACTTCTAACAACCTCGGTGCACAAAGTATCTTTGAACGCTTCATGCGAGATTTTGAAATTTTATGAGATAAAGATATTCTAAAAGGAGTTATCAACCCCGCAAAAAACTAGTGAGCATATTGTGAAGGATAAATAACATATGATAACTTAGAAAAGAGAGTTTTAAAGTGTGCATCATACTCCCGCACACTCTCTGCCATTCCCTGTTGGATTTCCTTCAGGGTGCTTAATGATCTTCTATTCAAACTCATGGATGTGGAATTCTACTAAGAAGGCATTCTTTAAAGTAGTATAATCCACCACCATTTAATGAGGGTCATTTTTCCTATACCATCTATGTGCGTGCCTCGTAACGTTATTAAAAACCGACTAGCCTTCCACTCCAAGGTTGTGACCCCATTTGTGCCCCATATAAGTTCACACTTGTGAACATATTCTCGCACCATATTCAATACCTCTGCAGTAATCTAGAAAATGTAAGACATCTCAAATAAGACTTGAGGGGATGGTGGAGCCCTTGTCCTCCTAATCCGAGCCTTAGTTCCTCTCGGTGTTTCTTTTGCCACCAAATCCACCAGGTCCTATGCCTACTAAGCCACCAAATCCTCCGTGATCCACTAGGTCCACCAGGTCCTATAGTGATCGTGCCAAGCATCCCCAAGGTTCAATTGAACTATGCGCCGACACTATGTGATAATACCCCACTACCACTAGTGTAGCCCATGCCACTCCCAAACACATGACTGAAGGCTTGTGTACTTTCTCCTTGTCAAAAATTCTTCAATACCGGAATTGCATAGCCATAGAAGTGGGAAATGAAAAATTGTATCTCTTGGGCATAGATGTGTCACTTCCACCGATAGAATCGGGTCAATGATACTCCTTCTTGGATTTGGAAAAACAAGCACCGTGGTTTTGTCACTAGGTGGGTTTAGATAAGTGCTAACGACTCTTCTCTCTTCATGTGATGAAATATCATGAGAAGCCAAAAGGGTCTCTCTTATGCTCTTTCCAAGATCGGGTAGCATAGATAGACTACTTAGGTTACACATCCTCTACGTGAATCTTAACTACTTCCCGTAACATCTTCCTCCATAGATCCATCACACTTGTAACCTCATGTTGTCTAGCAATTTCCCTTTCACATGCTTCACTATACTTGAGTCATCTCTCCTCCCTTTCTTTCTCCATCATAATATATGTCATCTTCCTTCACCCTAGCTTCCTCGGCCAAGTGCTCGAACGGTTTAGCCGCCATTGGAAATGCCTCTAAACTCAAGGTAACAATCAAGATCTTCATTACTAGAGGGATAACACATAGAAATGATCATTTGGGCTCCTACATAAATTCAAACTCAGCAACTTCTGGACAAGAATATGTAGAAATAGCATACTCCATAGTGTAGCTAGCCAACACACCTTTCCACTAATGATCCATAGCACGAGTCCACATCAGATCTGCATCCTGTAGCCTCTGGTATTATTCTTGGGTCCACATGCATGATCTATAATACCATCTTGATCTAAACACATAATTTGAGATCCATTCATATAGTTCTACTGGGAAGCAACAGAAAAAGGTTTCATATAAATCATGGTAGAGGTTCTCTTCTACCCATCTACATGCATTAAACTCTTATCCAAAGGTGAATCTCTAAGAAAATTCATCCTCTTGTGCTTCTTGAACCATGATTCAAAAATTTCCAAAGTTAAACGCTCTATCATTACTCATTACAAAGATCATGATGTATGTCATTTCCCACTACAACATTGAAAGAGGTCCCGCAACGGGAACCAAGATGTAGTCATTTTTACACCCATCACAAAGGAAAGAAATCGCATGCACATCGCCTATCACCCGGTGGGCACTTTGGTGCTCACTCGAGGCATGCACGGGTGCAAAGTCTCTCATTTATGTGATTTTAGTGGGAAACATCATCTATGATCCAATTTTAAGAGATTTGAGAGGAAATAAGACATACAAGCACCATCGAGCTCATAAAAACTTCTAGATCCTTGCAGTCATTCCAAAGAGAAAAGTGCCTAACAGATTATAGAAATTACACCAAAACAGAAGCGAAGTTGTACAAGAATTCATACTTAGTTTATAAACATAAATGAAAAAGACCTATGAAGAAGGGTGTATACATCAGTTTTAAAACCCTTGACAGCTTGTTATTTTCCTTCTTTACATTTCAAGTGTTGACAAGTAATTTTTCCTTATAAAGATATGCTCTTTTGAATTTTGGAGATCATGCTTGATATGGATAAATCATCTTCTACTCTTAAGATCCTTCGATCAATTGGGATGGTTTCTTTGAATCCATTTTTCATTTCTTGTAGGAGAGTTGCAATCTAGTTAAGAGTTATAAACTTATATATATATATATATATATATATATATATATATATATTCGATTCTTGCTTGGATCAATTTCAAAGTGATCCAAGGAATGTTTTAAATCTTCTCTATTGAACGAATGATAAATTGACATTCCATGAATTAAGAGACATATTGGATTGAACGTTGTGGTTACAAGCTCTTTGATTTTTGTGTGAACTTGTTTCCATTCAGTTGTAAGTTATGCTTGGGTCTTTGGAGATCAACCATGGCAAGACATTGCTGAGGTGAACGGAAAATGTAGCTTGTTCATGGCATAGGAAAAGATCCAAGATCCTAAAAAGGACTATCCAACAGAATCCTAAGCTAGGTAAAAATATTTACTACCTAAACTATGTTACGTAACAAAATTCCTATTCTAACCTAAAGCTTCCTATTCTACTTTGATTGGTTGATTGGCATCCTAACCTAAGCTCGGTGCTAAGGGTTTTGGAAAGGTTTCTAGGTTATTAAAAATTTACCTAGAACCTAATACTACAAGGTTATATTATCATCTAACCTAATGCCTAAAACTATAGTGTTGTAAATTAATCTAACCTATGTGGAAACTACCTTAGTCTATGTGCTAAGACCTATTGTGGTAATTGTTGTTTGGGTTATAACCTAAGGTATATATTACAATCTACCTAAGGTATAACCTAAGAAATATGATCTATCCTAAACTAATGGGTTTGAATGGGGAATTAGGTGGTTGCATACATTGTAGGCGATGGTTCCAAGGCATTAAATTTGTTGATAAGGTTTTAATTGCTTGGAGGTACTGCCAACTTTGGCAGGGGTTAGTGAACTTGGTGGAGGCTTAGGTGGAGACTCCACTAAAATGAAATTCCTTGTTAAAATTGATTTAGCAATCACTAAACATGAAAGGTGGTGGCAAGGGAAGATAGGCGGGAAACTTGGAATTAATGGAATTAATTGTTTTTGTTTTTGTGCTCAAACTACCTTGGAAGGCATGCAAATGGGTTGGAATGTGGTTGTTTCACTTTGCATACTTCACGATTTTTTCTCTGCATGCGCTCTAGTTTTTCAAACCAGCAGATAGAACTACACTTGATGGCTATTTTTGAGGTTTTAAACCTATTTTCAGTTCATGGAATATATAGGAGGCATTGTGGAAAAGAACATTGTTATTTGATTTTTCATGGAGAAGAGGAGAAGTTTTGAGCTCGGCTGGAGGTTCTTTTTGATTTCACAGAAGCGCTATCAGGCATGATAGGCTCTAAACTTTAAGATCTTTTGCTCTCTTATAAATGTTTCATTAAAATGATTCTACTCTTTTGAGATTCTTGGATTTCTTATTTTATCTGGTTAATGGCTTGTAGGGTTTATTAAATCTTGTTATATTGGTTTCTGAATCCTTGGTAAATGATGTTCTGTTGGGAAACTTACCATATATAGTTCTTTAAATAATGCATGCAAACATTTTTCTGTTCTTGACTTTTCATTTGGAACTGAAATGGAAGTGGTCTGTTAGGATAACCATCATTTCTATTATTATGGTTCAGTGTTTTGGGGAAACTTGAATCTTGTTGGAAATTTAGATAAGCTCGTTTGGTGTGGACTTGAGCTCAGTATACGGGTTTTTTTAGCTTGTGTTGAGCTCGTGTGTTGTTGAACCTTTACTTTGAGCTCATCCTTGATTTGGAACTTAGTTATGGATTTGTGTTTGTTGAGAACTAATTCTTGTTGTTCTGAATCGTGTTGGAATCTTGTGTATCTCTGAATGTTGTCAAAGCTTGTATAAAGCTCGGTGTTTATATCTTAGTTCCTTGTGATAATCAATAATTCTATTAGTTTATAAAATACATGGTATTTGGATGTTATGGCTCATTTTTGGGCTTGAAATTTGGGTGAAACTTGAGTCCCATTGAGAAATAATATTGGGCTCATTAACTCGTGTATAATATTCCTTTGAGAAATTTAGAACTGGTCGTAGATTAGTAACTACAAAGCACTCATATTTTGTTACTTGTGTGGACTTTGTACTCTGTGGGAACTCCTAGTTCCACTTGATCTAACATCTCGGGCTTCACATTTGATATGAATCATGTTGAGTCACTATTTTTTTGAACCAAGATTAGTATCTTGGGTAAATAGGAACCGTTATTAAAGATGTACATTGTTATGTACTCGTGCCTTACTCGTGGAAATTTGAGCTATTAATTGAAGTTCATAAACTCACCACACTCTTGTCTTATTGTTTATTCGATTCTCGAACTCTCTCTGTGGAAATTCATGGTTCGTTGTTTAAGGTAAATAAAACTCCTTGTTTTATATATGAACTGTTTTTTGTTATATGTATTTCATATTGTCTCATACTAAGACATTGTGCACATCCGAGCTCATGTTGAATTTTTGTAATTTGAAACTATACATAAAATTTAGTAATTGGTGCTTGGATATAAGTGACAGGATCAATGTGTAGGATCAATTCTTGTATGTTGAGCTTTCTTGTTTTTGATATAACTTACGTGGGATATTGTTGTTCCCCTGAACTCGTGAATATTTACGTGGGTAGTCTTGTACCTTTGTGAGAATCTTATGAACGATATCATGCTTGGAATTTGTACGATTGAGCTATGAGATGTTGGTATTTGATTGGGATTTAACTTCATAATAGTTAAAAGCTAAGAACTCGTATAATTGAACTACTTAGTCAAGGAAATCCAAAAGAGTAGATTAATTAGAGCTATTTGAATATTCTTGGTATTTAAATGGAAACATTTTACAAGGATAATGGGATTTCAGTCGTTGAGATTTGTTGATGCTTCTGATCCTGCTTGGCTTTCTGAATGGTTATTGTTTTATTCCTTCTTATATTCAAATGGACACCTTATGTCTTAATAAAAGAAAGGAACTTGGTTCCTTTAAAAAAAATTGTGTTTTAAGACTGTGAATTGTATTTCATTCTAAGTATGGAGTTGAGATTAGTATTCATTATAAGTAAAGAAGTGTAAAGAATATGGTAGTGTGCTTTCTTCTTACTGTATAGATCTTAGGTTGAACTTTATATTTTGACTCTTCTTTGATGATCTAGAGTAGAGAATAACTCTTGTATGAGTCTAACTTGATCTTTGAATGTTGTTTCGATCTTTAAAATTTAAATTCCATTTTTGGAAGTCTATTTAAACATACAGTAGATCAACCGATTCTCTATTCCTTCTTAGATTTAGATGAGATTTCTGCATTCTGATGAATATCTTAATTGGTAAATTTTAAGGTAGTTGTCTTTAGAAAGAAATAGTTAAATCATGTTTGGAACCTATTTTGTTTCTTGGATGTGTTGTGTATAGGCATGAGTTGTAATGGTTCTTATTCTTATTTTGTTTAGGAGATGGATGAGTCATCTTAATATGAACCATGCTATAAACTTTTCTTTAGCTTGAAGCAAAGATAAATGTTGATTTCTTTTATGATAGATTGGGAACAATGAGATGTTATAATATGTTGTTTGTGTAAGGATAATTGATGGGATTAATTAGACTCTATTTGTAAGGCTAAAATGATAGATTATATTCTATCCTTTTTTGGAAGTGAAATCAATTGTTTATAATGTACTTCTTTTTCATTGCTTTTGATATATTATTTATTGATGTAATAATTGTCTCATTAAAGTAGAATTATTTTAATGGAACAATTATTGGAATGCACTTCTTTTTAAGGCTTAGTGCTTATCATGCTCAGTTCATTGAACTGACCCGTGCTAGAAATTTTTGTAGATGGACTTTGTAAGTGATAAAGAAGGCAAAACTTATATGATGCATTGGCTGATTTAAGTCTAATTCTTGTGAAGAACTCTGATTCGTTCTTGAGATTGTTTTGGAAAAGAAAAGTAGTATTATTTTATAATTAAGATGGTTTTTATGTAGTATACCTAAGTGCATAAGTCTTGTAAATGTAATGGTTATAAAGATAAATTGAAAGTTGTGAGATTACTTGTATTGGTTGTGTAAATTATTTGTATTTGTATGAAAGAGATGGGCTCTATCTTGTTGTTAATCTTCATATTATTTATATGTTAAATGGATAAATTTTAAAAATATTGGATCAAGGGATTTAGTTCAATCTCCCTACTTGTGATGCAACTTTTAAAGTTGTAGAATATGATATTTGTTATTTAAACTATATAACATAGTTATACAAAGTAGGATGAACATACATTGAAAAATGTGGTCATTGGGTAGAATAAACCCTAACGCCTTACATATAGTGAAAGACTCTTCATATTTCACAAATGTTCATAAACCACAAAGGTTTGGTATCATGACTTCAATCTATCAGACTTCATTTGTTATGAAGTCTACTTTATTTTGGATATATTTTGGCGCTGAACTTTCTAAAAAGTTATTGTACTTTTTACATAAGACATATTATAACACTTTGCAGTTATGCTTAATTGATAGTTAATTATGTATTCGAACATTAAAAGTGGAAATGAATATAAAAAAGTTCTTAATGGGCTAATTGAATCAAGTTAGAAAAGAACTTAAGGAGTGTTGGATTAGGGTTAGGCAAAGTTGTTGAAATCTTGTTTGAATAATCCAAATTAATTAAATTATTAATAAATTCCTTGGGGTATGTACATCTCGATGAGGCTATTCAGTAGGATGCTGGCACATGCCAACTATAGGGCTATACCTTTGAGAAGATTAGGATCTTCTTGAGGATACAACGATGTAGTCGGCATGTGGCAACACCCTTCGACATTGATCATCCAGATCTACATAAATTGGACTTGATCTTAGTTTTTCTCTAGGTCAAGTTAGAAACATGTTTTAAGATATGGGGTAGCCCTCTAAAACTCAAGATACCTTGGCACACGGGGTTGATTTAGGTGACCCAATATGCCAACTTACCCTAAGTTTTAGTGAGCTTCCCCTTATCATAACACATGTTGTTAACATGAACTAGGGTTAAACCTCGGGCAAGTGGAGTGACATGAATCAGTAAAGAAAATTCTAGATAACAATAGAGTGGGGTGAAGGACATATTCCAGATTGATGAGTATGTTGTCAAGGAATAGTAATACATATAGTATGTTAGAAATATTTGGCCAAAGTATCGCAAGTTGTTGGTTGCGTTGTCCTATGTCACCTAGTCTAAGGTTTGTGATGCAGATGAATAATGGTAACAATTATTCAGATAGGTTCCTTAGATAGATCACTCAATACCCTAAACATGGAAAGAGAACCAAGTATACATAGTATACAGATAAGTATTCGATACTTAATGTTAAACATGAATAGATCGGTAGCACACCGAGTCATTACAGCTACATATGGTTATCTCTTATATGAATGGTTGATAAAGAATGTGTGTTCTAAGTTATGAAATTTAGAACAAAGAACATTATTTAAAAAAAAATTCCTTGTTTCTAAATTCATAAAATGGGAATGTTACATCTTGGTATCAGAGCTGAAGGTTGCAACTCTTGGACCTATTATGTCCACAATCTAATTAAACTTAAATTTTCTTAATGTAAAAATGGTGAAAACAAGAGGAAATGTTGAAAATAACCCTCCACCTAAGGAAGGAGTGGAAATTGCCCGAAACTTGATGAGATCCTTATTAACCTATTGGAAGTAAGAGATCGATTATTCATGGTTGAACAACAAGTAATGGGCAATGAGGAGGAAGAAGAAGCTGATAACAATAATCAGCCACCTCTAGGGGACAATGCCAATGTGGGTGTTGATAATAACAATGTTAACATACCTTCAACTTGAGAACAAAAAGGCTAGACTAGCAGCAGAACTCACTAATGACATAAAAAGGATAAGTCCACCCAAGTTTGATGGCACCACATTAGGAGATGGAGCTGAGAATTGGCTCAACAAAATGGAGAAGTAATTTGTAATAAGGAACTTCTCAGAGGAAACCAAGGCTATATGGGGAGCATATCAACTTTCCCATGAAGCATCTTCATGGTGGGATAGCCGTAAGACTGAGTTAAATATTGATGAAACTAACATCACTTGGGATCAATTTAAAAGTTATTTTAGGCAACGATGGCTGCCACAACTCTACTATGATAAGAAAATGACTGAATTTCAGAACTTAGCTCAAGGAAAGTTAACAGTAACTGAGTATTGGGAATGGTTTACAAAACTCCTCAAGTATGTACCTCAGTATCAAACTGATGAGAAGTTCAAGATATGGAAATTCATTATGGGATTGAATCCCATTATTGGGGAGAAGTTGATGTTCACAGCCCAACCACTATGGAAGGGGTTGTTGAAAAATCCATAAGGCAGGAACAAAAATTAAAGGCTATTTCTACTCATAAAGAGGAAGTAAGGAAGAAAGTTCCAAACCCCTCTTCAACTTCTCTTGCACCTAAGAAGGGACCATGGAAGAATTTTGGTAATAAAAGTAAGTTTTCATTGATAATAATAAGAAAACAGCGACGAATAAGACTACTGGAAATGCATGGAACAATTTTGCCAAGAATAATAACAATGGACAAAAGTCCTATGGAGGTCAAAATAATAAATTTAAGACTGGAAATAACTTTGAGTCTAGAAAGGGACCTATAGGAGGTTGTTATAATTACGGTAAGGATCATTACGCAAATCAATGTCCTTTGAAGAAGGATGATCGTAATTAGCAGCACAAGATACATGCTGCAGTAGCTGACAAGCAAGCTAAAAAGCAAGCTACACCTATAGAAGTTCCTGGTAAGTTATTTGGCATACCTATAACTATTATTTTTGATACAAGTGCTACTGAATGTTTTATTTCTAGTAAACTTGCTTCAAAACTTAAAAGAAAAGCTAGAAAAATGGATAAATCTTGGACTGTACATTATGGTAATAATGTTGTTCATATAGTTAGTATGTGTCTTTTTGGAGCAGTCCTTGAATTACCTAACTTTTCCACTAGAGGTTGATCTTTATGTTGCACCTTTAGGGTCTTATGATGTAATCATAGGTGTTAATTGGTTAGCAGAACATAAGGCTAAAGTGGACTATTTTGAAAAATGCATTAGTTGTTTAGACGATCTATAGAAAATAGCAGAGATTCAGCGTGTGAAGTGAGAGATTTCTGTTAGAAAACTATCAGCTATGAAACTTAAAAGGCCAAAAATAAAGGATGTACCTTATATGCAGTAAAAATTTTAGAAACTGTAGAGGAAAATAGTGATTTCATGGATCGATATCCACTGTTACAAGACTTCAGTGATGTATTTCTAGAAGAATTGTTAGGTTTTACACCCAAAAAGGAATTTTATTTCATGATTGAGATCAAGCCTGAATTAAACCTATATCTAAGGCACCATATCAAATGACTACTATAGATTTAGTAGAGTTTAAACCTCAATTGCAAGAAATTTTTTTAAGGGTTTAATTAGACCAAGTGTTTCACCTTGGGGGAGCACTTTGGTGATTTTTGTGAAAAGAAAGATTGAACACTTAGATCGTGCATTGATTATAGAATGTTAAACAAAATAACAATAAAGAATAGATATCCACTCCCTATGATTGATGATTTATTTTATCAAATGCATGGAGCATCAATATACTCCAAGATAGATCTTTGATCTGGGTATCATCAATTATGAATTAAGGATGAGGATATTCATAAAACAACTTTCAGAATAAGGTATGGACATTATGAGCTTACGATTTTACCTTTTGGATTAACTAATACACTGCATGGCATTTACTTAATTTAATGAATAATATCTTTCAAGAATACTTGGACAAATTTGTGCTCATATTCTTGGACGACATTCTCATATATTCTAAAAGCATTGAAGAGCATCATGAGCACTTGAAGGTAGTTTTGGAAATTCTGAGAAAGAGATAGTTGTTTGGTAAACTATCCAAATGTTCTTTCTATGACACAGAAGTCCACTATTTGGGTCATGTAATAAGTAAAGATGGAATTGTTGTAGATCCTTCAAAATTTTAGCTATAACCGAATGGCTTGCACCAAAGAATGTACATGAAGTTAGAAGCTTCATGGGACTTGCTAGCTACTATAGGAAATTTGTAAAATACTTTTCTAAGATAGTTGCACCAATAACTTCCTTACAAAAGAAAGATAAAAAGTTTGTTTGGAGTGAGAAATGTGAAATTACATTTAAAACCTTGAAGGAACAGTTAACTTTAGCACCTATTCTTGTAGTACGAAACCCTAATGGAGATTTTATGGTGGTAACTAATGCATCCAGTGAAGGTCTAGGAGGTAAATTATTACAAATTAGTCATGTTATTGTATACAAGAGTAGAAAATTAAGTTACATGAGTTGAATTATTGTTCATGCACTTCAAGTCTGGAGACATTATCTGCTTGGTAAACCATTTGAGTTGAAAACTGATCATCTTGGGCTGAAGTACATTTTCACTCAAATGCAAATCAATGCAAGACAATGAAGATGGTTAGAGTTTTTGTCTCAATATGATTTTGACATAAGTTATATTAAGGGTAAAGAAAATAGAGTGGTTGATGCTCTAAGTCATAGGAAGCACATTTCTACTCTTATAACACTAAGAACTTAGTTTAAGGATGAAGTAAAAGGTGTTATGGAATTTGATTCCTATTTTCAGCAAGTAAAAGCAACACTTACTACAGATTCTAATGATTTGAGGTATAAGGGTTTTCACTTTGATAAGGAAGGAATCTTACAATTTGAAAATAGAGTTTATGTACCTTTGCTTAGTGGTTTGAGAAAGAAATTGTTAGCTGAATTTCATAATTCACCTTTCTTGGGACACCCTGGCATTACAAAGATGTTTGCTGATATAAAACAACAATATTTCTAGAAAGGAATGAAGAAGGATGTTATTGATTATGTAACACATTGTCTAGAGTGCCAACGTGTTAAGGTAGAACATATGCACCCAACTGGTTTATTGTATCCTCATAGCATACCGCAGTATAAATGGCAAGTAATAAGCATGCATTTTGTACAAGGGTTACCTATGTCAAGAAATAAACATGATGTTATTTTAGTAGTTGATAAACTAACAAAATTAGCTCATTTTATTGCTTTGAAATCTGAAGGATGATTCACCTATTTTGGCTAAAATATTTGTACACGAAATTTTTAGATTACATGGGGTACTTGAATTAATCATATCTGATAGAGATCCTAGAATGATATCAAGATTTTGGAAAACACTTAATAAAGCTCTAGGAATAAAGCTAAATTTTAGTTCTACGTATCACCCGAAAACAGATGGACAGACTGAAAAAGTAAATCAATTTTTAGAAGTATGTTATTGATGTATTGTATGGATCATCAGTATAAGTGGGAAGAATATCTTTCATTAGTTGAATTTTCTTACAATAATACATATCATGCTTCTCTTAAGATGGCACCTTTCGAGGCACTTTACGGAAGAAAATGTAGAACCCCTATTAGTTAGGACAACATAGAGGATAGAGAGGTAATTGGACCTGAAATCCTTACGAAAATGGAACAACAAGTTAAGTTGATTCGTGAATGCTTGAAAGAAGTAGCAGATAGGAAAAAGAGTTATGCTGACTTGAAGAGGGTTGATAGGAAATTTGAACTCGGTGAGAAAGTCTTTCTCTCGGGTTAAACCAAGAAAGAGTCTATAACTTTTGTCAAGGCTACCAAGTTATCTCCTCTTTATGTGGGACCTTTTGAGATAGTTGAAGTAATCAACCCTGTAGCTTATCATTTAACATTACCTCCTACTTTTTCATGAATGCACGATGTTTCCCATATTTCTTTGCTTAAGAAATATGTTTCAGATTTATCACACGTGTTAAATTGGAATTCCTTGCATGTCTAAGACCCAAGAATAATCATGGTTAAACCCATTCGAGTGCTGGAAACTTGCCAGTTGCATTTAAGAAATCATGAAATAAGTCAATGTAAGGTCCAGTGGGACCAGTTTAATGAAGAGAGTGCAACTTGGGAAAATCTAGAAGATATGAAAACTACTTTTCCATATTTATTTGATCATAATTGATTTTGTTGATTGATAAAATTTATGATTTTATCTTTACATGACATTAAATATGCCAATTTTGGGCAAATATTTATTTGATTTGGATAAACAACTATTAATGTTGATTTCTTGAATTATAAGATTCTAATATATTTTGACTTAGAATAAGAGAAGTGAATGAAGTGATTGTCCTAATGTTTATTGTTAAAAAAAAGGGGTAATCATCAGGATGATGATTCTTTTAAGGAGGGGAGCATGTAACACCCTTGACAGTTGTTATTTTCCTCCTTTACATTTCAAGTGTTGACATGTGATTTTTCCTTATAAAGATATGTTCTTTTGAATTTTGGAGATCATGCTTGATATGGATAAATCATCTTTTGCTCTTAATATCCTTTGACTGAATTGGGATGGCTTTTTTGAATCCATTTTTCATTTCTTGTAGGAGAGTTGCAATCTAGTTAAGAGTTGTAAACTTATATATATTAATCTGATTATTCCTTGGATCAATTTTAGTGATCTAAGGAATGTTTTAAATCTTCTCTATTGAACTAATGATAAATTGACATTCCATGAATTAAGAGACATATTGGATTGAACGTTGTGGTTACAAGCTCTTTAATTTTTGTGTGAACTTATTTCCATTTAGTTGTAAGTTATGCTTGGGTCTTTGGAGATCAACCATGGCAAGACATTGTTGAGGTGAATGGAAAATGCAACCTGTTCACGGCATAGGAAAAGATCCAAGATCCTAAAAAGGACTATCCAACGGAATCTTGAGCTAGGTAAAAATATTTACTACCTAAACTATGTTACGTAACAGAATTCCTATTCTAACCTAAAGCTTCTTATTTTACTTTAATTGGTTAACATGCATTCTAACCTAATATCGGTGCTAAGGGTTTTGGAAAGGTTTCTAGGTTATTAAAAATTTACATAGAACCTAATACTACAAGGTTATATTATCATCTAACCTAATGCCTAAAACTATAGTGTTGTAAATCAATTTAACATATGTGGAAACTACCTTAGTCTATGTGCTAAGACCTATTGTGTTAATTGTTTTTTGGGTTATAACCTAAGGTATATATTTCAATCTACCTAAGGTCTAACCTAAGCAATATGATCTATCCTAAAATAATGGGTTTGAATGGGGAATTGGGTGGTCGGATACATCAGTAGCGACGGTTCCAAGGCATTAAATTTGTTGATAAGGTTTTAATTTCTTGGAGGTACTGCCAGCTTTGGCAGGGTTAGTGAACTTGGTGGAGGCTTAGGTGGAGACTCCACTAAAATGAAATTCCTTGTTAAAATTGATTTGGCAATCACTAAACATGAAAGGTAGTGGCAAGGGAAGATAGGTGGGAAACTCAAAATTAATGGAATTAATTATTTTTGGTTTTCATGCTCAAACTACCTTAGAAGGCATGTAAATGGGTTGGAATGTGGTTGTTTCACTTTACATACTTCGTGATTTTTTCTCTACATGTTCTCTGGTTTTTCAAACCAGCAGATTGAACTACACTTGATGGCTATTTTTGAGGTTTTAAACTTATTTTCAGTTTGTGGAATATATAGGAGGAATTTTTGAAAAAGAACTCTATTATTTGATTTTTCATGGAGAAGAGAAGAAGTTTTGAGCTCGGCTGGAGGTTCTTTTTGATTTCACATAAGTGCTATCAGCATGATAGGCTCTAAACTTTAAGATCTTTTTCTCTCTTATAAATGTTTCATTAAAATGATTCTACTCTTTTGAGATTCTTGGATTTCTTATTTTATTTGGTTAATGGCTTGTAGGATTTATTAAATCTTGTTATATTGGTTTCTAAATCCTTGGTAAATAATGTTCTGTTAGGAAACTTACCATATATAGTTCTTTAAATAATGCATGCAAACGTTTTTTTTATTCTCAACTTTTCGTTTGGGACTGGAAATGGAAGTGGTCTGTTAGGATAACCATCGTTTCTATTATTATGGTTAAGTGTGTTAAAAATTCAGATAAGCTCATTTGGCGTGGACTTGAGCTTGTATACGAGTTTTTTTAGCTTGTGTTGATCTCGTGTGTTCTTGAACATTTACTTTGAGCTCATCCTTGATTTGGAACTTGTTATCCAAAATGTGCCCCCTGCTCATTTTGTGGCTAACTCCTCCCATTCTTCCCTCTCTTGTGCCTCAGTCACAAAATTTTTCTTTTCAGCACTCAAAACCTTCTGGAAATGACACCATTCCATAGAGCTTTTCTCAAACTTTCCGAAGGTAAAGTTTTCCTCCTAACTCCATGTATTTTTGAAGTTATGGCTCATGGAGTTTTTGGAAAAAATTTCCCCTGAAAGGCCCACGGCCAATGAGATGCCACCACGTGGCACCTAGAGTGGTGGAGTGCGGGGAAATTTTGGAAAATTTTCCAAATGACCAAAAAGGTGCAAAATTCAAATTTTTGCCCGCCAACCCGATTTGGCCTTGTTTTGCCCTAAAACTTCAAATGGCCATATCTTTCGATGCAGAGCTCAGTTTTTCATGTTCTTTATATAAATGGAAAGATGGTGAAATTCTCTACAAGATTCTAGGGTAAATTTCACATTTTGGTGGATTTTGGAGAGAGAAAATAAAAAATTCTTCTGGCACGTGGTCATGAATAGAAATGACGTTTCAACCACCGATTTTAATGAAGAATGGCTCGCATTCTCTCCCAGCATGGTTAAAAATGTTAGGGAATGGGTCTGTTAGGTTGCCCATGTTGTTTTGATGGCATTTTGGTCAATGGTTGAACCCCTTGCACGTTTTCCCACGTTTCTCTCTCCTAGGCCCGTCCTCCCTTTAAAAAAAGCCGATTTGGCTCATTTTTCAAAGGTTGAACATTTTTATGTATTGCAGGTCCCCTTTCTCACCTTGGAAGTGATTTTGGTGGAATATTAGACCCTTTCTAAGAATTTCAACTCATTTTTCCTCCCGTTGTTGTAATGCAAGTTATTTTGATATTAAAATAACAATACAGCCCTGTGATTAATTTTTCATCTTCTCATTGGGTGTTGTTTGACTAATTTCTGATTCTTCATTACAGTTATTAGTTTGTGCATGTTTTTTTGTTGCATTTTATGAATTGTGTCAATCTGCAGAAGTGAGAAATGCTCACCACTCCTTTGGTGCATCACCTATTAGCATTAGTTTTAGTTCTTTCTTTTTGCATTCTCTATCTCTGTCTCCTTGGAATTTAGAGTAGATTTAGGAGTTTAAACCTCTGTAATTGTACAAGTGAATTAGTTGATCGAGAGGAGTTGAGGAACTAGTCTCTAATCTAGATATTCCTCTTCCATTTTACAAGTCCCACACTTGGGAAGAGGATTCAATGTTGTGCAATCACACTGGATGCTTAGTATGATCAAACTAGAAATCTGATCAACATCCAGGGGGTGCTGCTGATTTGCAACAACAGTTTTGGCACGCCCGGTGGGACCTTAGAGGTCTTCCACTTTATCTTTGACAGGTTGGTGTGTTCCTGTTAAAGATTCAGCCTTTTGGAGGCACTTTCAAAAGCACATCTGGTGACTCCATCTGGTAAACAACTCATTCTCTAAGTTGTAGACCTGTTTTCCATTCATTTCCATCCATTCTTCTTTCCATCATTTTCATTCTTTTCCATTCCATGAAGTTGTGCAATCATGACTTCATTTCCATCATGGAATTCACATTTACAACAGCAGTATATCACACCTCCAACATGTTTTACAAATCCTCCAAATCAACATTTTGATCAAATTCAAAATCAGCATGTCTACCCATATGAGCAGCAATGCCAAAGTCAGTTTGGATATGAAGCATGTCAAGCACAAGGGTATGTTGGTTGTGAGGGTAGTCAAGAAGAAAATGTAGATCTTCTGGAACAAATCCAAAAGATGGAGGTAAACATGGTGCAATCCAGGGCTCAAGCACAAATGAAAGCATTTAGAATCGGTTGTAGAGCACCTTGTCCATGGGTGGGACCTTTTCCAAGGCATTACAGCCCTCAAGAGAAGCTATACTTCATGATTACAACACTACCATTGCTTGCAAAGTGGACTGAAGGAATAAAGGTGTATGAGAGGAGTATTCAACAACCTTGTCAACAAGTAAGCACACCATCTCATGCCTTTTCTCTCCCTCTTTCCCAATCTGTTTTATCTCAGCAGTGTCAAGTTTTAAACTCTCCATCTGCTGTCCCAAGTGTTGAATCCATTTCTCCATTCCCTATTCTTCCACCCCATCTCAATTCTTCTGTCCTTTTCCCTTCCAAACAGCCATTCCCTCCAAAGAAACAAGAGTTCCTACCTCCTCCACCACCACAAAAAATTGCAAAATCAATTGAGTTACAATCCACTTCTCCTCTTGCATTCCCAAATCCATGTTGGGAGGATAAAAATCAGAATGCCAATCAAGGAAAACAGCAGCAGAAAGAAGAGCCAAACAAGGATGAAGAAATTCAAAGTCTGAAGAGTTGGGCTCTTAAATTTAGGATTACAAAAATCCCCTTGATGGTGAAACCAATAGAGGATGTTGAAGTTGGAGAACAAGTGGAAAACAAGGCTGATTTTATAACAGTAGTGAAGCGAGAAAAATAGCAGTTTGTTGGTGATGAGTTGGGTGTCCATGTTGGCACTTTGCCCAAAGAAAATGCTGATCCAATTTGCACTGCAAAATCAGCCATCAAGAAGGAAGGAAAACCATCTCAAAACCCCATATTTGAGGAGCAAATGGATGAGGTCAAGTCAGTTTTTACAATAGTAGAAGAAGGAAGCATTATTGATACATTTTTGCTTTCATTTGAAGGGGCTGATTTGATTGATGAAGCCATTATGGAGGTGAACAAAACAGGTCCAAATTGTGAGCAAAAGGCACAAGAAATTTCATGCTTCTCTCCCACTTCATCTCTCCAACAATCTAATTTTTGGGATGAGTTTGGATTGACAAGTTTCATGTTTGAAAATGAAGTTATACAGGGTGAAGAAAATGCAGATTTGGAGGCCACCATACAAGAGGGAGAGACTTTGCTACAACAAGACATTCAAGAGTTTGATTTGCCATCAGACTTAGAAGAATGTTTAGATGAAGAGCTAGCTGAAATTACCATGTTTCCTTCTTCACCATTCATTCTCCAACAACAAGAACTTGCTGCCATGGACAAAAGAGTTCAAGGACAACAGCCTACAGTTTGCAACATGCCTCTTGAATCAAAGCTGGAAGAATTTGATCTTCCAAAAGCTACAATGGAGGAGCTCCAAAGCCAACAATGTATTGCAGCAGGTAACAACAATGCAAAAGCAACTTCATTGGATGTTGCAATCAATAACGAGGAGTTGCACACTATAGAAGAGTTCCATGTTGCCATGAAGGAAGAGAAAGGGCAGAAAAGTCCTACCATTGCTTCCACATCACCCACCCAAGAAGGTCTACAAGAAGACTCCATTTTTGGAGTTGAAAATCAGAGCTATGGGCATATCAAATGGATCATACCTTGCCCAATAAGGTATTTGACTTCATTGGAGTCAAAGGAGAAGTCACAACTAGTCATGCTTGCTTCTAAGCATGAGGGTGAGCTACAAAGTACCAAGGATCAGCTGTCATACCTCTTCAATCCAAATGCAGAGCAACTAAAAGAGGTATTGGATTTTTTTCAGTTGACACCTTGATGATTTGGGTAGAAGACCAGCTTCTTGTTGATTTTCCACTCATCCAATCAGCCATGTTCAGTGCCAAATCAGTTAATGGTTGCAACTTTTGAGAAAGGGAAGCTATTTCTCCCAACCAGTTGTAAGGTTTTTTTAGCCCACTTTTGCTTCCAGTTAGAGTAGGATAGGTAGTTTTTCTTTCAGTAAAATAAGTGCTTGTGCACACTCTGCATGTTCCATTTTGGAGCATGTATGACCTTTAGTTTTGTACATAGTTTTTGTGGTGCTGGTTTTGCTCTTGCACAGTCCATTTCAGTGGGTTTCCAAGTGGCTCAGAGAGGAGGTTTTCAAAGTTTAGATCAGTTTGTAGGCTACAACTCATGACTCCATGCCCAATGGATGCTTCAGGCAATTGGTAACTTCATCCAGCAGGCAGATGACCCCTCTGAGTCGCCAAAATTGTTATCCAAAATGTGCCCCTTGCTCATTTTGTGGCTAACTCCTCCCATTCTTCCCTCTCTTGTGCCTCAGTCACAAAATTTTGCTTTTCAGGCACTCAAAACCTTCTGGAAATGACACCATTGGATAGAGCTCTTTCTCAGCTTTCCAGAAAGGTAAATTTTTCCTCCTAACTCCATGTATTTTTGAAGTTATGGCTCGGCGGAGTTTTTTGGAAAAAATTTCCCCTGAAAGGCCTGTGGCCAATGAGATGCTGCCACGTGGCACCTAGAGTGGCAGAGTGCAGGAAATTTTGGAAAATTTTCCAAATGACCAAAAAGGTGCAAAAATTCAAATTTTTGTCCGCCAACCCAATTTGGCCCTATTTTTCCCTAAAACTTCAAATGGCCATATCTTTCGATCCAGAGCTCGGTTTTTCACGTTCTTTATATCAATGGAAAGCTGGTAAAATTATCTACAAGATTCTAGGGTCAATTTTGAATTTTGGTGGATTTTGGAGAGAGAAAATCAAAAACGATTCTGCATGTGGTCATGAACAGAAATGACGTTTCAACCACCGATTTTAATGAAGAATGGCTCGCATTCTCTCCCAGCATGGTTAAAAATGTTAGGGAATGGGTCTGTCAGGTCACCCATGCTATTTTGATGGCATTTTGGTCAATGGTTGAACCCCTTGCATGTTTTCCCGTGTTTCTCTCTCCTGGGCTCGTCCCTTGCACTGTAAAAGCCAGATTTGGCTCATTTTTCAAAGGTTGAACATTTTTGTGTATTGCAGGTCCCCTTTCTCACCTTGGAAGTGATTTTGGTGGAATATTAGACCTTTTATAAGAACTACAACTCATTTTTTCCTCCCAGGTGTTGTAATACAAGTGATTTTGATGTTAAAATAACAATACAGGCCCTGTGATTAATTTTTCATCCTCTGCTGGTGTTGTTTGACTAATTTCTGATTCTTCATTACAGTTATTAGTTTGTGCATGTTGTTTTTGTTACATTTTATGAATTGTGTCAATTTGCAGAAGTAAAAAATGCTCACCACTCCTTTGGTGCATCACCTATTAGCATTAGTTTTAGTTCTTTCTTTTTGCATTCTCTATCTCTGTCTCCTTGGAATTTAGAGTAGATTTAGGAGTTTAAACCTCTGCAATTGTACAAGTGAATTAGCTGATCAGAGGAGTTGAGGAACCAGCCTCTAATCTGGAGATTCCTCTTCCATTTTACAAGTCCCACACTTGGGAAGAGGATTCAATGTTGTGCAATCACACTGGATGCTTAGTATGATCAAACTAGAAATCTGATCAACATCCGAGGGTGTCATTGATTTGCAACAACGTAACTTAGTTATGGATTTTGTTTATTGAGAAGTAATTCTTGTTGTTCTAAATCATGTTGGAATCTTGTGTATCTCTAACTATTGTCAAATCCTGTATAAAGTTCGGTGTTTATATCTTAGTTCCTTGTGATAATCCAAAAAGTTTTGTCTGTTTATAAAACACATGGTATTTGGATGTTATGGATCATTTTTAGGGTTGAACTTTGGGTAAAAATTGAGTCCCATTGAGAAATAATATTGGGCTCAATAACCATGTATAATATTCCTTTGAGAAATTTGGAACTGGTTGTAGATTAGTAACTACAAAGCACTCGTATTTTGTTACTTGTGTGGACTCTGTACTCTATGGGAACTCCTAGTTCCACTTGAGCTAGTATCTAGGCTTCACGTTTGATATGAATCATGTTGGAGTCACTATTGTGCTGAACCAGTGTTGGTATCTTGGGTAACTAGGAACTTTTATTGAAGATGTACATGGCTCTGTACTCGTGCCTTACTCTGTGGAAATTTGAGTTGTTAACTGAAGTTCATAAATTCACCACACTCTTGTCTTATTGTTTGTTCGATTCTGAACTCTCTCTCTGGAAATTCATGTTTCATTGTATAAGGGAAATAAAACTCCTTGTTTTGTATATGAACTGTTTTTGGTTATATGTATTTCATACTGTCTCATACTAAGACACTGTGCACATCCGAGCTCATGTTGAATTTTTGTAATTCGAAACTATACATAAAATTTAGTACTTGGTGCTTGGAAATAAGTGACAGGATCGATGTGTAGGATCAGTTCTTGTATGTTGAGATTTCTTGTTTTTGATATAACTTAGGTGGGATATTGTTGTTCCCCTGAACCCATGAATATTTATGTGGGTAGTCTTGTACCTATGTGAGAAGCTTATGAATGGTATCATGCTTGGAATTTGTACCGTTGAGCTCTAAGTTGTTAGTATTTTTGACAAGTTTGATTTGGTTTTGGTATTTGATTGGGATTTAACTTCGTAATAGTTAAAAGCTAAGAACTTGTATAATTGAACTACTTAGTCAAGGAAATCTGAAAGAGTAGATTAATTAGAGTTGTTTGAATATTCTTGGTATTTAAATGGAAACATTTTACAAGGATAATGGGATTTCAATCGTTAAGATTTGTTGATGCTTCTGATCCTGCTTGGCTTTCTGAACGGTTATTTTTCTATTCCTTCTTAGATTCAAATGGACACCTTATGTCTTAATAAAAGGAAGGAACTTGGTTCCTTTAAAACATATTGTGTTTTAAGACTATGAATTGTATTTCATTCTGAGTATGGAGTTGAAATTAGTATTCATTATAAGTAAAGAAGTGTAAAGAATATGCAGGTGTGCTTTCTTCTTACTGTATAGATCTTGGGTTGAACTTTCTGTTTTGACTCTTCTTGGATGATCTAGAGTAGAGAATAACTCTTGTATGAGTCTACCTTGATCTTTGAATGTTGTTTCAGATCTTTAAAAGTTAAATTCCATTTTTGGAAGTCGATTTAAACTTACAGGTAGATCAACTGATTCTCTATTCCTTCTTAGATTTAGATGAGATTTCTGTTACATGAATATCTTAATTGTTAAATTTTAAGGTAGTTGTCTTTAGAAAGAAATAGTTAAATCACGTTTGGAACATGTTCTATTTCTTGGATGTGTTGTGTATAGGCATGAGTTGTAATGGTTCTTCTTCTTCTTTTGTTTAGGAGATGGATGAGTCATCTTAATATGAACCATGCTCTAAACTTTTCTTTAGCTTGAAGCAAAGATAAATGTTGATTTCTTTTATGACAGATTGGGAACAATGAGATGTTATAATATGTTGTTTGTCTAAGGATAATTGATGGGATCAATTAGATTCTATTTCTCTAAGGCTAAAATGGTAGATCATATCCTATCCTTTTCGGGGGAAGTGAAATCGGTAGTTTATAATGTACTTCTTTTTCGTTGCTTTTGATAAATTGTTTATTGATGTAATAATTGTCTCATTAAAGTAGAGTTTTTTAATGGAACAATTATTGGAATGCAATTCTTTTAAGGCTTAGTTCTTATCATGCTCGATTCATTGAATCGACCGTCTTATAAATTTTTGCAGACTTCGTAAGTGATAAAGAAGGCAAAAATTATATGATGCATTGTTGATTTAAGTCTAATTCTTGTGAAGAACTCTGATTCATTCATGAGATTGTTTTGGAAAAGAAAATTAGTATTATTTTATAATTAAGACAATTGTTATGCAAAGTATACCTAAATGTATAAGTCTTGTAAATGTAATGGTTATAAATATAAATGGAAAGTTGTGAGATTACCTGTATTGGTTGTGTAATTATTTGTATCTGTATGAAAGAGATGGGCTCTATCTTGTTGTTAATCTTCATATTATTTATATGTTAAATGGCAAAATTTTAAAAAGATCGATCAAGGGATTTAGTTCAATCTCCTACTTTTGATGCAACTTTTAAAGTTGTACAAAATGATATTTGTTATTTAAACTATATAACAGAGTTATACAAAGTAGGATGAACATTCAATGAAAAATGTGGTCATTGGGTAGAATAAACCCTAACACCTTACATATAGTGAAAGAATCTTCATCTTTCAAAATGTTCATAAACCAAAAAGGTTTGGTATCATGACTTCAATCTATCGAATTCATTTGTTATGAAGTCTACTTTATTTTGGATATATTTTGGCACTTTGAACTTTCTAAAAAGTTATTGTAATTTTTACATAAGACATATTATAACACTGTGCAATTACGCTTAATTGATAGTTTAATTATGTATTCAAACATTAAAAGTGGAAATGAATATAACAAATTTCTTAATGGGCTAATTGAATCAAGTTAGAAAATAACTTAAGGAGTGTTGGATTAGGGTAAGGTAAAGTTGCTGAAATCTGTTTGAATAATCTAAATTAATTAAATTATTAATAAATTCCTTAGGGTATGTACATCTTGATGAGGCTATTCAGTAGGATGCTGGCACACGCCAACTATAGGGTTGTACCTTCGAGAAGATTAGGATCTTCTCAAGGATACAACGATGTAGTCGGCATGTGGCAACACCCTTCGGCATTGATCATCCAGATCTACATAAATTGGACTTGATCTTAGTTTTTCTCTAGGTCAAGTTAGAAACATGTTTTAAGATATGGGGTATCCCTCTAAAACTCAAGATACCTTGGCACATGGGTTTGATTTAGGCTGACCCAAAGATGCCACCTTACCTAAGTTTTAGTGAGTTTACCCTTATCATAACACATGTTGCTAACATGAACTAGGGTTAAACCTCGGGAAAAGGCACTGACGTGAGTCAATAAAGAACATTCTAGATAACAATAGAGTGGGGTGAAGGATGTATTCTGAATTGATGAGTATGCCATCAAGGAATAGTAATATGTATAGTATGTTAGAAATCTTTGGCCAAAGTATCACAAGCTGCTGGTTGTGTTTTCCTATGTCACCTAGTCTAAGGTTTGTGATGAAGATGAATACTAGTAACAATTATTTAGATAGGTTCCTTAGACATATCTCTCAATACCCCGAACAGGAAAGATAACCAAGTATATGTACTATACAGATAATTATTTGATACTTAATGTTAAACATGAATAGATCGGTAGCACACCGAGTCATTACAAATTGCATATGGTTATCTCATATATGAATGGTTGATAAAGAATGTGTGTTCTAAGTTATGAAATTTAGAACTCGAGAAAATTATTTAAAATTTTTTTCCTTGTTTCTAAATTCATAAAATGGGAATGTTACATTAGAACCATTAATGTTCATATTCACATAAACTGGTAACCTCATTACATTTATTAGGCCCATTATAGAATGTCACGTAGGGTAGACCATAGTCATGCATTATAACCGTATTCATATAGCCTAGCTCTCAAAAGAACATTTATAACCCCCAAAACCTTAATACATCCTTTCCAATGCTTATTTACCCAAGCTAAGAGAGTCCTTGCAACATTTCTCGTAGAGATTTGCCCTATATCCATTTCTCTTGCCTATACATCTACAAAGCGCTTGTATATATAGCCTTCATGAACTCGCCAACTAATTCTTCTATGGCCTCGATCTATTTCCAAGTGTTTGAATGTGGTCCTATATGGGTGCATGATCATCCAGCCCCGAGCTCACCACTCGTTGCCATGAAGTCCTTCTATAAGCTTCTATTGTAGGACATATTCCTTCCACGCCACCCTATTGCCAAGTCGACACCTTATCCACTCGAGTCACAATTTTCTTGCATTCTACCCGATAGGTCAAAATGGATAAGTCCCAGATTTTGCTTTGTAAGAACGCATCCCGGTACTACCAAAACCCTACTTGAACCCTTCCCCGTGTGCCTTATCTTGTGTTCTTTTTCAACCTCGCATGCCTATGCACCTTTATGGACTTAATTGATATTTTAGGGGCCCAACAATCAAGATCTTGATCACCAAAGGAATTCCTTGTAGATAAGCTCCTCTTGGATATCATAAGAACTAGAATTAAATTACTTCTTGACACAAATATGTTGAAATTGAATACTCTAAGATATAACTATTAAGGACACCACAAAACCAAATGTCCATAGCTCGATTCCAAATCAAACCAAAGATCATAAAGGACCTGAAAATTTTCATGTGTCTAGACAAGTGCATGATACCTCTAATTTTTCTTAGATACATAAGCAATCAGCCACTCATATAATTATACTCGAAAGATGGCGAAAAATCTCTCATATAAGCTGTCATACTAATTTTGTTCTACCCAAGTGCATGCATTCAACTCGGATCCAATCTTTTGAACCTCTATTCATATTCTTCTACCAAATTATGTATCCACTCCTCAATACTTGTTAGAGTTAACTAGTACATCTTCATCATGAACCATCCTAAAATAACTAAAAAGATGTCTTGGCAATGAACCAATGATGCAGCCTAGAATTCATCGGATGACAACCTAGATGCATTGAAACATCACTCACCCTAGAATGAGAACTCACCAAGCCCGTAAAGGTACCAGCTCCCTCTTTAGGTTTTCTCGTAGTAGAATGTTAACATGATGAAGACTTAAAGCATATAGATCCATAACTAATACATCATTATGTAGTGCATGACAGATCTAGATCTATGAAAGAATAGGTTTAAATAGTAATCATAATAGAAATAAGAACATGCACTACCCAATTACACACAAGAATAACACTTAGGTTTAGTCAATATCTTCCATCTCTTAATTATCACAATAACACAAAAGCTTCTTACAATACTAGCAATCTATGCCAATGTGTGCATGGATCTGATACGGTAATCTAGAAACATGTACATGTCTCTATATACTTATCCCTCACACACACACACACACACATATATTATCTATCTCTCTATATCCATCATCTCCTACTAGGTAATTCACTACATATATATAGGTGGGGACTTTCCCTTCACCGCTTATCTATTCCAAAAATAGGCCGCATGCTATTAATAGCCATGTGCCATTTTCATGCATAGCCACACATGCAAGTGTGTTATCTATAGACTACTGATAGTTAACTAAGGTGACAATCCTATTCTTAGACTGTCTCCATGCAAAATCACTCTGAATCTGATCCTCCAGAAATAGACAATGTGTGGCGCACACATCTCTACATCATTGGTGTGTTTTGCATGCTATCTTCTAAAAATAGATCTTCATGCCCAAAAATAGCTAAGTCCTAAAATTGAACTTTTGCTCTGCGCATGCATTCTTCCTATCCATTCGTGCCTTTGCGTATGACTTGCTTTCCTACACGGACTTCTTGTGTGCTTTCTCTATCAAGTTTCCTTTTCTCAACAATGACATATCGTAAGAATTTGATATTGTTAATGAATGAAGTTCAATGAAAATATCGATGCTCTTCCAGAGGAGAAAATCAAGTAGAATTTTAAGGATTTGGTGAAACATGATGATGAAGTTACTAAAACTTTCAGCAATGAATCTATTGATAGGTTGGTTTTATGCCAAAATTTCACAAGAAGATTGAAGAAAGTTTTGAGTAAACTTAGAAGAGTTCCAACTAAAATCATGAGGGAAATTGAGACAACAGATGTGGTAAATCACTACGCATGTGGGCTTGAGGATGAGGAAATTCAAGGAATCATTAAACACTTCATCGAGTATAAACATTAAATGGTTGCATAAGAGGAAACACAACAAAAACTCTGTAGATAAGGAAGGTGTTCCAGACTAGGCCAAAGGTAAATGGCCATGAAAGGATAGATCCAAGCTCGGATCGCTTAAAGTTACAATTTTGACCGAGTCAAACTCCCGTAACAAAGTTGTTATTTTTATGGAAGCCTGTTCCTTGAATTAATGACATTTCTATTATTAGTAAAATGTTAGTTAAGGGCCCAACTGTAATGGCTCAGCCTAAAGAACTTATAAATAGTTAATTTTATGGAGTCATTGGGGAGAGAGAGATAGATCATATTTTGGTGAAGTTTTTCTTCAAGCTTGGAAGAGTGCTTCAGATATTTAAAGAACCTTTTAATTATATTCAGAGAGATATCTTTCCTTGAAGAAATTGATTTATTGTGCTAAATAGTTGATTTATATATGCTTTGTGAATGTATGATTCCTTAGTATAGATGGTTAGCTTTCCTTTATTTCAGATTGTTTTGTTTCATGTTATGGAAAAGTGATATAACATATTTTATGTCAGTTGTGGAAAGATTGTTTTCCTTTTGTATCTAAAGTTATATTATCATTGGCCATCATCAGCGAAATGAATGTTTAACATGTGCATGTGTTTTATCCTCGTGGTTAGTTAATTGTGTGTCTAATTCAATTCATTCTCTCTATTTCATATGATTCAATTTTTAACAAAGGAACACATGCTTTTGGTTTGTGGTATTTTGTGCCCTTTCTAAGTTGTAATAGGTGAAGGTGACTAACGATGTCTACATCCTACTCACATTAACCCTTCCTGTGATTCAACATATCCTTTTATTTGGTGCATCACCATCCCTAGTTTAGTTTACTTTTGCAGATCTATTTCTCTAAAACTCAAGAAAATGTTAGCCTAAGATTAGATAGCCATTTTATTGCACTAGGAGTAATAAAACACTTAGTTGAGGAAAAGGAATCCATCCTTCTCTAGAGGTTCACCTCAATCCCAAGTCTCACACATTAAGAGGTGATCCCATGTGTCCCAATATCATTGAATAACCTTCTTACAACCCGTCCATTCGGGGTGCATTGATTTGGTGGCAAAACTACTCTTTGAGTGTGACTTTATATGTTTAGCAAGTGTCTATGGGACAACTTACTATTTTTAGTAAGTGTCAAAAATGTCCATTCTGGTGAATTCTAAGTTGTATTGCACCTCCAATGTCTTCTCCTTTATCACAGGATATTTTGTTACTAATTTTCTTGAAATAGTAGTCCCTATGTAATAGCCCTGCTATTTTTAGAAATTTCACTTCTAGGAGTTAGATTATCATGGAACAAAGTTTTTTGATATGGGTTTTTCCCAATATTACCCCTCTGAAATTTCAGGCCCACCCACTTAATAGTTTAAGAGATTTTCAAATTTCAAATTTCAGACCTAACAGTGCTTCTAGATGCGGCAACCATTAATGGACCTCAAAATTGGAAGTCACGTTTTCTCCACAATTTTTGATGAAATAAATTTCATTTTGATAGGTTTCTTCTTTTGATGCTTCACGTGTAATTGTATTTCATTTTGCCCAATGGTTTGATAGGAAATTAGATTTTTCTTCGTTGAGCCAAAAGTAGGATTTCTTTGCTATGGATTCTATTTGGCATGAGAGGAGAGTTTGAAGGTGTCTTCTTGATGCCCTTGGGTAGATGAATGAAAAAAAAATATAAATTGTTCTTTCAAGTATCCGTTTGGGATATTTCTTCAACTTCTCGTTTCATGGCCATGGAGTTTTCTTTGTTTTCTCCTTCTTCTTTCGTGTTTACTCCAATTTTCCTTCTACGACTGCGTGCTTTCATGAAGTGAAGGGAAGTACCTCTATGGCAGGTATTTTTTGAAGTTAATCAATGGATGAATGATGGTGATGAGTTACAGATGAGGAGATGAAGATGTTTGTGCACACAGATGTTAGAAGCAACAAGTAGCAGCGAGAAGCAACAAGAAGCAACTATCAGTTAGAAAAAATTTCAAATTTTTGAGTTAGAGTTGGGTGAAATTTTTTGTCCTTGATTTCCTTGACCTCAGGGAAATTATGGACATCAATTTCCACAATGAGAAAGATGACAACATGTGGCGGTGATTCAACGACAGGGGAATGAGTGCTCCAAAATTAGCTTTAAAGCACCGAGGGGCTGGAAACTGGTCATATGGGTGACCAAAACACTCTCTTAGATGGTCTGGGAAGATTTTTCCATGTTTTATTTCCCTCACCTCAAGGACATGAGGGACATCAGTTTCCACGGTGGTCCTGGAGCTAACACGTGGCACTTGATCCGACGATAGGGAATGGATGTTCTAAAAATGCACTTGGGGATGATAGTCGGTCACGTTGGTGACTAAAAGACTCCCCATAGGGGATGGGAGAATTTTTACATACTTTATGTCCCTGAACTTAGGGACATGAGGGAAATCAGTTTCTACGGTTGTCCTAGAGATGACACGTGGCGCTTGATCCGATGGTAGGGAATAAATGCTCCAAAAATGCACCTGGGGGCTGAATTATCAAGTCCTGGAGGTCACATGAGGGTCCCGTGAGATCACTGGGTGGACGGGAAAATTTTTCAAGGGTTTTTCTACCTAACCTCATGGACATAAGGGACATGAAATCCCATCAGATCTTAGTGTTGACATGTGTCCTCCCAAAAAGTACCAATTCTTGAACTACCTTTGAGAGGGTAACTTGAACGATGATAAATTGAGCTCTCGATGGAATTTATTGGTGAAATTTCATATTATAATGAATTTAGATGGAATTTTGAATCCAATGGTGGGGGTAACATGTCTTTATTCATCAATGTTATCCTTGCAAAATTGAATTTGTGATTTGAGACTCCACTTGTGCTTGAGATAAAAACTACCTACAAATACTATGCACCAAGATGTCATGAAAACTATGATTGCACCATAGTGTAGGTCCTAAAATCATATTTCCAGAGATGTTTTTTTACTTCTAACTCCATCCGGAGCTCCCAAAATATTCTTCTGAAGCCTAGTAGTTGTTTTAGGCTTGTGTACTACCTAGGCTTGTGAACCTGCTTTTACTCGAGACTCTCCAAATCTTTCAAACTTCTCCAAATCTTCCAAAATCATTTCCATTATGTTCTAAGGTCTTCCATTCACCTCCATGCTTAATTTGGCCCTTTCATTCTACTCCAAGGGGTTTGATCCAGTCCCGGGAAGGCCAAAGTGATAGCCCTTCCCAATACTTATAGAAGATAAGATCTTTTCGTAACTCCCTAAAATCACATAGGGGTGGTTTGATGAGGCCATAAATTGGACATAAATTACCATTATTTTATCCTTCCAAGTTACCTTTGAAAGTTAACTTAAATTTAATCTAAGAACTTATAGTTTGCTTAAGATAGAATATAGGATATATATCTTGTTCATTTTGTGGAAATCTTTTGTTATCTATTTTGTTGACTATATTATTGATTATTTGAGAAAAGATGTAAAGTCTTGTGTATGGAGATTTAGTTCCGAACTTGGATCAAATGAGAACTATGAATAATCAAAGATTCAAATGGAAAATATGAGAGATTTTTGTTCATAGAAATGTGTTTAATATAAACCATATTCAGATTTGATACAAGTTTTACTGATGAAGAGATATCTAACTTTTAATGAGCTACAAATTTCGAGGAAAAAGTGTATTTGGTGAGCACTAAAAGTTCAATAAACAAAAACAAAAAATCAAATGGAAAATTTGAGAGAGATTTTTTTCATAGAAATGTGTTTAACAAAAAACACATTCATATTTGCTACAGATTTTACCAATGAAGAGAGATATAACTTTTAATGAGCTACAGTCTGAGGAAAAGTGTATCGAACGAGTGCTAAAAGTTTCATAAACATAAACAGAAAAGTCAAATGGAAAATATGAGAGAGGTTTTCTTCATAACAATGTGTTTAACAAAAACATCATTCAGATTTTCAACCATTTTTACCAATGAATATAAATCTAACTTTTAGTGAACTACAATTCGAGGAAAAAGCGTATTAGACAAGCATCAAAAGTTCCACAATAAAAAACAACAAAGTCAAATGGAAAATCCAAGAAAGGTATTTGGTCAAAATCATATTTTGAGGAAAATCCTCCTTCCAATAATGTAGGAGAATAAAATCATTATGATTCTTGTTACTAAAAATAAGGAGAAGATTTGGGAGCAAATATTCCTAAAATAAGTGAGATAAGACTTTGAATCCAATAATATATCTCTATCCATATTTTGTGGAGATGGAGATCTTAGTTGTTAGGATTAGAATAAAGATAAGATCAGATTGTATATCCCAAAATAAGGATTTGGCTGGATGCATAAATTATCAATGCAACCTTCCACACTCAGATATGTAATGTTTTACCACCAAGAAATAAATTTGTTCTTTTCTCTTTAATGTTCTATAGTTTTGAGTTAAGCTATCGAAGCATGGTTTAAATCCTCTTCAAATAAATGAGCTGGCAACTCATTCTAAAGAAGATGGATCTGTATATATTTCATTTTATTTTATAATAATTTGTGTTTATTTGTTTTTCTATCATTATCATCTTGTTATGTTGTTCTTTTTTGGGGTGTGGAGCCTATTTTTTGGGCTTCTCAAATCAGTATTGAAGTGTGGAGTTTGAATTGGGAAGATGAAAGGTCATGACCATTTCTTTTCCATCCATGGGAAGATGAAAGGTCATGATAGTTTTTATCCATCTGTGGGAAGATGAAAGGTCATGACTTTAAAACTTCTAGGGTCAACTTTTGGACTTCTTACAGGATTGTAATCCTATAAATAAAGGTGTTAGGGTATCTTGAAGATATCTTGTGTGTTCAAGAGGTCTTGAGTCTTAGTGATCAAGAGTGATCAAGGTTAAGAAATTGGGTGTCAATTGTGGTTTAGATGTGGTTTAACATCTTTGGAATTCTATTGTGAGTTCATAACTGAGAGAAGATTGTGAGAGTTGTTTTACTCTTGTTGATAATAAAATATGAGAAAGTTCTTGGTGGACATAGCCCACATTGGGTGAACCATGTTAAATCTTGTCTTGTCTTCTTTTGTGCATTATTTATTTATGTTGTTATATTTCTGCATGTATACTTCTGCTATATAGTTTCCTACTGCTGTGATTTGAGGAATTATTTCCACATATTTGTTCTCTAATTCCTAACAACTGGTATCAGAGCTTTGGTGGTTTTTTTTTTTAAGTGGTAAATCACAAGGAAAGCTTAGCTTGAGTGGGAGCTATGGTGGATTAGGGCAGATCAAGGGTTGAGAAGTTCAATGGGCAGAACTTTGTTTTGTGGAAGATGCGAATGGAGGATTACTTATATCAAAAGGACCTCCAATTTCCTTTGGCTAGAATAGTAAAGAAACCTACAACCATGTCGGATGATGATTGGGAGTTGTTGGATACAAAGGCACTTGGGCCGATTTGGTTATGCCTTGCATCTTAGATTGCTTTTAACATATCACAAGAGAATACCACGGAAGGTCTCATGAGTGTGTTAGGGAAGTTATAAGAAAAACCCTCTACCTCTAATAAAATTATTTTGATGAAAAATTTATTTAATATGAATATTTCTCATAATGGTTCTATTGCTATTCATTTGCATGAATTTAATATGGTTGTGAGTATGTTAAACTCAGTAAAAATTGACTTTGATGATGAGGTCAGGGATTTTTTGATTTTGTGCTCCTTACCAGATAGTTGGGACAACTTGGTTATGGTTGTAAGTAATTCAGTCTCTAAAAATTCAAAGATGAAGTTTGAGGATGTAATAGGTGTGATCCTAAGTGAGGTAATGTGAAGGAAGAGCATTGGAGATTCTTCTACTTCTGAAAATGCTTTGATGGTGGAGAGTAGAGGGAGACAAAAGAATAGAGGGAAAGGTAACCATGGGAAGTCAAATGATCGCGAAAGGTCAAAGTCCAAGAGTAAGTTAGAATGTTGGCATCGTGGGAAGGTTGGTCATGATAAGAAATATTGTTATGCTCTTCGGGATAAGAAGAAAAAGGAGGAAACTAAAGAGGTAAATGTAGCAATAGGTGATGTTTGTTAGGATGCCTTAGTTATTTCTTTAGATAATATTGTTGAGTCTAGGGTGTTAGATTCAGGGGCTTCTTTCCATGCCACCCCACATAGACATTACTTTACTAATTTTGTTCAAGGATATTTTTGACATGTATATCTTGGTGATGATGAACCATGCAGAATAGTAGGGAAAGGTTGTGTTTGGGTGAAAATGTGAAATGGGAACACATGGCTACTTAAGGATGTCAGACATGTGCCTAAGTTGACGTGAAAATTGATATCAATAGGTCAGTTAAGAAGTCATGGTTGTACAGTCAGTTTTATAGTGAATTCTTGGAAGGTTACCAAGGGATCTCTTTTGGTTGCAAGAGATAAGAAAAATCATACTTTGTATTTAACCAGTGGTGCTGCTTATTGTAATTTAGTTGCTACAGATGGAGATGCAACCTTGTGGCACCAAAGACTCAGTCATATGAGTCAAAAGGGCATGAAAATTATAAAGGATAGGTTTCCTAGATTAAAGGAGTTAGATTTAGACTTCTGTGAGGACTGTGTTTATGGAAAACAGAAGCAGGTGAGATTCCTCAAGGTTGGACCTACTAGGAAGGAGGGTAAGTTGGATTTAGTGCATACAGATGTATGGGGTCCAGCTAAGGTAAACTCTATTGGTGGTTCATGTTATTATGTCACTTTCATTGATGATGCAACTAGAAAATTTTGGGTATATTGCATTAGAAAGAAATATGATGTGTTTGAAACCTTCAAAAGATGGAAAGCCTTGGTTGAGAATGAAATAGGTCTCAAGTTGAAATGTCTTGGGTTAGATAATGGAGGGGAGTATTACGAAATGAATTTCTTGATTACTATTTAGTAAATGGGATCCACAAGCAAAGAACAATTCCAAATACTCCACATGAAAATTGAGTGTCAGAGAGAATGAACAGGACAATCATAGAGCATGTAGACACAAAATTGGGTCATACTCCCTTGGTCCCTCGCTAAAAATCACCTTGAACAAACTCACCTAACCATGGCCCCTTTCACCTCACTCTAAAATTAATTTAATTAAATTAATTCATGTCCTCACAATATTTATTATTTAATTATCCTAATTGAGATAATTCCTCACCCATACACCTCACCTAGCAACCTCACCCCAAATGTATTCTTATTATGTTGCCATAACTAACTAAGACCTACCTAAACCCTAAAAATCGAGCCTACATTCCCTCTAACCACATTCCCACCCATTAGAAAGGAAGCTTCCATTCTAATCTGCAAAAAGGAAATGAACTGGATCTAAGAAATCAAGTGGATCTACCCATTTTAGTAAACCTAGAAAATCTTGCCCTAGCCGACACCACCACCCTAAACCACCGCTACCAACCCAGAACCTCGTCGGTTACCATTTTATTCCTTAAAAACCTTATTTCGATGTTGGCACATTCAGATTGAAAGGGACAAAACCAGAGATACATGCAAGCGTAACCCGTATTCACACACGCATCCAAACATCCAGAGCTACCATGATGGCATATGTGGAGGTCACTTTAGTGGCCTTGTTGTTGCTAAGTGTATTATTCACCTAGGCTATTACTAGCCAACCCTTAACCATGATTGTTGTGAATATTTCAAATGTTGTGTTAAATTCCAACAACATTCCAACCTTCATCATACACCTAGTCATGCCTTACAGTCACTTGTGACATTTGGCCCTTCTCTCAACGGGGTTTGGATCTTGTCATAGAAACAATCCTCGTATTCCTAATGCCATCAATGAATCATAATTGCTATCAAATACTACACAAAATGGGTGAAAGCCATACCAATCATCTCCATGAAAGCCGAGAAAATATGTGAGTTCATTAACCATCACATCATTTATTGCTTTGGTGTCCCTCATCGCCTCATCACTGACAATGGAAAACAATTCAAAAATTGAACATTACAAAAACTTTGCAATGAATTCGACATTCATATTAGTTTCTCATCACCTTATTACCCACAAACCAATGGCCAAGCCAAATCCACTAATAAAACCTCAAAAAAATTTGATGAAAGTGGTTGATGATATCGGGAAGGATTGGCACATGCACATTCCTTTTTCCCTATGGTCATACCACACTAGTATTCTCACTTCAACTGTGGCCACACCCTTTTCATTGGTCTACGGTATAGAGGTTGTTCTGCGTCTCGAAGTCCAGATCCCCTCACTCCACATTTCTCTCCATGACATGCTCACTGATGATGAATTTCATCAGGACCACTTAGCATAGCTAGAGTTATTAGACGAATGTCATCTTAACACTCTGGATCACCTTCAAGTTTACCAAAAATGTATCAAACATTCTTATGAAAAACGTGTTCATGAACGAACCTTCCAAGTCGGTGACCTTGTCTTGAAAGAAAATCAACAAGTAAACAAAGCAGAAAAAAGTAAATGGGGAAAGTTTACTCCTAATTGGCTTGGACAATACATCGTAACTCATACCTATGGATCAGGTGCCTATCATTTATCTTCACTTGATGGTAAACCCAAACTTAAGCCCCTTGATGCATTGCATCTTTGACCATTCTATTGTTGACTCGTCGTCCTACCTCACCCTTTGTCTCTTTACAAGCTCATCCCTCGAACACTATCCACTACCTCCCTAACAATTAAGCAAGAATCATGTGAGTACCCGTCACTTGTTATCTCCTCTTGAATATGTGTACCACAGCCCTACACATAGCATGATTCTCATGGATACCTTTCGTCTACCTTTAGATGAGATCCCATGGTTGTTCCACCTTGCCTTTTGAACAAGAGTCCTATCCTCCACCTTGGTCTTATCTATGAATTCAAAGACCTCACATGGGACAAAACTCCTTGAGTCAAACTTCTAATAAAAAGATTACTCCCATAAAAGGACATCTTCCTCTTGACAAATTACTTCTATAAATAGACCGCTTGCTCCCTCGAAGGACAACTATGTGAAGTTTAACAAAAAAATGAGAGAAACTGAAGCTTCCCACATCGATCAGCTTCATAAAGACCTCAAGGAGTACCATATTATTTATCCCATATAGACTTCCCACATCGATCAATCTATCAAAACAAAAAACTTTTTAGTCATGGAATTGCCCATTGTGACCTAGGACCCCTTGCCCAAAGGCCTTGTTACTTCCACATATAAAATCAGCTACCTTTCACCCTTCCTTTCCATTTCCACTCTCATTTCCTCAATTACCTTAAGGGACATCTTGGAATTTAGATATTTGGTGATCCTGTGACTACTTTCATCGTAGAAAAATCAATCATGTAATGTCTTTAGGGTCTTATGTTCATCACCTTTTCCGAGGTATGATCTTCTTGGTATGATCCTACCCAATCAGGTGGCTTTATTTCCCCCTCTTATCTTTTAACCATCTTTGTTTACGTTTTGATTACCTTATACAGGACTTGGTCCTCGATGCTTACCTTTGGGGTAATCCTCCTCTTTTACCATAATCACCTTCACCTACATCCTTTTACCTATAATCTACCCACACCTATTAAACCTAAACCCACACCATAACCAAAAACCTACCAACTCATTTTCATATTCTTCCCTAGCTTATGGGAGAACTACATCGGCTTGAGGTCCCTTTTCACCAGGACTATGTAGGCAGCACTTCAAGGGCATGGGGCCCTTAAAGGTTAGCTCAACCATTCTCTACCCTAAAACAATTCATCAACCATGCCTAACTCACTATTTACATCACATTTCACTTACTTCCCCATTTCTAATAAAATTGGAAATTAAGCCACATACATAACAAGTTGCTTGCCATAGAATAAATTTATTACACCTACCATATCTCTATCATCACTATGCATAGATTATACAACATTTCATATATGACGCATATTATTGTTCATTGCCTAAAAATACTTGAATCACAACTTTAGTTACTTTCAAATCAACCATGCCTAACCAAACCTAACTCAACCATGCCTAAACCAACCTAACTCAATCATGCCTATAACCTAACTTGATCCATGCCTATAACCTGAATCAATCCATGCCTAAACCAACCTAACTCCATCATGCCTAACTCACCTAATTTCAATCCACATTAATGTAATGTATACATATCTCATCTAACACAAGCCATAAACCAATGTCTCATAAGCACATCAACAAATCAAAAAAACCATGTTTCTCATCGTATAAATTAATAAATATGTATCTCAATATACATGTCTATTTCATCATGTCTATCATCTCAAAAATGTCTACACATAGGCCAATATATATAATACAAAATGTCATCGCACGCAGCCGGTCTCATATAAAAAAGAATGAATCAATACAAAATATTTTCGGTACACAGGCTGGTATATGCTCAAAATATACAAAATCACTCATACATACTCACTACCTTTAGCACGCAAGACGTAATATATATTAAAAAATTACTAGTACACATCAAAAATCAGGTGACCATATATCAGGCATCTCGTTAGATGTCCTCCATCTCTATGTCACCTACACCCTCAGCCTCATGTGTCCTTGTTGGCACCTCACCTAGCACTGGTCGTCGTGCACGGATGGCCTCTCCTTAATCAGGCCTCGGAGCTCACTGACCTCTTGTGCTCTCCACACTATGCGTGTGGGATCTCATCCTCTCACTAGACACCTGTTGTGCCTTGTACTCTTCGTAAGATAAGAATTTTATCCTGGCCACCATGAGCTGATCTTGATAATATCTCACCTCACCTAGGGCATCCCGTAAAGTGGATAAAGGCAAGGTATGTGGTGGTCCAATAGGTCTCGGCCCCTGTACCTACCCTACAATGACCTACACTGCAGCACCCTACCCTGCGCCGGCCTATGAACTAAGACCTGCTCCCTATGCCTATGGTGGTGCCCCCTACCCCTGTGCCTATATTTGGGCTTGTAAGTCTCAAATCTGTGCCTAGGCTATGGCCAACTAGCCCTATAAACCTGCCACCTGAGCTAGTAAGGCTGCCACCTGACCATCTCTATCTCCATCTCCTCCATCCTCTCCCTCCACCATCTAGGCCTGCAGACTGGCCACCTATACTCGTAGCTCTACTACCTCTACCTTTGACCCCTCCAGTTGTGTCTACAGTATACCTATCTGGGTAATCAGCATCGCTACCTTCCCCTATAGGGCGTCTCTCTGCACTGTAATGGTAGCTTAGTCTCGACTACCCTGGTCTAGGTGGTATGGATCATAACTAAGTCGCCCACCACTTCCTATACCTATCTGTATATCCAACATCATCTATCTACCAATCCAATAGCTCCTCCTCCTCCCTTATAGGCACTATAGGTTGTGGTAGAGGTAGAGGCCTCTCTGTGTCATATTTCCAATATTGTGGGAAGGATAGAGAAATGTCTTGTACGAGCCCAAACTACTGTGACCTTGTCTACTGGGATCATCTCATCCTCCCCAAAGATGGCGACCCCGCATCCACCTCTCTAGATAGAGCTCAGCTAGCTCCTCATGCATGTGCCTATATGAGGGAAATCCCACATATGGCCTCCATATAATGTCTACTCTAGACAACCCCTCTAACAACTACCAAAAATGGGCCACATCATGTGTCGGCCTATCTAATCTCCACTCTCCTACCACCGGCACCCATCTCTTATATCCCACCCACATAGATCTTGCTGGGAATACATCTTCTTGGGAATCCCTATAGGTTGAACATAGACTATGTGCTCGTAGGCCCAATAGTGCAGTATAAATGTACAACACAAGCTAAACCTACGCAACCGCCCATATGCCCACAACTCTTGGTATAGCTACACCAAGAATGTTGGTGCCCAGGAAAATTGGGTCTCCTCTACCATCATATCATGGAGCACCCCCATCAGTGATTAGGGAAAGCATCCACCCTCTGAATCTGGTAGTGCATAGCAACACACTACCTCCATCAATAGAACCACTAGCCTCATCTCATCCGAATGGGCTAGGTACATCTCTCCATAGCTCAAACTGGTGTTATGGAATCTTAGATCTACCGCCCCTCACCAAAAACTATCCCAATTAGCTCCTCTTGAGGCCTCGGAGGAGATAGAGTAAACTGGGCACCCAATATGGGTAACCGTAAAATCTAGAACATGTCCTCTAGGGTGATAGTCATCTCACTTGTCGGAAGGTGGAACGTGTTGGTCATGGAGTCCCATCTATCAATGATCACAACCATAAATTTGGGCTATCAAACAACATGTTGGTAGTGCCAAATCCTACTCAAACCCACTACCTCCACATGTTACACTCTCCAAAGGGATCGCTAAACCATGCAATGTCACCAGTAGAGGTAGAACCTTGTCCCACATGTGTAACTGCACTCTCCCTTGCATCCAATCGAAACATGACATTAATCCACATTTAACATGACCATATTCACTAATTATCATTACCCTCCACCCTATTTTTACCCTACCCATCTCAACTACCTAGCCTACATCACTTTTGCACCCTTGTGCCTAAAATCCCACTGCAGTTTATTCTAACTGACTTTGGTAACCTTTAAACCGCATCGGTCACTGTTTGGTGACTAATACCGCTTAACCTTTACCGACCACAAATATCACTTAATCGGCATCACCACCGTTTGGTGACCGATACCAGTTCTACCCAATTGACGCCGAATAAGCTTGACCGACTCCGGTCCACCGTCAGTGGCGATTCTATGACTTCCCAAACCCCCTTTTTAAAACTCTCCCACTTGTCCCTTTTACCCCACCTACAATGACCTACACTACCCCAGGACCTCTACCCACCCCACCTATACAATTTACTACCCTCCCCCTATTTTTTCTTATTATTCTCCCCATACCCACATTTTTCTTTTTTCCCACCCACAAAAACAAAAACCACAAAACCATGACCAATAACAATAACCAAAACCTCTCATCTATCTAATCACTAATATAGAGTTAGGTGCTTAGCTCATCGCATTTCCACCGTCTCGGTGGCACATCTAGTTGTTGTGCCGGTGGGCTGCCCGATCCCTCTCTAGCCTCTGCCATCACCGAATAGCTCCTATAACCTCCGACCAAAAAAATCTCTTGCCCTACTCTCATGGATCTATTGCTCACCAACCCAAACCTTGGCAAATCAGACTACCAACTCACTGTCCCATTTCCTCCAGACACTTTTCTCTCTTTCCTCTCTCTATTTTGTCATTTCTTCACTTCACAAATAACAAATGAATAATAAAAATGTGGATTTTTTTATAACAAACCCGACCTAACCGACGTCGGTTACCCTTGAACGGCATCGGTCATGTGCCCTACCTCACCATCTTCAATTTTCCTATACCGACATCGGTTATCAATGACTACCATTGGTCACCATCACTTGCACATTGCCCTTACTTTGCCCTTTTACCCCATCCTTTACCCTGATCCTTTACCCCACCCCACCTTTACCCAACCCATTTACCTTACCTTTCCTGACCTCCTCACTTACTACCTCCATTTTTCCTCCTTTAGGGAATTCTTATTATTTTACCCCTACCTTGGCCTTACATGTCGTGACCTAGATATTTGGCCTTGGACTATTGCTAGTGACCTTTGACCTCATATGTTCGCTATACCTTATGGCACTGTTACTTGTGTTGATTGAGTTGATGACCTTACCTAGCCTATTGCCATGACCATTTATCCTGACCCTACCTTTGGTGTACTAGAACATACCTAAATATTCTTTCATGTAACCTATGTTGTGTTTCCCGACGATATAACCTATACCTTGATACCGGATTCACTTCAACCTTGTTTGGATAAACCTATCGACCTTAGATGAGGTAGAGTTTTCCCGCTCTTCAACTCCGGTAGCATGTTGCAGCTTATACATGTGCATGCATTTGAATGTTGCTACTTTTGACCTGCACCCATAACCTAGATTGCCTAGTAGACCTTTAACTTTTTTAATCCCCGTTCCCACCTACCTTTTCCTCACATTTTCCTTTTATCAAACCACTCACCACTTCAGCCTACTTCCTTGTCGGTTCCTGGTTTGAGGGGGATCACCTTCACCCACACATGGGGTAAACACATCTTATTTTTGTTAGCATTGCTTACCAATACAAGCTATATGAAACAAAAGGGGAAAAATGTAGACACTAAAATTAAGTCACACTCCCCTTTTGTCCCGTGACCAATAAGAACCCTTTATTACATTTACCTAGCCATGACCCCCCTTCACCCCACTAATATTAATTTAATTAATTTAATTAATTTAATTAATTAATTCATTATCCTCACTATATTTATTATTTAAAATATTTTATTTAAATAATATCCCCACATACTGATTCACTTAGACACCTCACCAAGCCAACTCAACCTCGACCTATTTTTAGTAAGTTTCATAACTAACTAAGACTTACCCAAACCCTAAAAATCAATGCCTACATTCCCTCTAACCACATCCCCACATGCTCACAAGAAGATCCCAGTCTAATCCATGGGATAATGACATGAGACCTAAGGAAATCAAGAGGATCTCCCTAGTTTAGTAAACCTAGGAAATCCCACCTTGACCGACGCTTTGGTTACCCCTAACCATCGCCGGTTAAGCCGGACCGCCATCAGTTACCCTTTTAACCCCTAAAATACCTTATTCTCAATGTTGGAAAACATTGGGAGAAGTTTTATGAGAAATAACACATCTCAGAGAGATAATGCATCTTCAAAGAGTAAATTCCAGCGAAAACCCACATACAAGGAAGGAGATTGAGCATCTTCTTCTACACAACCATCCCAACCATGATCTGATCTATCCAAGCAAAGAGGAGTGTACATGTAGCCCATGTAGAAGCTTTCTTTCAGCTGGTGATCACTTACAACCTTCAAACCCCTCATCAACACCTCCATCCCTCACACACAGGCATTCAGGACTAGAATCCAAGTAAGTATAACATCATACTTTCTTGGTTTATTTCATTTCATCATCATTTTATCATCCATTGTTTATCTTTCCCCTATTGACCTTATCCAACATTTTCACCTCCATATACCCATTAAAACCTCACCAAAGCCTACTCCAGTAACCCAATATTTCACCCCAACTCACCAAAGTCCTTTGTGCAATCACAAAGGAGACCAAAAGCTTGTTTTGTGATATTTCCAGATCTCACAGTAACTGGCACTAGTCACACCTAACCGCCGTCGGTCACCCCTGACCGATATCGGTCTCTGTATTTTCTCATATAGCCCTGAACAAAGACCTACCCACCAAATTTCATCTCACCCTCATTCACCTGTGATCTACTCGAGACCTCTATCGACTGTAGAACTCGTAACCAATCATTTGACATTTAGATTCTATTATATCTTAGCTTGTTAGATTAGATCTATTTATTATTGTGTTTTAAGTGAGATACCTAAATCATTTTAAATAACAATAGGATTTACTTTATTTACAAAATTAAATTTTTAAAACAAAGGATCTGACACCATCTAGGAAGTATCACACTTCCTGGATCTAGCATACGCTAGGCAATTCACTACCCATATTGTTTAATTCCTTCTGGTGGTATTTTTTCATTACAAGTAGTTCCTCCTAGCCAAAAGGAATCTCTCACGATCAGATGTGGATTTGGAAGTCATACACGCGCAACAACCCATCAACCAACATTTGAACAAGTATTCCTCGTATGCCCGTTACCCTATCTGCTTTCGGCCAACACTTCAAAGAAACAATCTAAGAATTAGGTGAAACACATGGAGGTTCTTCAATCTATTAAGGTTTTACCCAATGACCACACACCCATAGCCTCCATTATTACACCCCATCATGTAGCCTCTCTCACCAAATTACCACCTTCTTCTACACCTCCACCTACTCACCAAGTAGCCACCCTCGCCTCGGATGAAGAGATCACACCACACCATACCGATGAATCCTATCCAACCCTTTTCATCTCCATATATATTGATAATATACGTGTATGATGTGTTATGATCGATGGGGGCACTAGCATTAACATCATATACTCCCAAGCATTTGACCAAATGTGCATACCCAAAAATTACATGCATAAACATCCCATCATGCTGCATTCATTTAATGACAATATCACCTCTACACTTGACACCGTCATCCTCCATGTTTGCATGGGCCCTTGTACTATTCCGAGTTATTTTACATCTTTAAGGGGGAATTTCAATATGACTTGTTACTTGGTAGACCCTAGATTCACATTATGGGCTGCCTTCCTTCCACTTTGCATCATTGTGTGAATTTTAAGCATGAAGGGAAAACGTATACCATTCTCGATGACCCGTCACCTTTTAAAACCTACAACATGCTTTATTTATCGACCCAACGACATGCTTGTACCCATTAAGGCATCTTCATCCATGACCAGCCTCCTCTTCACTTACACCTCCACTCACCAAAGGTCGCCACTACCTCAACCATGCCTAAATCCTCCATCCCTACCGCTGCCATGACCTCCAATACCGACCCATCCTCGTAATTAGCTGGCTCCACCTCTGATTCAATCTCTAACACATCGTCTATCCTAGCTACCCACATATCGACCACCAATCCCTTGGAAGGTGTTTTTCAATGCCTCACTCAGGAGAGTATCGCCTATATAATGTCAACACATTCCTTACTCCACAAGAGTATGGAATCCTTCACCAACACCCTCACTATGATCACCACATAAGAGAGTGTCTCCTTTATGGTCCTCCCCACCTTCGCACCAATCTCACCTATGGGGGACTTGATGCTTCCACTTATACACCTGAACCACCATCACAAAACCACCCATTATCTGCCAACCTCCAAATCACTCACCAATCATCACTTTTCCCAAACCTTCCTACACCAATGTGTGTGGAAGGGTTTTGGCTTTGGATTTTATGAGAAAGGCTGTCACACTATTATTCCATGTACTACCCACAAACATAACAACCGTAGTGGTATCGGCTTTGCTTAACTACCTACCAAAAAGGCTTCCATTGAACTCATTGAGGATATTGACCCTTATCTACCTTCTTCACCTACTCCACCTTCTTCACCACCTTCACCAACAGAGTCGATGGATCAAGAATCCATTCCTCATAATTTTTTTTTTTATAAACACCATTTCCTTAAGGCCTCTCAATTATCAACGTGAGGATGAGGCCTCTTCTTCTCTTCCCTTCCTATATAATGAAATGATCGATGACGATACACCTTCTATTAATATTGTTTAATGTCGAATGATGAATCTATACTCACCTATTTTGGTGAAGAATACTCATACATTCGCTTGGTCATTACCATCTAAGACACAAACCATGTTGAATGAATCAACTATCAAAATCAACACCACACTCGGATGACCAACACATTCTTAATATTTACCAATCTTTAGATGCTTTACTAAACAGGAAGCCATCACTTCTTTTCTCAAAAATAATAACGATGCTTTTGCTTGGTCTTATGTTGACATGCCCAATATTGACCCCACCATAGTGGTCCACAATATCGTAACCATTCCCAATGCCAAACTTGTAAAACAAAAGCTGAGGAAAATGCACCCTCACATTGCTCTTCTGGTCAAAGAAGAACTTCAAGTGCCTTCTTTCAGTTTCCTTCATCTTACCCATTGATTATCCCCGATGGATTTCTAACATTGTCCCAATCACTAAGGTGACAGGGGGACTTCACATTTGCATAGATTTCCATGACCTCAACCTAGCTTTCCCAAAAGACAACTTTCCTCTACCTAGTATTGACCAACTGGTTGACCTTACCGCTGGTCATGAGATGCTATCACTCATGGATGGTATCTCGGTTATAATAAAATCTTGCTTTCCATAGAAGATCAACACAAAACCGCATTCATTACCCCTTCGGGGACATTCTGCTATCGAGTCATGCCTTTTGGCCTTAAAAACACTAGTGCCACATATCAGCGGGCTATGAATTACATCTTCCATGACATCATGCACCGTATATTGGAAGATTACGTAGATGATCTCCTCACCAAATCTAAATGCTGCTCCGAGCACCTTGCTGTCCTAAAAACCATATTTGGCTACCTCATTAAGTATTGTGTTCGCCTTTAGCCCAAGAAATGTGTCTTCACGGTTCTCTCGGGAAAGCTCTTGGGATTTATCATTTCTTTACGTGGTAGAGAGGTTGACCATGCTAAAGTCAAGGCCATTATCAAAATTCCTCTACCCACTAATCTATGGCAACTCTCAGATCCCGCAAGGTAAGTTATAGTCTATTCGTCATTTCATTTCACAACTTTCTGATTGATGTCAACCATTTCATCATCTTCTCAAAAAGGATGTCTCCTTTAAATGGGATGATGACTACCACAAAGATTTTGAGGCCTTGAAACAATACCTTCTCCAACCACTTGTACTCATTCCACCTAAAGATGATCAACCCTTTTACCTATACATCTTTACTACTAGATCAATCCTTAGGGGCCATGCTCGCTCATTGTGATGAACAACATAGGGAGCAGGAATTTTATTACATAAGCCATACTCTTCTAGACTATGAAACCCGATACACCCATGTTGAAAAAAATTCTTAGCCTTAGTTTTTGTTGACACCAAACTTCACCATTACCTACTCAACCACAAAACCTATGTTGTGATCAACACCAACCCCTTACACTTCATGTATGCCAAACCTTACCAAAACCAATGGGCTGCACATTGGCTTATGTTTTTGGCCAACCTCGACCTCAAATTAATCCATCAAAATTCCATCAAGGGCCAAGCTATCACCGACCAATTATCCAACGCACCTATTTCTAGGGATCAACCCTCTAACTTTGACTTTCCGTGATGAGTCTATAGCTACCCTTTTGATAGATGAACCTGCTTACCCAATGAAACTCTTCTCTGATGGTTCCAAGTGTCAGCATGTGGGTGGGGATGGTATTATCATCATTCCAGTTGATGGTGAGCCCATGCCTTTGTCTTTCAAACTCAATTTTGATTGTACAAAATAATGTTGCTAAATACAAAAACTTGTATTAGGTCTGTAGGCTGCTTACACGTTAGATATAAAGTCCATCAACATCTTTGGTGATTCTTAATTGGTCATAAACCAAGTCAATGGTATATACCAGTTTCGTAATGAGATACTTCAAAAGTATAAGCATCATGTGGAAATACTTTTTCCACCTTTGACCGTTACACCCTTCATGTTATGTTTGTGGAGCATATTTTCATGTTAGGGTGTGGTACACCTTCTATGTGTTACACTAGGGTATTTTTACGGTGGTCCCGCCGCGGTGAGTGGATCGGGGGGGTTTGGGGGTGAAGTCCCCCCGATGGAAGGGGGTTCGGGGGTGAAGCCCCGAAGCAAATTTTCATGGGTGGTTTATTAACCCATGGGTAATAGGTAACCGTTATGGGCTGTTTTTGGGCCCATGTTTTTTCAGTACCCATTGTTTTGTAAAACCGCCTCTTCGATTACCCATAGGTTTATGGGACAGTTTTTGTTTTTCCCATTGTTTTGATACCCATGATTTTGTAAAACTGCTTAAGCAATTGTCTATTTATATGGTCTTATGCATATGATAGATGTATAAGCAAATGTATTGCAGATGTGTTTTGAATTCGGGTGTGAATTCTATAGAGTTTGTTGAGCATAGCTCCAAACGGATTTGGGTATTGTATTGAGAGAGTGGAGGCTTGTAATAAAATCTAAGCAAGTGATTCTTGGTGGACGTAGCCCAAATTGGGTGAACCATGTTAAATCTTGTCTCTCTGTGTTGTGTTATTTATTCTACACTTTTATTTGAGATCTATAATATTTTCTGCATATTATTTTCTACTGTTGTGATTCTATAAGGGATTATTCCGCATATTTTATCTCTTATTTCCTAACAATTGGTATCAGAGCCTAGTTTGGTTTGAAGTGTTGAATCACAGGGAAAGTTTTAGCTTCGGTGGGAGCTATGGTAGATGAAGGAAGATCTAGGGTTGATTAATTCAATGGGTAGAATTTCAGTCTTTGGAAGATGCAGATGGAAGACTACCTTTATCAAAAGGATCTTTATACTCTGCTTTGTCTGAGAAGTTTTACAAACCCTCGAGTATGACAGATGCGTAATGGGATTTCTTTGGATAGGAAGGCACTTGGGACAATCTGGTGTCTTACATCTTCAAGATATTATTTAATGTTTCAAATGAAAAGACTACAAAAGATCTAATGGATGCATTAGGAAGTTGTATGAAAAATCCTCTTGCCTCTAACAAGATATTTTTAATGAAAAAGTTGTTTAATATGAAGATTTCGAGAATAGTTTAGTAGCGAGATCATTTAAATGATTTCAATACTGATTGTGAATATGCTAGCTTTGGTTATAATATAATTTGATGAAGAAGTTAGGACTTTATTAATTCTGTGCTCTTTACCCGAGAGTTGGAATAGCCTGGAATGGCGATAAGTAACTTGGTTCCAACTAACTCAAGTTGAAGTTTGAGGATGTTGTAGGGGTGATTCTAAGCGAGGAAATGTGAAGAAAAAGCTCAGGGAATCTTCTACTTCAGGGAATGCTTTGATAGTGGAAACTAGAGGGAGACAAAAGAATAGAGGAAACCGTGGAAAATCAAAAGATCGGGCAAGGTCAAAATCCAAGAACAAGATTATATGTTGGAATTGTGGAAAGCTTCAGCATGCAAAGAAGGATTGTTGGGAGCTTCGGGATAAGAAGAAACAATAGGAAGAAAACAAGGAGGCAAATGTGGCATCGGGTAATGTATGCCAGGATGCTTTGATTCTTTCTTTGCATAATATTATTGAATCTTGGGTTTTAGATTCAGGGGCTTCTTTTCATGCTACTCCACATAGGCATTATTTTGTTGATTATGTTCAAGGGGATTTTGGGCATGTTTTTCTTGGTGATGATGAGCCTTGCGATAGTTGGAAAAGGTTCTTCGTGTTAAGATGCAAAATGGGAATATATGGCTATTGAAGGATGTCGGACATGTGCCTACATTAAGGAGAAATTTGATATCGGCAGGGGAAATTGGGAAGTGATGGTTGTTCTTGTGATATTTATAGCTAACTCTTGGAAGGTTACCAAGGGTGCTCTTGTGGTGGCAAGAGGTAAGAAGGTTGGAACCTTGTATTTAACCACTGATAGTACTAATGATTGTAATCTTGTGGCTTCAGATGTAGATACAACATTATGGCACTATAGGCTTGGTCATATGAGCCATAAGGGCATGGACATCATAAAGAAGAATTTTCCTGGATATACAGAAATAGGTTTGGAGTTCTGTGAGGACTGCATATATGGGAAATAGAAGCGAGTAAGGTTTCTCAAGGTTGGACCTACGAAGAAAGAGAGTAAGTTAGAGCTGGTACATTCTAATGTGTGGGGGCCAACTCAGGTATCATCTCTTGGGGTTCAAGTTATTATGTTAATTTTATTGATGATGTAACAAGGAAAGTTTGGGTTTATTGTATTAGAAAAAAATCTGATGTATTTGACACTTTTGTTAAATGGAAAGCCTTGGTAGAGAATGAAATAGGTCTTAAGCTAAAATGTCTCAGGTCAGATAATGGAGGGGAGTATTACAGCCATGAATTTAATGACTACTATTCTAAGAATGGAATCCGCAGCAAAAGATGGTTCCAGGAACTCCGCAGCAGAATGGGGTATCAGAAAGGATGAACAGAACAATAATGGAATGTGCTAGGAGCATGAGGTTACATGTAAGACTGCCTCTTTCTTTTTGGGCAAAAGCGGTGAGCACAATTGTGTACTTGATAAACAGAGGACCCTCAAGTGCCTTGGATGGAGGCATACCTAAGGAGGCTTGGTATGGTAAGAAAGTTGATTATTCATTTCTTAGAGTCTTTGGATGTGAGGTGTTTGTTCATATAGACAAGGATGATAGGACCAAGCTAGAGGCTAAATCAAAAAATGTACTTTCATTGGTTATGGTGGTGATGAATTTGGATTTAAATGTTGGAGTATTAAGGACAAGAAAATCATTCGGTCTAGGGATGTGGTCTTTAATGAGAAAGTCATGTATAAGAAACAATTGCAGGAAAACAGGGAAGAATCCAAGAAAGAATATGTAGTGGTAGAGGATCTTCCAGATGGGACAATGACCCATGAATCAATTCAGAACCGAATCAACAGAACCCCAAACTCCTACAAGTGAGAAGGTCTTCTAGGGTAAGAAAAGAACTCAACATTTTTCTCCTTCTCTTTATTATTTATTACTTACTGATAGTGGAGAGCCAGAGAGATTTGATGAAGCAATGCAGGTAGATGCCAATAAGAAGTGGGAGCAAGCCATGGATGAGGAGCATAAGTCTCTCATGGAGAACCAGACTTGGGATTTGGTGAAGCTACCGGAAGGCAAAAGAGCATTGCAGAACAAGTGGGTGTATAGAGTTAAAGATGAAGAAGGAGGAAAGAAAAGATATAAGGCCTGGTTGGTGGTCAAGGGGTTTGCACAAAAACAAGGTATAGATTTTGATGAGATTTTTTCCCTGTAGTAAAAATGACTTCTATCAGAATTGTTCTTGGAATAGTGGCAACAGAAAGACTTGCACTTAGAATAGTTAGATGTAAAGACTACATTTCTCTATGGTGATTTGGAGGAGGAGCTATATATGTAGCAGCCAGAAGGATATGAAGTCAAAGGTAAAGAGGAGATGGTGTGCAAAATGAAGAAGAGCTTGTATGGCCTGAAACAAGCTCCACGTCAATGGTATAAGAAGTTTGATAGCTTCATGATGGAGCAAGGTTATATTAGATGTCATTCTCACCATTGCGTGTATACAAAGAAATTTGAGGATGGAAGTTATATTATCATGTGTTTTTATGTAGATGACATGTTGGTTGTAGATAAAAACATGTAGGAAATAAAATTACTCAAGAAATAGCTAAGTGAATCCTTTGATATGAAGGATTTGGGGGCAGCTAGACAAATCCTTGGTATGAGGATAACTCGGGATAGGAAGGAATGGAAGTTGACTTTATCTTAGGAAGAGTACATTAAGAAGGTATTGGACAGGTTTAACATGCAGGATGCTAAACCGGTTGGGACTCCTTTGTGCCATTTCAAGTTATCAAAGGAGCAAAGTCCCATGATAGAGCAGAAAGAAACCAGATGTCCAAGGTAGCTTACTCATCATGGTAGTTGGCGTTTGATGTATGCTATGGTGTGCACTAGGCCTGATATTTCCCATGCAGTGGGAGCTGTGAGTAGATTTATGAGTGATCCAGGTAAAGAGCATTGGCAAGTAGTAAAGTGGATCCTTTGGTATTTGAGAGGGACCATGGGGATAGTTTTGTGCTACAGTGGATCAGACACCACTTTACATGGTTATGTAGATTCAGACATGGCTGGAGATGTAGACAATAGGAGGAGCATGACAGGTTATATTTACACTGTAGGTGGGACAGAAGTGAGATGGATTTCACGACTATAGAAGCTGGTGGCTTTTTCAACCACGGAGGCTGAGTATGTTGTTTCCACGTAGCAAGCAAAGAGATGATTTGGTTACAACAATTGCTTGAGGAATTGGGGCATAAGCAGGAGGAATGTAAGCTGCATAGTGATAGTCAGAGTGCTATACACCTAGCTAAGAACTCTGCTTTCCACTCCAGGATGAAGCATATATAGTTGAGATATCACTTCATCAGGATAGCTTTGGAGGAAGATAAGTTGAAGTTGGAGAAGATTCATACCAGTCAGAATCCTGCAGACATGATGACCAAGGTGGTCACAAGGGATAAACTAAAGCTATGTTTAGCTTTGGTTGGCCTTCACGGATGATAGTGAAGGGTTGAGAAGCTTGCTCAGTGGAAATCAGTCTCCAAGTGGGAGATTGTTATGTTTATAGAGCCTATTTTCATGTTAGAGTGTGGTACACCTTCTATGTGTTACACTCGGTATTTTTACGGCGGTATCGCTCGCGGTGAGTGGGTTAGGGGGTTTGGGGCGAAGCCCCAAAGAAAATTTTCATTGGTGGTTTATTAACCCATGGGTAATGGGTAAATTATGGGCTGTTTGGGCCCATGTTTTTTCGGTACCCATTGTTTTGTAAAACCGCCTCTTCTATTACCCATAGGTTTATGGGACAGCTTTTGTTTTTACCCATTGTTTTGATACCCACGGTTTTGTAAAATTAAGCCAGCTTGTCTATTTATATGGTCTTATGCATATGATAGATGTACAAGCAAATGTATATGTGTTTTGAATTCGGGTGTGAATTATGTAGAGTTTGTTGAGCATAGCCGATGGATCTGGGTATTGTTTGAGAGAGTGGAGGCTTGAAAAAATATGAGCAAGTGATTTTGGTGGATGTAGCCCAAATTGGGTGAACCACGTTAAATCTTGTCTCTTTGTGTTGTGTTATTTATTACGCACTTTTATTTGAGATCTATAATATTTTCGCATATTAGTTTCTACTATTGTGATAGAATTATTCCGTATTTTATCAACTCATCCCAAGAGAGTGTTCCAGGCTGCGAAAAGAAAGGAATGAAAGAGAGAGAAGAGAAAGAACAGATCCGAAGGGAGAAAAGAAATGAATTCCAAAGCAGAAGGGTCAGAAGATCTATGCTTTTAGTTTGGTAGTAAACAGAGCCAAACCTACTTGCATAAATAAACAAAGCAATACTGATAAACAAATGACGGAAAAGTAGATATGAATCTAACAGATCAAACACATACAGATCTAACGTAAGAAAGATCTAATGTATAACACAGCTATTGAGCACAAAGTCTGAATAATTGTATTACTGTTCTTTTCTGTTACAAGAAAGCTCAAAGTCTTTCTCTCCTCACTTCTATTTCTATCTGAAAAATGTTCACCTCTTTGAATACAACAAGTATTCTTGTATTTATAGAAGATGAGGGAGAGAGAAGGCAAAATGGAGCCAACCACTTATTTACAAGATATTTACAAAATATCCAAAAGTCATGTTGACTTTGACAACTTGGATGGATGACATCATCCCATGATGCAACATGGATGATGTCATCATTTGTGCCAACTTACTTCAGATATTACGAAAAGAAAGTCGGAGAATAGAGAGGAGAAGAAGAAGAAGAAGAAGAAGAGGAAGCTATTCATCATCATCATCCTGTGGCCTAAAAGGGGTCGCCTGTTTCTGATGCTGATCAGGAGATGAGATGTGGAACTGAGCGCGGTATTCCAAGAACTTGCTGATCATCGGCCCAAATTGATCCTGTGATGGATCCTTGTGCCGTTCACTGATTGCTTCGCAAGTTTCCCGCTCATCTATGAGCTTTTCTGGGATCTTGGAATAGTCTTTACCCGCCTCGATTAGGGACCCGATGAAGTCTCTACAGGCCAGTAGGTTGTTGATGGATTCGATGTCGAACGTGACTTCTGGCCCTGTCCCTTGAGAAGCTACCTCCTTGAAAATCCGGATAGTGTCATCAGCTGATCTCAAGGTAAGGGAAGGAGTGAGCAACCCTGGAGTCATAGATAAAACAATTTTCTCCATTTGATGCATCGCATCCAGGGCCTCTTCCTTTACCTTGTCTATCTTTTCCAGAACAAATTCTAGCTGATCTATCCGATAGTCCAGAGTGGACATAGTTTTATTGAGGGCCCTTGGGTGGCCGAAGACTCCGAACTTAACCAGATCTTCGACTGAACAGTCGAACATTTGTTGGAAGGCTTCGTGCTGGAGTCTAGCATGCTCTAATTCTTCTGATACTGGACTTGCTAATGCTTGGAGTTCCTTATTCGCCTTCTCGATGTTCAGGTATAAACTGATATACTCGGCGATCACCTTTTCACTATCTTTGAGGATCTGGCTCCTCCAAGCAGAAACAGCCATACCTTGCTCGCCGATTTTTGAATACTCATTAATCTTCTCCTGACTGAGCAGCTCAGGAGTCTCGGCAGCAGTTGTGGGAGGTGCACTTCCCATCTTCTGTAAGGCTTGAAGCAGATATTTGTTCTGCTCCTTTAGTAGCCTTTTTTCTTCCTTTGTTTCTTGAAGCTTTTCGCAGAGTGCATCAACTGCGGAAAGAGCTTCCCCTTGGAGACTTTCTGAGGATGTCCCCATTGTGACTTGGGTCACTGTGAAATCTGCCGGAGACAGATCTTCTTTCTCTTTGGTGGGATCGGGGTAGCTATTTCCATAACCTCTCACCGCAGCGCTTTTGAGAAGCGTGTAACCGGCTTGTGCTTCTTTGCTCCTTTAGCCGGAATGACTGAAAAGTCCATCGGAGCGATGGGGACTTTCCTCTTTTGTTGGCTTAGCTGCTGAGAGATCCAAGCTGGTCCTATAGAAGAAGGACCAGAGACAGAGGGGGAGGCAGCAACGGTAGAAGAGGGGAAAAACGTGGAGACACGCGGCGGCGGCATCGAAAGAATAGCCGAGGAAGTGCCCACGGGAGAAAGGGAAACCGCAACCGCAGAAGATATAGGAAGGGAAGGGAGCTCGGAGATGAGGGAAGAAATGGAAGAAGACAAATCAGCAAGGGAGGAGAAGATAGATGAAGAGGCGGGGGAAAGAGTAGAAGAAGGGGCAGAGGACACAACCAAAGGAGTGGTTGCTTGAGTCACTCGAGGAGGGGAAGGAAGAGAAGAAGAAGGGATGTAGGGACCTCTGGTCAGAGCGACGCCGACATCCTGGGTGGATGGGCGTATAGGACTATCCTCTGTCAATTCTTTCTCTGGCGAATCCAGAGTTATTACTTGTTCAGGCTCTGAAGGAAGAGGACTTTCAGGGGCTTCCTCCTGAATGGTGCTAGGTTCACCTTCGGTACCTTTGCCTTTCAAAGCTTCTTTGACCTCGAGGTGCGTTGCCCAAAGGGGAAGTCGTGAAATCTACCCCGAGGTAGATTAGTCCGCTCATGCGCGCACCAATGCTCCGCTTCTCCGCATAGTTTCTTTTACCCTCTCCTCAATTGTTTGAGGAGCCTTGCTTCTGCCAATGTCCTGGAAGGGCCAATCATCCCCTTCGTGTCATTATACACTTTGTCTACTTCGCCTTCCGTGGTTTGGAAGCCTTTGGGACAATGGCCACCCGTATCGATGATTTCCGTTAATGCCAAGCGAGAGTGATCCTTTCTTCCGAGTTCTACCTCATGGAGAACGCCAATGTAGATATCCTCAACTGAGGGACATGAATCGATCAAGCTTAGCCCTCGCAGACAGCCCCTAGGGTCGAATGTAGGCCTCACTGGGAAATCATGCTTTAGGTTGAGCAATTCTAGCTCAAAGAAACATCTCCTTCGCCTTGTGATAGCCGGAGCATGTGTAACGGCCACCGTGAGGGGGAAAGGAGTTCCGCCTTCTTTCTTTCTCGAGGCACTTTTCATGGTATGTGACGAGTCGCCTCTTGATAGCCCAATAAAATCAGCTTTGGTCCAGCATACCTTGGTAGCCTGGTTGGCTCTCCCAAAAAGTTGGCAGCCCTTAGATAGGTGAACGTGGGAAATTGGGTGAACAAGGCTCCCCATTTCTCTGTGACTGCCACTATGTTCTTTGTCGTCCGGCTATGAGTCAAATTTGGCCGCAACATGCACATGATGTGATAGAAGAAAACATCATTGATTTTAGCAAATTGAGGGATACTATTCTCTAGTCTCAGCTCTGGATAGTAATCAAATATCTTGGCCTCGAGGCCATACTCCACTTCGGCCGAGCCCTCGGGTAATCCTTGCCGATGCCGCAGTCAGACTACATAGGAGTTCATATGAAATACTCCAACAGTGGCAAGTCATCAGAAGCCGCCGAGAGATGGTGTCTTGATTATTTCACCCCAAAGAAAAGCGCCGATCGGGCAAATTCTTATTCATTGTTTCTAGGTACCGCAAAGATCCACTTATGGAAATAGTGGGCATCCAAAGCCCGAAGACTCGCTCAAGAAGGTGATAGAATCACCGAGTTCCTCCGAAATCACTTCGTGGATAGTCCGAGGCCACCGGTCACTACCTTCTTATTCTTTAGGTAGACCTCATTCATTAACTGCATGCACTGGCCTTCGTTGTCTTCCCAGGCCTTGATGCATTCCTGTTGGCTAACAGCCACGTAGTTCCGGTGGTGAGGAATGCCAAGCATCAACTCAAAATGGCGGGCAGTGAGGTTTATGACTACTTCGCCCTTGCTATTCTCGACACATCTCGTGTCTTTGTTGAAGGATTGTGCAACAACCATCATAAACTCGTTATTCACAAATAATGATGGGATTCCTCCGCAAAGTGCAGGGGCACGCTATTAGTTTGTCCATCCATGGACTTCAGAACCTTTTGAGTTCTAAGCCAGAACTCATCCATGTCAATGTGACCCAATTCAGAGTCCCGGACATCCATACTGCACTCAGCCTGTGATTCGGGCATCCTGACCTTCTGATATTTGTATTTCATTTCTTCTTCTGTTAGCTTTGCCTTTCCTCTTGGTTTGGTGGGCTTCTTGCTTGACGTAGACATGTGTTCTTTCGAACTCAGCTGCTGATCTGCACGAAGAAGAAGAGAGACCCAATCCAAAAAGGTTGAATTAGTCATTTGATCTTCCATTGGAAAGCTTAGCAGGAGGAGTTAGAGATTTAAAGGCTCAGGGCGCAGGAAAAATACAATTGGCAGGCCAAATAGATAAGGCGCGCAAGAAAGGAATGTTACAGAGGTTATATTGGCGCCAAAAGCGCATGGCGCATGGATGAAGCAGGTTGCATTTTATAACAGGGCGCACAGGAAATGCGTGTTACATTGGGTTCTGATGCGCCTTGGGCGCATGGAAAGATTGTGTAACATGGACGAATGATGCGCCAAAGGAATATAGCGCGCGCATGGAGGGTTTACACAACATCATGTTATCGATCGGAGGGTGCGCCAAATGCTATGTAATCTTTATACTTACGCGAAAAGGCTTTTGTTGCATCGAAACCGGGTGCGTTTCGCATGGAAACATTATGCAAAGATGGACAAAGGGTGCGCCGAAGGCTTTTTAAGGAGGCGCGGGTTTTACACTTGGAGCATGCAAAAAGGGGTGCGCTCAGGGCGCATGATTTCAAACTGCAGCAGGATGGAAAGGGGCGCCATTAGGCGCGGATTTTGAAAGTGTTGCATGGTGTGTGAGTGCGCCGAGGGGCGCGACTGTTTTATTGCAACATGACGCAACAGTGCGCCATGGAAAACACTTTTCAACTCTATCTTCCACTTCAAAGGATGCTTGGTATAACAAGGTTTTATAAAAAAGATCACAAGTACTGCTAATGTAAAACCACCCCCTTTTTCCAACAAATCCGAAAGAGGGAGGGAGAGGAGGAAGAAAACACAAACTGAACAGATAGGGGAGAAACAAGCCCAACATATTTCATTTTTAAAACCGATTAGCCACTAGAGAAACAGACACGCAAGCAACAATCGACTGCAGATAAAGAAATAAGCTCAAAGGAGAGAAAACACAAAGCCAAGAACGTGAAAGCATTCAAAAACAAACCGGGAGAACCACCTACCTTAATATATATTTGAAAATTTGTGGCGAGTGGGTCCACAGAGCAATGATAAAGCGACAGAGAGCAGAGCCGACAAATCCAGAGCGATCACGTGCTTGGCAAAAAGAATGAAAATGACATGGCGCGCACGGATATTTATAGAAAAACTCACATTAATGCGCCACCAACCTTTTGAAATGGCGCATGGAAAATACGCCGACACAGGGAAAGCGTGCGCCTTTTCGCGCATGGAAGGAAATGGCAACAAGAAAGAATGAGCGCGCCTTTGCGCACCAAATTGTTGTCGACATGAAGTTATGTGCGCTTCGCGCACCAAAACTTGGTGTAACAGGTGACTTATGGCGCACTAAAACTTACTCAACATCCTTTTTCGCGCACCGAAAGGAGTGCAAACATGGAAAACCATGCGCCAAAGGCTTTTAAGGGGGCGCATCAAAATTATGTTTTACAAGGAAAATTCATGCGCCCAGCCAAAAAAGGCTCAAAAAGACTAAGTTCGAAAACTAGATTTCCCGGGGAGGGATTTTACGACGTTTCGAACGCGAAGGATCCCTAACGAGGGATCGAAACAAAATTTTCGGTATGGTTATCGGTAAAATTGCCCTTGTCAATTTTACGGGATAACAGCTGGCTCTTTCTGGGGACTATCTCTGAGCAAATTCGGGGGTAGAGAATCCCAGATCACATGTGCCTATCCATTGGGTACGGAGTCAAAAACAAGGGGGACCGGAGGGAGAACAAAGGAAACACACAACAAACTGAAAGCAAACACACGACGAAAGCAAACACACAACAAAGAGCAAACTAAAGAGAGCAAATCAGACAAAGAAGAGAGAGAGCAAGCTCTACTTCCCGAAGATCTTGAGATGTTGCCCGCTATAGGGAAGCGGAGCTCACTCCATCCGATACGAGAGATAGAAACTATTCTCTCCATTGAGTTGCTTGATTTTGAAGGGCCTCTCCATAGGGAATCAAATTTTCCGTGCATGCCCTTTGGTTCTCTTCGCTTGTCCCAAAGAAGGACGAGATCTCCCACTAGAAAATCTCTCTGCTTGGCCTTCTTGTCAAAAAGCCTCTTCACTTGATTCTGATGTTCAGTGATCCTGTCGACCACCTTTACTCTCTTTTCTTCAAGTTCTGCCAAATACATGATTCTCTTTTCTAGAGAACTCTGAAAAGTTTCATCTTCGATTGCTCGTGCCAAGCGTAGAGCAGGAAGTTCCGCAGAAATGGGAAGTTCGGCATCAGTGCCATATAACACTTGAAAAGGTGACATGCCGAGAGATCTCTTAGGAGTAATGCGGTCCGCCCACAAAGCATCGTACAAAGACTTGTGCCACATCCGCTGATTTTCATCTACTAATTTCCGTATGATGGTCACCAAGTTCTTATTACTGGATTCCGCCTGACCATTTCCCTGAGGGTAATAATCCGAGGCATGTGCTAAAGTTATTCCATATTCATAGCAAAAACTAATAACTTCCCGCGAAGAGAAGTTAGAAGCGTTATCAGCAACGATTTTGTCTGGAACACCGAACCTGACGATGATATTTTCTTTGATAAAACTGCAAACTACCTCAGAAGTGGCGTGCTTGACAGGTATGGCTTCCACCCATTTAGTGAAGTAATCCGTTGCTGTGAGGACATAGCTATGTCCAAAGACTCGATCGAGGATTGAGTGCACTAATAAAATCAATTCCCATCGCCTCGAATGGTTCATTGATAATGACCGCCTAAGGGGAAGGGCAGCCAACTTGGGCTTGCCGACGAATTGTTGATGTGGTTCACACTTTGCCACCCGTAGCCGCATCTTGAAAGCGCGCGCCAATAGTACCTGCTCGAATGATCTTGTGTGCCGTCACTTAAGAAGAAAAAATGGCCTCCGCAGTCGAATTGTGAAAACTTTCCAGCAGCTTTACTTGCATGGGCTTGTCAACACATCGCAGAAGACACCGCCTATCCCGCGCTTATATATAAACCGTCATCCCGTATGACATACTTAGCTGCCCTGAGCTTTATAGCACGCTTCTCCTTTGCAGTTAGGTGCATCGGGCATTCGCCGTAGGTAAGGAAGAAAGCAATGTCGGAGTACCACTCATCACTGGTCGCAATAAATAGAACCAGAGGCAGAGAATCGTGCTCTCTGAGGGCTTTGCTCTTTGTTTGGTATAATTCTCTCTTTCATCAGGATTTTCTGAACCCCTGTTCTCAGCCATTAGTGACACAGGCCTTTACCCCTTACCAGCTTGGTGGGTTTAATATCCAGGTCATATTCCTGGACTTTTGCGATCCAATTCCCTCTCAAACTTCCTAACTCCTGCTGAGTTAGAATTGATTTCACCGCGGTGTCGAACCAAGACCACCGTATGCGAGTTCGTAATGTAATACCTGAAATTCTTCACCGCTTTGACAACGGCAAAGGCGTGTTTTTCCACCGAGTCATTTTCAACTCGTGAGGCTTGAGAGGAGAACTCATGAATGCGATTGAGATTCAATATCCTCCGAGTTCTTTTGCATTAGGATTGCATACGTATGTTCGAGGCGTAACTATACATAATGAAGTTCTTTGGAGAAATCCGACATACCAGACCGGTGCATGAGCAATGTGTTTTTATCTCCTCAAACGACCTTTTCCCCTCTTCACTCCATCTGAAAGTGGGTGACCCTTTCATCATGTTTAGTATGTGGCGGGTCTTCTCAGCAAAATCAGGACAAAACGCCTAAGAAAGTTCACCTTTCCGAAGAAAGAATGAACACCATTCTTGCTTGTAGGCAGAGTAAGGCTTTGGATAGCCTTAACTCTTTCGGCATCAATCTTCGTTCCTTCTTTGCTAACCACATGGCCTAGCAATTTCCCTTCTGTAACCCCAAAAACAGACTTTTTGGGATTTAGGGAAATTCCATGTTCTCGGCACCTGGCCAATACTTGCTCCAAGTGATCATAATGATCACTTCGTAGTTTAGAGAACACGGTTAAGTCATCTAGATAAACTACGATGACTTTTCCCATCATGCCTTTGAATGCAAAGTCCATGGCCCGCTGAAAAGTGGCACCAGCGTTAGTTAGGCCGAAAGGCATCCTGCTATAGGCAAATGTACCCCATGGAGTAGTGAATGCTGTTTTGAATTGATCTTCAGGAGAGACTTCAATCTGATTATAGCCTGAAAAACCATCAAGCATAGACAGCATTTCCGATCCAAATACCGCTGCGTAAACTTGATCCATTATGGGAAGAGGGTAGTTGTCTTTCAGCGAAGCTTGATTCAAGTTTCGAAAGTCTACGCAGATGCGTATTTCACCGCTTTTTCTTGCAGACGCACAATGTTCGCCACCCAAGTGTCAGTGATGGATAGGGAAGATGATTCTCAAGGCCCAAGATCTTCTCGAATTTCGCCCGAATGGTGCCCGAAATCTTGGGATTATAATGCCTTTGCTTCGACTTTACTAAGGCTTTGGCATCTTCTTTCAAATGCCGATATCATGCCGAACGCCTTTGGCTCAAGGACTTTAAATCGCATAGACCATGCCAATACATCCATATATCTTTTCAAAGAACTTGACAAATTTCCGCTTTTCTTCTGGCGTGCAACATTTCCCGATGTTCACGAATTGCGGGTGTGCCTCAGAACCTATATTGACTGGTTCTGTCTCTGGAGATGAGTCAGGATCATCTCGCCTCTTCTTTTTCACAAAACGATCATGTCTGTCAAACAAGCGCTCCAGAGAAACCAGGCCCTTCGGAATTTTATTTCCTTTGAGCTGACATATGCCATCGTTCTCCTTTGTTTCGTGGTTTTGACTGTTGATTGATTCACGGCATGTTGAGGTGGATCCTTCAAAATACAACTCATCAAAATTTTCTGATTTTTCTAGAAAGGCAATGAGGTGATTATCATCGTTGAATACCTGCCAATGCTGAGAGTTGTCTGGCACGCTTGGGCGGAAAACCACTTCAATGGTGTATTTGCTCGTTTTCAAACCCGGGTGCGGGAGCATGAGAGATGCTGAAACAGCCAACGAATCAGCCATGTCGTTTTGGGCTCTTGGAATTGCCTCTATTGAAAAAGCGTCAAATTCCTCAATGCTGTCCCATACTGCATTACGGTAGTGCCTGAGCCTTTCATTTTTCACTTGGTAAATCCTTTTGACCTGATTTACAACTAGCTCGGCATCACCTTGTGCTTTTAGATTTTTTATCCCTTTTTCTTTTGCGGCTTGCATACCGAGTAAGAGAGACTCATACTCAGCAGTATTGTTAGTATTGAAAAATTGCAACTTGAAAGAAAGAGGAATTACCTCCTCCTCAGGAGATATTAGCACGGCTCCGCGCCACATCCACTAGTTGCACAAAACTGCCATCAAATCAGTAAGGTCCAGACTTTATTAAGGTCCTTTTCTTGAACGAAAACATCCTTTGTATCCGCCTCGGTAGATAAGAAGTAGTTTCCCATCCCTGATGATTCAAAAAGGATTTGGGCTTTGGGGTCTTCAGAGCTAGTGACCAAGTATTTCTTTTGGGATTCTGGCTCCAAAGTTTGCATTACGCCTTTGACTGGAATTCTAGCTTTGGACCAGTCCATGTGAATTTCTCCACCAACTTCGCTGCAAAAGCTCCTTCCCAGCAGAATTCCATAGGCTGCCGGAATGTCAGCGACAAGGACGGTCATTTTTACTCTTTTATCCGGGAAGGCCGCAAACGCAAATTGCGCGTCTTTGATTTGGCCAATCAATGGCACTTGCTTGGTTTCCAATGAGTAGCATCTGCCGAAAGGTTTGGTAAGAGTGAGGCCCAAAGCATGGGCGACTTTCGCCGGCATGACGTTATCGGAAGCTCCTGAATCAATTATGCAATTACTCAACTTGTGCCCATTGATCAGCAGGGAGAGATAGAAAGGTTCTATCTTGCCTGACGCAGACGTTGAAGCAACATTTATATGGGATTCAGGGGGAGTGGAAAGGATTCCTTTAGGGGAAGCCTGATTAGATATAACAGCTTGGCCTTGGATATACTTAGTCAATCTTACAAGCTGTTCGGGGTTTGACTCAAGATACTCACTTTTCTGCACATTTGAATCTTGGTCTTTTTTGCATGATCTATTATATCGAACGCGGCCAAGGGTTGCGTTGGTGAGGGAATGAGTCCTTCACTTCGCGATGATGGAATAGGGTTACTGATCTTGATAGGAATATGAGGGGGCTGATTCGGAGGAGAGATGGGCGGAAAAGACTTCTTTGCAAAAGACTTAACAGGGAATTGAGTAGGAAGAGGATTACCTCTTCTAACAATGGTTGGAGGCACGTTTGACACGACCTTCTCCTTCTGCACATGGGCAGCAACTTCTGCTTCTTTTCCTTGCGAGCGGGTGAAAACAGCATATGATTGTCCGCTTGCATAGCCCTGAGTACTCTCTTCTTCATCAGATTCATCCTCATCAAATTCCATATATCCAATTGTGGAGTCGCCAGTCGGCTCACCGACATCTTGATCATCTTCGTCTTGAGGCGAAGATTCTTCATAGTACTGCTCTTCCTCTTCAATTTCGGCCAAAGCATTGACCGGAGGAGCTTCAAGCGCCAACCGTGGAGCGGTTGCAGGTAAGCGCGGCCTTTGTGAAGCATTGTTAGGAACAAAATTCCTCCGCGGGGCATCCCGGTACGAGGAACTAGGAGAAGCCTGGGCCAGCTGCTTCTTTAATGCGAGCAGATCATTCGCCATCTTTTGGAATGCTGGATCAGACGAAGTGGTGGGCGAAGGGCCCAAAGACTTAGGCTTTGCTGATTCCTTTCTCAACTCGCCAGATATTATCAAATTGTCTTCTATCCGGATGGCAGCAGCCTGAGCAAGAGGTAGAGTAGCTACTCGCTCTTGAAGGAGCAAGAAGCTGACTTTTGAGCTCATGGCGTTTACAAAGAAACACTTCTGATTTTCAGGCGTTGGAAGCATGGCAACCGGGACACGGTTGATTAATGTGTATGAACCGGCGACAAAATCGCGCATGGTCTCATTTGCCTCCTTCTTCAGGTGAGTGATTCGTGATAGCAACGCAAATGCATCCTCTGAAGGCTTGTATCTGTCTTCAAAAGCATCCCGCAAGGTAGCCCAACTGGTGATAGATCCGGCCGGCAAATGCTGAAACCATTCAGCTGCGGGCCCTTGTAGAGTTTCCAGAAAAAGGCGAACCGACACATCTTCGTGAGTCACGTCCAAAATACTGCATGACATAATGAAAGCAGATATGTGGGAATCCGTGCTTTGATTTCCGCTCCCGTCAAATTTAGGAAAATTCTTTCGGTTCCCATGAGGGAGCGCGTGAACTGGATGTGGCAGTGCGAGAGGACCCATAGCATTTCCCCATGGTACTGCCATTTGAAAGGCTGGAAAAAGCACACGAACTGGGAGGGTGGTTCCACTGAGCAGCAAGGCACTACAAAGGGATGTAGATGCTCCTTGTAAAAGACTTTTTCTTCGTGGAGGTGAGACACTCCTGGATGACCACCTAGCCGAGCTTAACGCTGAAAAACGTGCCGGTGTTACGCTGAAATTGTGCCTTTGAAGCAGATCGAAAGTAGGATCAACTTCTCCACGGGCTCTCCTGCTGCGCGTAAAAGGTTCACTCGCCAGTGTACCTTTCAGATCTGTAATATTACGGCGCAGATTTAAACTTTATTTTTGGGTGTACTTGCTGATTTTCTGGTTTTTCTGACAAAAACCAGCAGCATGCACTTTTCTGAATATTTAAAAACTATCCTCCTCGAAAAACCGATTGCGGTTAATGACAAATAGCAGCGAGGATAAGATGGCAGGGAAGAATAGTAGGCTGATTTTCAGATCTGATCTTTACTTTTTCAAAGGGTTTTAAACTTTTTTAGAAAACAGTCAAAACTCAGATCTACGGAAAAATAATGATTTTGATAAAAACTCAGCGAACTAAAGATCTGTAACTAGGCCCGATCTATGACTCTCAGAAGGAAATTTTTCGATTTGAGCACTTTTGCAAATTTTTTGGATTTTCAACAAAAGTGCAGATTTGCAAACAGGCAGTGATTTTCTTATATTTTCTGATTTTATATTATACCACCACCATAGATCTGACAGATCTGTCCGTTCCCCAGCGGAGTCGCCAAAAACTGTTGGTCCGAAAATCTGTCGCGTGGACAGATCTATGGATAGACGAGCCAACAGTGTTGCAGGGCTTAGCCCCTCTTTGAGACAGCAAAGCGAAACTGGTTTATTGCTATTTCTACTTAGCAGGAATCTATGCAAGTCTCACAGATTCTGCCTTCGGGGGTTGGGATCTCATCCCAGTAGAGTGTTCCAGGCTGCGAAAAGAAAGGAATGAAAGAGAGAGAAGAGAAAGAACAGATCCGAAGGGAGAAAAGAAATGAATTCCAAAGCAGAAGGGTCAGAAGATCTATGCTTTTAGTTTGGTAGTAAACAGAGCCAAACCTACTTGCATAAATAAACAAAGCAATACTGATAAACAAATGACGGAAAAGTAGATATGAATCTAACAGATCAAACACATACAGATCTAACGTAAGAAAGATCTAATGTATAACACAGCTATTGAGCACAAAGTCTGAATAATTGTATTACTGTTCTTTTCTGTTACATAAAGAAAGCTCAAAGTCTTTCTCTCCTCACTTCTATTTCTATCTAAAAAATGTTCACCTCTTGAATACAACAAGTATTCTTGTATTTATAGAAGATGAGGGAGAGAGAAGGCAAAATGGAGCCAACCACTTATTTACAAGATATTTACAAAATATCCAAAAGTCATGTTGACTTTGACAACTTGGATGGATGACATCATCCCATGATGCAACATGGATGATGTCATCATTTGTGCCAACTTACTTCAGATATTACGAAAAGAAAGTCGGAGAATAGAGAGGAGAAGAAGAAGAAGAAGAAGAAGAGGAAGCTATTCATCATCATCATCCTGTGGCCTAAAAGGGGTCACCTGTTTCTGATGCTGATCAGGAGATGAGATGTGGAACTGAGCGCGGTATTCCAAGAACTTGCTGATCATCGGCCCAAATTGATCCTGTGATGGATCCTTGTGCCGTTCACTGATTGCTTCGCAAGTTTCCCGCTCATCTATGAGCTTTTCTGGGATCTTGGAATAGTCTTTACCCGCCTCGATTAGGGACCCGATGAAGTCTCTACAGGCCAGTAGGTTGTTGATGGATTCGATGTCGAACGTGACTTCTGGCCCTGTCCCTTGAGAAGCTACCTCCTTGAAAATCCGGATAGTGTCATCAGCTGATCTCAAGGTAAGGGAAGGAGTGAGCAACCCTGGAGTCATAGATAAAACAATTTTCTCCATTTGATGCATCGCATCCAGGGCCTCTTCCTTTACCTTGTCTATCTTTTCCAGAACAAATTCTAGCTGATCTATCCGATAGTCCAGAGTGGACATAGTTTTATTGAGGGCCCTTGGGTGGCCGAAGACTCCGAACTTAACCAGATCTTCGACTGAACAGTCGAACATTTGTTGGAAGGCTTCGTGCTGGAGTCTAGCATGCTCTAATTCTTCTGATATCGGGCCTGCTAATGCTTGGAGTTCCTTATTCGCCTTCTCGATATTCAGGTATAAACTGATATACTCGGCGATCACCTTTTCACTATCTTTGAGGATCCGCCCTCCAAGCGTAAACAAATATACCTTGCTCGCCGATTTTTGAATACTCATTAATCTTCTCCCGACCGAGCAGCTCAGAGTCTCGGCGGCAGCAAAGGGGGAGGTGCACTTCCCATCTTCTCGTAAGGCTTGAAGCAGTATATTTGTTCTCGCTCCTTTAGTAGCCTTTTTCTTCCTTTTTTTTTCAAGCTTTTCGCAGAGTGCATCAACCGCTGAAAAGAGCTTCCCCGGAGACTTTCTCGAGGATGTCCCCATCAGTGACTTGGGTCACCGTGAAATCTGCCGAGACAGATCTTCTTTCTCTTTGGTGGGATCGGGGTAGGCTATTTCCATAACCTCTCACCGCAGCAGCTTTTGGAGAAGCGTGTAACCGGCTTGTGCTTCTTTGCTCCTTTAGCCGCTTAATGATCAAAAGTCCATCTGAGCGATGGGGACTTTCCTCTTTTGTTGGCTTAGCTGCCGAGAGATCCAAGCTGGTCCTATGAAGAAGGACCAGAGACAGAGGGGGAGGCAAAGAACGGTAGAAGAGGGGAAAACGTGGAGACACGCGGCGCGGCATCGAAAGAATAGCCGAGGAAGTGCCCACGGAGAAAGGGAAACCGCAACAGCAGTAAGAGATAGGAAGGGAAGGGAGCTCGGAGATGAGGGAAGAAATGGAAGAAGACAAATCAGCAAGGGAGGAGAAGATAGATGAAGAGGCGGGGGAAAGAGTAGAAGAAGGGGCAGAGGACACAACCAAAGGAGTGGTTGCTTGAGTCACTCGAGGAGGGGAAGGAAGAGAAGAAGAAGGGATAGAAGGGACCTCTGAAGTTGTAGCGACGCCGACATCCTGGGTGGATGGGCGTATAGGACTATCCTCTGTCAATTCTTTCTCTAGCGAATCCAGAGTTATTACTTGTTCAGGCTCTGAAGGAAGAGGACTTTCAGGGGCTTCCTCCTGAATGGTGCTAGGTTCACCTTCGCACCTTTGCCTTTCAGCAGCTTCTTTGTCCTTGGAGGTGCGTTGCCCAAAGGGGAAGTCGTGAAATCTACCCCGAGGTAGATTAGTCCGTTCATGCGGCACCAATGCTCCGTTCTCCGCATAGTTTCTTTTACCCTCTCCTCAATTGTTCGAGGAGCCTCGCTTCACCAATGTCCGGGAAGGGCCAATCATCCCCTTCTGGTGTCATTATACACTTTGTCTACTTCGCCTTCCGTGGTTTGGAAGCCTTTTGGGACAATGGCCACTCCGTATTGGATGATTTCCGTTAATGCCAAGCGAGAGTGATCCTTTCTTCTGAGTTCTACCTCATGGAGAACGTCAATGTAGATATCCTCAACTGAGGGACATGAATCGATCAAGCTTAGCCCTCGTAGATGCCCCTAGGGTCGAATGTAGGCCTTGCTGGGAAATCATGCTTTAGGTTGAGCAATTCTAGCTCAACAAACATCTCCTTCGCCTTGTGATAGCTGGAGCATGTGTAACGGCCTACTGTGAGGGGGAAAGGAGTTCCGCCTTCTTTCTCTCTGAGGCACTTTTCATGGTATGTGACGAGCCGCTTGATAGCCCAATAAAATCAGCTTTGGTCCAAAGATACCTTGGTAGCCTGGTTGGCTCTCCCAAAAAGTTGGCAGCCCTTAGATAGGTGAACGTGGGAAATTGGGTGAACAAGGCTCCCCATTTCTCTGTGACTGCCACTATGTTCTTTGTCATCCGGCTATGAGTCAAATTTGGCCGCAACATGCACATGATGTGGTAGAAGAAAACATCATTGATTTTAGCAAATGAAGAGATACTATTCTCTAGCCTTAGCTCTGGATAGTAATCAAATATCTTGGCCTGAGGCCATACTCCACTTCGGTTGAGCCCTGGGTAATCCCTTGCCGATGCTGCAGCGTAGACTACATAGGAGTTCATATGAAATACTCCAAACAGGCAAGTCAGTCAGAATGCCGTAGATGGTGTCATGATTATTTCACCCCAGCAAAAGCGCTGATCGGGCAAATTCTTATTCATTGTTTCTAGGTACCGCAGCATCCACTTATGGAAATAGTGGGCATCTGAAAGCCCGAAGACTCTGCTCAAGAAGGTGATAGAATCACTGAGTTCCTCTGAGAAATCACTTCGGTGGATAGTCTGAGGCCACCGGGTCACTACCTTCTTATTCTTTAGGTAGACCTCATTCATTAACTGCATGCACTGGCCTTCGTTGTCTTCCCAGGCCTTGATGCATTCCTGTTGGCTAACAGCCACGTAGTTCCGGTGGTGAGGAATGCCAAGCATCAACTCAAAATGGCGGGCAGTGAGGTTTATGACTACTTCGCCCTTGCTATTCTCGACACATCTCGTGTCTTTGTTGAAGGATTGTGCAACAACCATCATAAACTCGTTATTCACAGCGCTGACAGGGATTCCTCCGGCAAAGTGCAGGGCACTGCCTATTAGTTTGTCCATCCATGGACTTCTTGTAACCTTTTGAGTTCTAAGCCAGAACTCATCCATGTCAATGTGACCCACCCGTAGTCCCGGACATCCATACTGCACTCAGCCTGTGATTCGGGCATCCTGACCTTCTGATATTTGTATTTCATTTCTTCTTCTGTTAGCTTTGCCTTTCCTCTTGGTTTGGTGGGCTTCTTGCTTGACGTAGACATGTGTTCTTTCGAACTCAGCTGCTGATCTGCACGAAGAAGAAGAGAGACCCAATCCAAAAAGGTTGAATTAGTCATTTGATCTTCCATTGGAAAGCTTAGCAGGAGGAGTTAGAGATTTAAAGGCTCATGGCGCAGAAAATACAATTGGCAGGCCAAATAGATAAGGCGCGCAAGAAAGGAATGTTGCAGAGGTTATATTGGCGCCAAAAGCGCATGGCGCATGGATGAAGCAGGTTGCATTTTATAACAGGGCGCACAGGAAATGCGTGTTACATTGGGGTTCGATGCGCCTGTGGCGCATGGAAAGATTGTGTAACATGGACGAATGATGCGCCAAAGGAATATAGCGCGGCGCATGGAGGGTTTACACAACATCATGTTACTGCATCGGAGGGTGTGCCAGCGCCTATGTAATCTTTATACTTGCGCGAAAAAGGCTTTTGTTGCATCGAAACTGGGTGCGCTCTTTGCGCGTGGAAATGGGATGCAACATGGGTAAAGGGTGCGCCAAGGCTTATAGGAGGCGCGGGTTTTACACTTGGAGCATGCAAAAGGGGTGCGCTCAGGGCGCATGATTTCAAACTGCAGCAGGATGGAAAGGGGCGCCATTAGGCGCGGATTTTGAAAGTGTTGCATGGTGTGTGAGTGCGCCGAGGGGCGCGACTGTCTTTATTGCAACATGACGCAACAGTGCGCCATGGAAAACACTTTTCAACTCTATCTTCCACTCGAAAGGATGCTTGGTATAACAAGGTTTTATAAAAAAGATCACAGACCAAGCTAATGCAAAACCACCCCCCTTTTTCCAACAAATCCGGAAAGAGGGAGGGAGAGGAGGAAGAAAACACAAACTTGACAGGATAGGGGAGAAACAAGCCCAACATATTTCATTTTTAAAACCGACTAGCCACTAGAGAAACAGACTACGCAAGCAACAATCAGACCAGACAAAGAAATAAGCTCAAAGGAGAGAAAACACAGGCCAAGAACGTGAAAGCATTCAAAAACAAACCGGGAGAACCACCTACCTCGAATATATATTTGAAAATTTGTGGCGAGTGGGTCCACAGAGCAATGACAGCGACAGAGCAGAGCTGACAAATCCAGAGCGATCACGTGCTTGGCGAAATGGAATGAAAATGACATGGCGGGCACTGGTATTTATAGAAAAACCTGTCATTAATGCGCCACCAACCTTTTGAAATGGCGCATGGAAAATACTGTCGACAAGGGAAAGCGTGCGCCCTTTGGCGCATGGAAGGAAATGGCAACAGAAGAATGAGCGCGCCTTTGGCGCACCAAATTCGTTGTCGACATGAAGCTATGTGCGCCCTTTGGCGCACCGAGAAGCGTGCTAACATGGAAAACCATGCGCGAAAGGCTTTTAAGGGGGCATCAAAATTATGTTTTACAAGGAAAATTCGCCCTTTGGCGCACCGAAAGAGACTAAGTTCGAAACTAGATTTCCCGGAAATTTTACCGTTTGACGAAGGATCCCTAACGGGGATCGAAACAAAATTATGTATGGTTATCAAGGAAAATTGCCCTTGTCGCCCGGGATAACAATACCATGGCATTCTTGGCTTCTCGTATACCCACTTCTCCCGTCGACTCCAAAATATTTGTCGCCATATAAAGACTCCAATCACCCTCTTATTTATCCTATGAATTTTACTCTATCGTAACCACTGCTCCCGACTCGCATGACCTTTGGTATAAACAAGACTCACACTATCTTTCCCTCTCCATCTTGCCTCCCAACCTCACTCGTAATGGACAATGCACTTTTCTTAAAAGGGTCTCTCATTACATCATCATGGGTGGCCTCCTCTATAAGTACGGCTTTGATGGTATTCTCTTACGGTACCTTACAAGTTATGAAATTCCCTATACCATTAAGGAAGTTCATGATGGCATATGCGGATGTCACTTTAGTTGTCTCATGATTTCTTAGCGTATTATTTTCCTAGGCTATTACTAGCTGACCCTTAACCATGATTATTGTGAGTACGTTAAGCATTGTGTAAACTGCAAACAACATCCTAACCTTCATCATACACCCACCATGCCTTACAAGTATCCCATGACCTTTGGCCCTTCTCTTAATGGGGTTTGGATCTTGTAGGAGAAATCAACCCCCATTCTTCCCAACAACATCAATGGATCATCACCGGTACCAAATATTACACCAAATGGGTTGAAGCCATCCCTCTCATCTCCAAGAAAGCTGAGAAAATATGTGATCTCATCAATCATCACATTATCTATCACTTTGGTGTCCCACATTGCCTCATCACCGACAATGGAAAACAATTCAAAAATAAAACCTTCCAGAAACTTTGTGATGCCTTTGGTATTCAACTAACTTTCTCATCACCATATTACCCACAAACCAACGTCCAAGCTGAATCCACTAATAAAACCTTGAACAAAATTCTCATGAAATTGGTTAATGATATTAGGAAGGACTGGCATACACACATTCCTTTCACCCTATGGGAATACTGCACTAGTATACGCACTTCCACTTTTTCCATGCCTTTTTCTCTGGTCTATGGTACAGAGGTTGTTCTAACTCTCAAATTCCATATTCCATCACTTCACATTTCTCTCCATGACATGCTCAATTATGATGAATTTCACCAGGACCATTTATCACAACTTGATTAATTAGATGAATGTCATCTTAATGCTCTTGACCATCTTCAAGTTTACCAAAAACATATCAAACATGCCTATGAAAAACGTGTTCATGAACAGACCTTCCAAGTCGGTGATCTCGTCCTGAAGGAAAATCAAAAAGTAACCGTGAGCGAGAAAAAAAGTAAATGGGGAAAATTTGCTCTTAATTGGCTTGGACCATTCATCATGAATCATGCTTATGGATAAGGTTCTTATCATTTATCTTCACTAGATGGTAAACCCAAACCTAAGCCCTTTACTTCCTTGCATCTTCGGCCATTCTGCTATTAACTTTCATTCCTACACTTACCTTCTACCTCTTTTCATGCTCGTCCATTCTGCACTTTTCACTTCCCTCATTTCACTATGTCATCCCCAATGATTAAACAAGAATCATGTGTGTACCCATCACTCTTTTACCCTCTCTTAAATATGTGTAGCATGGCTCTGCACATGGCATGATTCTCATGGATACTTTTCATCTACTTTCAGATGAGATCCCATGGTTGTTTCACCTTGATTTCTGAACAAGAATTTGATTCTTCACCTTAGTCTTGTCCATGACTTAAAATCCCTCACATGGGATCCAAATCCTTGATTCAAACTTCCAATAAAAAGATGAATCCCTCAAAAGGACATATTTCTCTCTACATCACTGCTATAAATAGACTTCTCCCTCAAAGGATAGCTTTGTAAACCTGCTTAAAAAAAAGAAGAGAGAATCTGAAGCTTCCCGCATTGATCAGCTTCGCAAAGACCTCAAGGAGTTAATTTCCTCATCCCATATAGACTTCCTGCATCGATCAGTCTATCTCAAATACAAGTCAAATAGAAAAAAATTCATCATGGACTTGCTCATTGTGATCTTGGATCTCTTTCCAAAAAGGCATGTTACCTCATACCATATAAACTAACTACTTTTCACCTTCTCACTATTTACACCTTCATTTCCTACCGCCTCAAGGGACCTACTGAAACTGTGACATTGGGTGATCATGTGACTATTCTTCATCTTTAGGATAATCAATCATGTAAATTATTTAGGGTCTTATGTTCACTAGCCTACCCAGGTATGGTCCACCAGTTATGATCCTCATCAATCAGGTGGCTCTCTTGTGTCCTCTTATCTTTCAACTTCTTCATTACGTATTGATCATCCTATATAGGACTAGACCTCAATGCTTATATCTAGGAAATTTTCCTCTTTCACCACAATCAACTTAAAATCACCCATACCAATGTGCCCATAGTTCAACCATACCTAAAAGACCTAGACTCAATCATGCCTATAACCTACCAACCCATTCTCATACCTCCTTACATTTTCCCTAGCTTATGGGAGAACTACATCGACTTGAGGTCCCATTTTACCGGGATATGTAGGTAGCACTATGAGGGCATGGGGCCCTTAGAGGTTAGCTCGGCCACTCTCTACCCTAACCAATTCCCCTTTTCCCTTTCCTAATCACATTCTACCCTAGTTAGTTTCCTTTTTATATAAATAATTGGAAATTAAACCAAACAAACAAAAAATTCTTCACATATTTATCATCATCATTCATACATTCATTATGTCTACCATTTCTTTACCATTATCATGCATTTTACTACAAAACATCTCAATGGGACCCATATCATTAATTACACAAATTAATGAATTACAAACTCAACCAATCCCAACTCAACCATACCTAAACCAACCTAAACTTCATCATAACTAAGTCAACTTTGACTCAATCCATGTCTAAGTCAACCTAACTAGATCCATGCCTAAACAACAAATCTAACTCCATCCATGCCTAAAACCAAAACTCCGACTCAATCCATGCTTATGCCCCGCTCTATCATGCCTACACTACTTAGTTTCCATCACATATACAAATCAAAATAGAAAGTTCAACAAAAAATATACATATCACGCCATAATCACCATCATCTCTATAAATCAATCATCTAAACATGTGTATCCATATACATGACTCTCAAATATCTTCAACACACAGGCTAGTGTATATAACAAAATATCAAAACCTCTCATGTACATCCTCACTATCTTCGGCACACAGCCGGTATATATGTCAAAAATGTGATGCCAAAAATAAACTAGTCATTAATGGAGCTCATTCATCTCCCCATCTGATGTCCAAACCTATCTCATCTGTCTCCTCCTTCATTCCTCTAGCCCAACATCCGGCTGACCTCCCTCCGCCTTGCCTTGGTCTAGCCCCTAATGGTCCTACCTCTGGAGCTAGCCTCCGTGCACTAGTGGCCTCACCATGACCTAGCCCCAGGCTCGCTGGCCCCCTGTACTCTCCACACTATGTGTGTGGGATCTAATCCTCTCACTTAAGGCCTACTATGCTCTTGTGCTTGACATATGATAAGACATATATCCCTGCTGCCATCAAATGATCTTGGTAGTATCTCACCTCACCCATGGTGACTCTTAATCTAGCAGTGGGTACTATTTTTGTGGTGCCATCAGCCTCTAACCCTACCATACTCTTGCTTGGATAATAGGACCATGTCCCCTGCATCTATGGTGGTGTCATCGGCCCCGGAGCTTGTAACTATACCTAGGCCTAAAGGGCCACTATCTGTGCTAGTGCAACAACAAAATGGCCTTATAAATCTATAACTTGTCCCTGCACCATGGCCAGCCAGCCCTATAAACCTGGCACCTGTGCCAATAAGATGGCTACCTGCACCCCATCTCCATCGCCACCCTCTCCCTCTCTCTCTAGTGTGGGTGCTAGTCCATGTACTACTTGTTCCTGAAAAGTAACCACTTGTGCATGCAGGGTCACAACCTATGCCTCAGACCTTGTCAGATGTACCTACACTATGCCTAACTGGGTCACCAGGGTAGCCACCGACCTGTAGGGCATCTCTCTGAACTATGATAGTAGCCAAATTTGGCTACCCCGGCCTTGGCGATCTTTGCACATAGCTATGTAACCCACCAATGTCCGTACCTATATGTCACACCAACATAATATATCTATCGGTCGACTAGTTGCTCCTCCTACCCAAGTCAACATTGTAGGTTATGGTGGAGATATAGGTCACTCCACATCATCTCTTCTATATCGAGGGAAGGGTGGGGGTATATCCTGTGGTAACCTAATCTCGCTATCTGGCCTGGTCTATGTGTATCATCTCATGATCCCTGGCCTACCACCCCTCTATCCACATGTAAATTTGTACCCCATCCAACTCCACCCCCATCTACCTGTATGAAGGATAACTTACATATGGCCTCCAAATAATGTCCACGCCGACAACCCCTCCAGTAATCACCTGTAATAGGCTACATCATGTGTCACTCTAGCCACTTGGCACTCTCCCATAACCGACACCCATCGCCTATAGCCCACTCAATTTTTTTTTGGATTGAATGCACGGGATTGGGGCATACCAACTAGGCACACACACACAATGTTCTCATAGGCCAAACAATGTAACAAGAATGTGCAGCATAAGCTAAACTTCCGTAGTCGCCCATAAGCCAAAAAATCCCTATATAGTTATACCAGAACACTGGCCCCCATGTAAACCGAGTCCTTCTCTCCACCATGTCCTATAGGACCCCCATTAATAACAGTGGGAATCTCCCACCCTCTACATCTGGTAGTGTAAAATAGCAGACTGCCTCCATCAAAAGCACTATCAGCCTCATCTCCTTAGGGTAGGATTGGTACATCTCCCCATAGCTCATGTTAGCACTATGGAATCCTAACAATGTCAGCCCCTCTCCAAACACTGGTAATAGTAACTCCTCGGATGCCTCTGAGGAGATCAAGTACACATATGTACCTACTATAGGAAGTTACAGGATCCTGTAAACATCCTCTAGGGTGATCATGATCTCACCCATCGGTAAATGGAATGTATTGATTACAAATCCCATCTATCGATGAGGGAAACCATCAAACTCACCTCCCGGACTACGTGCCGGTAGCATCTAACACCAATCAGACCCACATCTGTAACATGGATCCACTCCTCATGTGTCATCTCCCCCCGTATCTCCATGAGTAAGGGAGGTACTCTATCCCTCATCCATAGCTGGTCCCTGGCCTACATACAACCAATCATATCAATCAAACTTGACCATACTTGCATGCCACCTTGCCACCCCCACTATACCACTTACCCTAACTAACTCAACCTTTCACCTATTTCTATACCCTCAATCAACACCACCTATCTACCCATGCCTCGGACCCTCACCTATTTTCATTTTTACCTATCTACCCATTCTCGGACCCTCACCTATTTTCATTTTTCCCCTCTCACCGATTTTCCTTATTCACCCACCTACCCATACCCATAAATTTTCCCCCCTACCTAACTCTCCCTACCCCTACCTATCTTTCGTAATCCATCCATTTTCACTCCTTAAGGGATTGCCTCTTTAGCTTGTTGACCGGCATTGGTCAGCCTAAACTGACCATGGTCCAACAATAACCGACATTGGTCATCACATCTATGACTGATACCGGTCCTTACCCACCAACGTCGGCTAAAATAAAACTGACATTAGTCACACGCCATGGTGACAAACCTATGACACCCTACCCCTTTTCTCTCACACCTCCTTTCTTCTACCGATTCCCCCATCAATGCCTACCTAATTCCTATTCCCACTCCTCATTTCCCTAAATCTACCCTCCCTTGTTCCCCTTTTCTCATTAAACCCCCACATTCAAATTTTAATAGTTTCCCCCAAAACCCCATTTTCCCTCCTACCCAATTCCTACCCTCCACCTACTCACAACAAACAACAATAGGAATGAGATCTTACCTCATCACGTTATCGTCTATGTGGTGGCACCTCGGGCCATTGCACAAGTCCACCCAATCCCTCTCTTACCTCTTCCATCACCGATTATCCACTTTGGCTCAATCAAATCTAATCACTCACCCAATCCAATCACCATGATCATAGACCTGCCTATCAACCAATGATCACTCACTCTGCAGCTCACTAACTCATCTCTCCATTTTGTTCGGTCACTTTCCACCTCTTTATCTCTCTCTTTTCATTTTCTCCAATTTGGCAAATGACAAATGATTTTCAAAATGTAGCACTTTTATTTTTATAGCCTACCCGACTTGACCGATGATGGTTTTACCTTGACCGACATTGGTCCTGCCCTAGCCTACCATGGTCAGTTCATGATGATCGACATTGGTTCCCTATGACCGTCTTTGGTTATCCTTATCAATCTTTTTACCACCCACTACCCGTAATTTGTTGTCCTGAATCCTTTCTACCTCACCCACACCTGACTTGGACACTTCACTTTATCCCCTTGACCTCATCAGTTACCACTTAACCCCTTCATCATTTGGGGACTCTTTATTTTACCCGTACCTCATCCCTACCCTTACCATGACCTAGATACTTGGAATTTGAAAATTTCTAGTGACATGTGACCTCATGTGCTCGCTACACCCTGTGAAACTATTACCCACATTGTTTGACTGAATGACCTTACCTCATCTCTTATCATGACCGTTTATCTTGACCCAACCTTTGGTGTACTAGAACATACCTAAATGTTCCTACACCTAACCTACAATGTGTTTCCTAACCATATCCTATACCTTGGATACCGGAATCACCTCAACCTTGTTTGGATAAACCTATCAACCTTAGATAATGTATATTTTCCTACTCTTCAACCTGGAACCGTTGTAGTTTATACATGTGTGTGTATTTGACTGTTACTACCTTTGACCCTGACCCATTACTGGATTACCCAATTGGACCTTTTACCCCTTTACCCCCATTTCCCACCTTCCTTTTCATCACATTCACCTTTTATCAAACCACTCACCAATTTTTCCTTCGCCTCATCAGTTCCTAGTTTGAGGGGGATCACCTTCACCCACACATGGGGCAACCACATCTTATTTTTGTCATTGTTGCTTACCAATACAAGCTATGCAACAAAAAGTGGAAAATTTAGACACCAAAATTGGGTCATACTCCCTTGGTCCCTCACCAAATAATCACCTTGAACACACTCACCTAACTATGGCCCATTTCACCTCACTCTAATATTAATTTAAGTAAATTAATTCATGTCCTCACAATATTTATTATATAATTATATTTATTTAGATAATTTCTCACCCATACACCTCACATAGCCATCTCACCCAAAATATATTCTTAGTATGTTTCCATAACTAACTAAGACCTACCTAAACCCTAAAAATAAAATCCTACATACGCTCTAACCAAATTCCTACCCATTGGAAAGGAATCTTACGTTCTAATCCACAAAAAGAAATGAACTGGATCCAAGAAATCAACTAGATCTACCCATTTTAGTAAACCTAGAAAATCCCTCTCTAACCGATGTCGATGACCCTAAACCACCACCGGTTAACCAGAATCTTCGGCGGTTACCATTTATTCCCGAAAAAACCTTATTTTGAGGTTGGGACATTCAAAGCGAAAGGGATGAAACCATAGCTATATGCAAGAAAAAATAGTATCCGCACACGCATCTCGAACATCAACATCTAGTATCGAAGTGATCACAGAGCCATTTTGCATTCACGGGAGCGGGGCTACAAGAAGTTTGGCAGTATTATGTAGGAGAAGGGTTACTCTAGGTGTCACTCAGACCATTGCATGTACATCAAGAAGTTTCTTGATGGTAGTTATATTATTATGTGCCTGTATGTGGATGATATGCTTGTTGCAGGGAAGAACATGCAAGAAATAAAGGTACTCAAGAAGTAGCTAGGTGACTCCTTTGCTATGAAGGATTTGGGGAAGAAAAACAAATCCTTGGTATGAGAATAACTTGGAATAGGAAAGAGAGGAAGCTGGTGTTATCTCAAGAAGAGTACATAAAGAAGGTCTTGGAGAGGTTTAGTATGCAAGATGCTAAACCGGTTAGTACCCCTTTGGTAGGTCACTTTAAATTATCAAAGGAGTAGAGTCCCAAGACTAAGGAGGATAAAATATAGATGTCCAAGGTACTGTACTCATCAGTGGTTGGTAGCTTGATGTATGTTATGGTATGCACTAGGCCTAACATTGCCCATGTATTGGGAGCAATGAACAAGTTTATGAGTACTCTAGGTAGAGAGCCCGATAGGAAGTGAAGTGGATCCTTTGGTATTTGAGAGGGACCATGGGGGAAATATTATGTTTCGGTGGATCGACACTACATTATGTGGTTAATTAGATTCGGACAATCGGGGAGGATCACGAAAGGTTATGTATTTACGATTGGTGATACAACAAGTGAGTTGGACTTCATGGTTATAAAAGGTTGTGGATTTTTTAACCATAGAGGATGAGTATGTTGCTTCCATAGAGGAAAATAAGAGATAATTTTGCTATAATAGTTTCTTGATGAGTTGGCTCATAAGCGGAAGTAAGGAGACTACACACGGTGATAGTCGAGCACACTATTAGTTTAGTGAAGAATTCTACTTTTCACTCTAGGACGAATCACATTCATCTAAGATATCATTTCATCAGGGCATCTTTGGAAGAAGATAAGTTGAAGCTAGAAAAGATTCATACCAGTCAGAATCCTATGGATATGATGACCAAGGCGGTCACAAGGGAGAAGTTGAAGTTGTGTTCAACTTTGATTGGCCTTCATGGTTGATAATGAAGGGTTGAGAACTTTGCTCAGTAGGAACAATCTCCAAGTGGGATATTGTTGGGTGTGGAGCCTATTTTTGGTCTTCTCAAATTAGTATTGAAGTGTGGAGTTCAAATTGGGAAGATGAAAGGTCATGACCATTTCTTTTCCAGCCATGGGAAGATGAAAGGTCATGACAGTTTCTTTTAAGCCCGTGGAAGATGAAAGGTCGTGACTTTTAAACTTCTAGGGTCAGATTTTGGACTTCTTATAAGATTGTAATCCTATAAATAGAGGTGTTAGGGTATCTTGAAGATATCTTGTGTGTTCAAGAGGTCTTGAGTATTAGTGATCAAGAGGTGATCAAGAGTGATCAAGGTTAAGTAATTGGGTGTCAATTGTGGTTTAGATGTGGTTTAGCATCTTTGGAATTTTGTTGTGAGTTCATAACTGAGAGAATACTGTGAGAGTTGTTTAAATCTTGTTGATGATAAAATATGAGAAAGTTCTTGGTGGACGTAGCCCACATTGGGTGAACCACGTTAAATCTTGTCTTGTCTTCTTTTGTGCATTATTTATTTATGTTGTTATATTTCTGCATGTATACTGCTATATAGTTTCCTACTACTATGATTTGAGGAATTATTTCGCATATTTGTTATCTAATTCCCGACATTCTTCTCTTTGTATTGTAATATTTAGTCTATTGTAAACTTGCATTTGTTTCATTCAATTTTGCTTATTTCCAATTCAACAATTTCAATTTATGTGATTGTGATTTCCTTTATGCAAGTGTGTTTTATTCCTACAAGTGTGATTTCATTTATGCAATTGTGTTTACATTTCTGCAAGTGTGCATTTAAATTTTCACATGTTTTCTTTCAATTTATGTAAGTTTGGATTTTGTTTAAGGGAGCTGCTTTCCAAGATCTTGTTCTCTTAATTCATATAGCCTTTTGACACCAACCTGGATTGACATTATTAATGGAGAGGATTTATGATCCTTATCATTTTGGTCATGTTTCTAGGGACATGATATTATTAAGAGATTCAAAGTTATCTAAAAGAATATTCTAGTGACAGTAGAATACCTTTTAGCAAATTCTATGCTAGAAAGTATTTGGTAAGTAGTTTTTTAGATTTTTATTTCTGCTAAATAGATTAAAATTTCATTTTTGCAATTAGGAATATTAGATTGTAAATATTTATCTCCCCACAAATTAATTTTTGTATAGTTAAATTACTATGATGTTTGATCAAGAAGGTATAATGGTATGAATAAAGAATTCGATCTGGAAATGGTAGAATATGATATTAAATATGGAAGTAGATCCAGTTGATAAAATATTATATGCCATTCTCGATAACCACCACCATTTCCCCTTGTATCAACTAATAGCTCAAGGATCTTATTACAAATAACCTTAGTAAAAAACTGGCTTATCCAGTTTGTAATAATGAAGTGGTAGCATTTCTAATTAACTTCATCCATATTCAAGGATTTCATTAGAGCCAAAATAAAAACCCACTCATAATAAATCCACCCATCCAAATTATTTTTCATCACATAATAAAATTCAATCCTTGAACCATATCCATTAGAAAAATTTGTTTTCATGTCTTTCAATTTCTTCATTTTTGTATATGCTTGTATAACATTAAGAAGCAATTATTGTGAATATCAAGGAAAACACTTTTTTTTTGTGCTAACATCCACATGAATTTTTAAAGTTGTTCTTGGTACCATCATGTAGATTTTTGTGCACCAAAATTATCCACCAAGAATTAGTTTTGATGGACCCACGTATACATAGCACAATCCATCTCCTGAGATCACTAGTTTGGGCTTTGAAGATTACTATGGCGATTCCGATTCAAGTTTTCCTTTGAAGACGTAGAAATTATCTAAATAGTTTTTGGAAATCTTCTTGGAGTTACTAAGTATGTAAAAAGGTTTTTATGAGATCTTAAACATTGCTTCTTATTTTACACAAGTTGTACTTTGATGAATATAGTTTGATAATTGATAAAAAATAACTCATGCTATCATTTCAGTATAAAAATAAAAAATCATTGATTGGAAAACCAGCTTGCTGGCCAATCAAAGGAAAAAAAAACTTTGATTGGAAAACCAGGTTCTTTGACTAATCAAAGGAAAAAAAAAAACTTTGATTGGAAAACCAGCTTGCTAGCCAATTAAAGACAAAAAAACAAGTTGATTGGAAAACCGATTGCTTTGGCCAATTAAATACAAAAAACAAAAGGTGACTCTTCTTCAAAAACAATCAACTGTTACCTGGTGGCTTCTTTCTCGACACTATTTGACCATGTTAACAATAGGATGACAAGGACAACTAGAGGTATGATCAAGTTATTTTGTTCTACTATTTTATTTTTAAGATTTCTTGTAAGTTTTTTTACTACAACTAGATCCACTTTTAAGATCTCCAAGGAAGGAAAGATAAAATTCATATCTCCCCTACTTACAAATATGAAAATATATGCACCTTTTTGCAATCAAACTCTTAGTGTAACAACCACTTTTGTCACTTCATCTCTAAATTTGTTATTATGTTTTTAATTTAATTAACTTTATATAGCTGATTTAAATACCCATATATTTAAATCTACATAAACCTTAATGCCATCCATTTCCGATAACTGCCATGAACCATGTGTAGTTGTATGAGAGAATATTGAACCTACTTGTTCTCCCTCAATGCTCTATATGAGCCCTTACACGAACTGTGTCCTTTGGTTCTCCTTTGTCAAGGGATGATATATAAGTGAAGGCTCTTAAGTGTCTACCTGGGTTCCACCTATGGAATCCACAGGCATCTGACAACTTAGATTAAAGGGAAATCTTGACAGTGTAATCAACAGCTTACACCACTTTGCGCAAAGTTTTTGAGTCATGTATACCATGCTCCATTCCATGACGGCACACTCGTCATATGGAAATTTGTCATTTCTCCTTAGTCACTTATTCAATTATATGGATTCACAAATGTTCATGTTGTAAATAGCTACAAGCCTTGAATGAGGTACAAACCAGTTTAACCTGCATGAAGACATACCTCTATGTCATCCTGTGATGCCTATGGGAAGAAAAGTGTTCTCATAACAATTCCCTTTGTTACTCACCCACATATCTACCCATAGCCATCATAGGTTGATATAAGGATGCATACCTAGGAGGTCCAACCTGTCTTGTAACTCTATCAAGGTTTGTACTTAGGACAACACCATACTACAATCTAGTCTCTTGATGAGACAACTCATTACAGATGCTAAATGGTAGTATCCTAATGGTGACAATTGACACCATAGAGATACGACTATGTAGTATATGCAGTGAGTTCACCCGCCTAGAATCCTATATTAGTGCATGGTGTTTAATGTTTTTAAGGTAATCACTATAGAATAGTCTAGGACTTACAACACCCTCTCCACGAATGGGTCATACCTTAGGTCAGGATTGAGTTGACCCCCGGATCCCCAATCTCTATAACATTTTAATTACCTTTCAATATCTCATACCTATGTTAACCATTGATGGAAACAATACTATCAATGGCAATGACTAATATTACAGTCTCAAACTGTCTCGTCTTTAACATTTAGGCTAATGCTTCTTATTTCATAATTCTAGGGGTATGTACTTACATGAAGCTAAGTAATTAGGTATGATTCATTCCTTAAATTAAGTGTCATAGACTATCAATGCCAATCCTCTTTTTAGTTTAAGCACATCACTTTTCTTAATTGCAGCTCAACAAAGAGCGTTCATTTATTTTACTATCTCCGACAAGTAAGATATATCTGGGTGTCCAGCATGATAGGTTTAATGAACAACCAGCCCATTTACCTTTCCCTGTCATAGCCTTTTTAAAATACCACTCGCTAATTCTCTTTAGAGATAATATCAGTATTGACTAGGGATGATATTTTAATACTATGTTCTTTTTAACTTAGTACGCATGTTCCCATCTTACTTCCATTGCATCCGACATGCTTATGTGCTCATAATGATGCATCATGTGACAACCCCTAAATAAAAACATTTCATCTCCTTGATCAAATATTTCATAATACAATTTACCACAATTAAGCAATTCCCAAATAGTGGAACCGTACTCAGTATATTTTCATATTAGACTACCATAGCCCTTCCTCTTATTGCTTCTGTGTGTCATCCTTGTATAGGAATTAATGTTGATTTCACTTAGAAAACAATATTACATCCTCATTCTTTGTTATGAGTTAGTATAACCTGAATTTATGAAACAACCATAGCACAGATGTACCTGATTATCATAACCTTACCATGGTTCATGATAATCCCGCTACTTACTTAGCTGCCATTAAGATTAGATAGTCATATTTCTAGATATCTTTGACTGATTAAGTACACCCTATACAAAACCTTTGGAGAACGTAATACAACTTTACAAGTAGGTTGATTAATTACATTTTATAATGAGGCAGTTATCCATTAGCAACCTTAACTATTTCCAAGTATGCTTAACATATGGTTCATTAGATCATGATATTCTTAGGAAACAGTCCACTCATAGTTCCTTATATGTTCCCTAGCATTCACACATATGTTGTGTGCTAGTAATTACTATGTATTTAAGACTAACGCTTAATACAATAGTGACAAAGATACTAATAACCTATCTTGATAAATTTCTGGTTCTTAACTCATCATTTGCCAATCAATCACTTATAAGACAATATATTGCAATAGAGAATCTTTCTTAATTTCATTCAAGAGATAAGTACAATTCATGTCTATAAGCATGATCAAAGTCTTTCATTTTAATGAATAATACAGAGACATTAAATAACAAGGCCTTTCCCGATTCTAAGGAGAAGTACTTTATATAAGAACATTCCAGTCAGTCATATCTTTAACTTTCCTTGATCAGAATAATATACAAAACTAAATACTTCACTCTTTCTCCATGGCATTTATCTACAAAATTGTTAGCATGAGTCAGTTCACAAGAACTGAGCATGATAAGCCTCAACTCATCATAATAAAATACTCTACTTAATTATTTCATAAAAAGAACTCATATTATTTTTATGAATCAATAATGCAGAACTTAAGAAGATAACAGTTCTTTCTATAATATGTCAAGAGCAAGCACTTTCATGAGCCAAGAAAGAAATCAGTTTCAAACTTATATTTCAATACAACTATTTCAGTCACTCAGAATAGCCATCTAAATTATAAGGTACCTGATAATCATAAGTGATCAAAAGACTATTCATAAGAGTATCAAGATTCCACTCATGTAATCCCATACTTGCATGCCTGGAATCGTTTTTACTCATTGAATAAGTAACCATAAATATAACAAGAATCACATTCAAGCAATCTCTCCAATATTCTTAACAGATCCAATCAAGGATTTCACAATATCACGATAGGTCAAAAGATCTAAGTAGTCAGGTTATGACTCAAGCATTTTTATTACAAGGAAGATAATCAATGTTTACCCTACATGAGGATAATGGAATCAAAGCATCATGCAAGTAACGAACCAGATAAATGCAAACAAGTCACATAGCCAATTCATACCTTGACTCTAAGATTTAATTAACCATTCCAAGCTTAGGAGAAGGGAAACATAATACCACAACTTAGTTTGGTTATTAAGCTTATCAAGACCCCATAAACAAAATAAGTGTATAACAGTCCCTAAGAGAACAATTTATCATGTATTCATAATGAAAAGGAGTCGTGATAACCATGACTGAACAAATCTAACTATCCCAACGGGACATTCAATTTTCCATAGCAACATTCAAATAATAATGTGCCATTATTCCGTAATGAGGAAAGGATTCTATCCTATCAATAAATTGATCTACTAACCTATTTTACTGAAAGAGGTTAGGTCATACCAACCTAAATCCAAGACATAGTCCAATGAAGTCAGTAAGGATCATTTTAAAATGTCACGATGACACTGAACTTACTAAGGTAAACAAAATATAGTTTTCCAAGAGAAAGAGAATCAATTCTGGGTGAACTGGAATACCACAAGATTCCATAAAAATACATCTCACCCGTCTACATGCTATCTCGATCTTAGATCTCAGCTAAATGACAATCCCATCTAACATGTCCATAGGAGGAGTATGTTTCTTGTAACGTTATGACCTTAAGTGGGTTTCAACTAAAACTCATCACATCCTATTTTCCAATTAAATATCAAAGTAAGGTCATCAAAACAATCGAGCTTTGCTCTACACCGATTTCAATGAAGGAGTAATAACTCCCAATTTTTAACACTCCAGAAGTCAAGAGGATTTCTATCTTGATCAACTTTAATATCCTATCATGCATGATGACTCAAGTCCAAACATAAGAGACATAAGACCAGCTTAAGGTAAAACTGAACAGCTCATCAAGAAATCAGCTATACTCATGAAACTGTTCCAAATCATTTCCCAACCCTTCTAGCAATTGATTAAAAGGTAGTTCAATACCATTAATAAATAATCATTATACCTTCAATACAGATTTTTAAATCCAAGAAGAATATTCTTATTCGTACTCAAATTTTCTTTCAAACTGAACATAGTATTTCGGGTACAGTGCACAACAAATTCCTAGTTACAGAAGGATTTGCAAAAGCACCTGGATGCTAAGAGAGATATAATTTGTCTCTGAGAGGAATCCAACTTAGAACAGAATAAGTCCTCAACCTTTATTGAACTTGGAAAGAGTCAAACACTAACTGAGCTTAGAAGAAGAAAACGAAGGTCAATACAAATAAACAGAGCGGGGTAAACCCGAGCACCTCAACCTGATGAGTAACTAGCTGAATCTAGATTGCAAACAAATAACTTCAGTTAGTTGTTAGGAGACTCGACATTCTATCAAGCCACCATATGGAGCTCGAGGACTAAAACATTAACATCATTCAAGAAAACCCATTCAAGGGTTGAAGATCAGACTTAGTATTTTACTGTAGCTGCCCTCATTATCTATAGTTAGATATTATTATTAAATACAGTTGTTTGATCCTTAGTACAATTATTTACTTAAAATAAAACCAGGTCGACTAACCATAACAATACCTCCTATAATAACAACACGAATCCATAGGAATTGTTTTCTTTAAAAGGAAACATACCAGTTTCATAAATCTAACGATTACCAGGGCAAGGAAAATCATCTACAGCCAAAAACCCCAAAACACCGCTTTCAGTTCGTAGTGTCTTGCAAAATCTATACTACCCCATAAAGGATGGGTAGAAATTGAAACCAGTTTTCCATGGTTTGGTTACCTATTAAATTCTCAACCTTGAATTAAAAATTCAAAACAATACTGGCCTGTCAAGCCAAAACCCAGGGATGATTACGGCTGCAACTTCTCATTTATCCCATGAAATATGTTATCTCATCACAATATAAATCACATTGAAACCAAAAATTACTTTGTTTCCAAACAACATTTATCACACTACAAGATCAACAAATTCTACAGAAGTAAAGATTAAATCAATTTCACATCACCAAGGATTAAGAATACAAATTTCAATCCAGGTAAGTTCTATTTGTGAAATGACTAAATAGAGCAAGAAATTATGATGGGTTAGGGCATATCATGCCTGTTACGCCTTCCTTTACTTCCTTGCAAAGCTTTCACGATTCTTCAGAAGATCTCAAACTTGGAATCGAATTCCTTCATCCAACAGATTACAATGCTTCCTCACTATTTATTGAGTCTGGTAAACTCACTGTCTGACCAGTTTAACTGTTGTTTACATCATGCGACTACAAAGATCATGCAACTACAAGAAAACACATAGTTCCATTTTTGCAATGCAGAGCTTCATGAAAAACTTGGAGTGAAGTGAATCTACACCTCGACCAATTTTCCTTTCCCCAAACCATCCATGCTTTACCCGAGAAATTTGTGAGTTTATTGCATATTAAATGCCATTAATGCAGTGGTTGAAGGAGCTTGCCACCAAATTTATCTAACCAGCCATTTTGGTTTCCAAATTTTTAGCAAAATTCCCTCCTCATGCCATGCAAGTGAATTTAAATTTAGTTAACCCATAATATTTCCCCAAACTCGGTCAACAGGATCAATAAATAAAACAATAAAGAATTCAGTACAAAAGTATTGGTGGTGGGGTGCCAACTCATCACTTTATTCAATTTGAAAAACATTAGATTGTATAAAATACTTAAGAGGCCAAACAATACTCTATGCAATGATAACCGATGTTCTTCTTTTTCATAACTTAAGGATACACACCATTGTATATATTTATATTATATAACCTTTCAAATAGCTAGAATAATTACCACTTCTAGCTTCTCATACAATAGATTCTCGTGCTAGGTTAAGGACTATACCATAAGATTAGATTGTCCTTCCTTGATTACACTAGTTAATACCTCACCATTAGTAGTTTTTAACTACTTCAACTTTATATATATATATATATATATATATATATATTCATGTATATAGATGTATATATACAAAGCAGTTATAACATCAGTGTTGATCGAGTAATTTTCTCATGTATACTTCGTGGGAGTTGATTCCCTAAATCTCAATAACTAATTCCTTTCCTAATGACGGAAGTCCTTCCAATAAAATAATATCATGCTAGCATTAGCCATTAGATGGGGTAGACTTATCAGATGGTCGGATCAAGACCAATTATTATTCAACATGAAGTCTTATTCACATTCCAATTTTGGTTGTCAAGTGAACTATCAAAATTGTCAAAGCCTCAACATAACTTAGTTATAAAAACTATAATGTTAACAATTTAATAGAGATAAGCAACAACATCACAAATCACTTTCAAGGCTTAAATTTACACCAAGGATTCTATGACATACAACATTACAAATGATGAAATGTCACCTTAGTGAAAATAGTTCATCACTAAGATAGATCCTGATTAGCAGGGTTCTTATCTAAGGAGATTATCCTTAGCTTATTCATGATACTTGTGATCACATGTTTATATCAAGTTTTCATTTAATTTTTGATACGTAAGGGTGACAACAACATAGGATAAAACCATTTGTCCTATCATTACTTTGGCATCAGTAAAGAAAGCATGGGGCATTACACTTAGAGTCTAATTTATGGGTAGCCATGAATAAAAAACATGCATGAGGACATGCATGAGATTAAGTGTGGGAGATAAGGAGAAGCATGAGGTATACATTTTGATTTTAAATATGAGATAGGGTAGAAGGATATCCACATAAAAAGTTGTTGTAAAACAAAGGAGATCAAAAGTAGTAGAAGGAGATCCACACAAGAACCTGTTGTATAAGAAATAAAATCAAAAATAGTAGAAGGAGATCCACACAAGAACCTATTGTACAAGAAATAAAATAAAAATAGTAGAAGGAGATCCACACAAGAACCTGTTGCAAAAGAAAGGAAATTAAAAAAATAGAAAGAGATCCACAAGAACCTATCTTTGAACTATATATGGAATGCATACATGCATAAGCTCAATGTGGAGAAGACTCTAAGAAGAGGAGATAATAATATAATGCATGAGGACATGCATAAGATTAAGTGTGGGGTAATGATGAGGCCATAAATTGGCCATAAATTACCATTATTTTGTCCTTCCAAGTTACCTTTGAAAGTGGATTTAAATGTAATCTAGGAACTTATAGTTTTCATAAGATAGAATATAAGATATATATCTTGTCCATTCTTTAGAAATGTTTTGTTATCTATTTTATTAACTAATCCTATTCATTATTTGGGAAAAGATGTAAAGTATTGTGTATGCAAGACATAAAGGAAAGATAATGCTAGGATTGGGAAAAGTGTAATTGATCATGGATGTTATATCTAAACTAAGAACTGATTTCATATTCGATTCCTCTCAAAAAATTATGCAAGTTCAAAAAACAAATCATCTCTATCCGAGATCGTATGAAAAAGTTATCGTTGTTTTAAGTTAGCTCCAAAATTCACTAATTTAGTTCCATAAGTCACAAATTTAGTTTCAGAACTCACAGAGTTATTTCTGAAACTCGCAGGTTCAGTTTTGGAACTTGCAGAGTTAGTTCCAGAACTCGCAGATTAGTTCTAGAACTCACAGATTTAGTTCCAGAACTTGCATCAAATGGGGACTATGAATAATCAAAGAGTCAAATGGAAAATATGAGAGATTTTTTTGTTCATAGAAATGTGTTTAACATAAACCTTATTCAGATTTGCTACAGGTTTTTGATGAAGAGAAATCTAACTTTTAGTGGGCTACGATCGAGGAGAAAGTGTATTTAACGAGAACTAAAAGTTCCTTAAATAGAAACAATAGATTCAAATGGAAAATCTGAGAGAGGTTTTTGTTTGTAAAAATGTGTTTAACAAAAACCTCATTCAGATTTGATACAAATTTTACCAATGAAGAGATATCTAACTTTTAGTGATCTACAGTCTAAGGAAAAGTGTATCAGATGAGTGCTAAAAGTTCCATAAACAAAAATAGAAACATCAATCGGAAAATATGAGAGATATTTTTATTCATAGCAATGTGTTTAAAAAAATCTCATTCAAATTTTCAGCAAATTTTACTAATGAAGATAAATCTAACTTTTAATGAACTACAGTTCGAGGAAAAGCGTATCAAACAAGCGTCAAAAGTTCCATAGTCAAAAACAACAAAGTCAAATGGAAAATCCGAGAAAGGTATTTGGTAAAAATCATATTTTGAGGAAATCCCCTTCTAATAATGTAGGAGAATAAAATCATTATGATTCTTGTTACCGAAAAGTAAGGAGAAGATTTGGGAGCAAATCTTCCTAAAATAAGTGAGATAAGACTTTGAATCCAATAATATATCTCTCTCCATATTTTGTGGAGATGGAGATCTTAGTTATTAGGATTAGAATAAAGATAAGATCAGATTGTATCCCCCAAAATAAGGAGTTGGTTGGATGCATAAATTATAAATGCAACCTTCCACACTCAGATATGTAATGTTTTACCACCAAGAAATGAATCTATTCTTTTCTCTCTAATATTCTACAGTTTTGAGTTAAGATCTCAAAGCATGGTTTAAATCCTCTTCCAAGGAATGAGATGGAAACTCATTCTAAGGAAGATGGATTTGTATATTTGTGTTTTTATTTTGTAATAATTTGTGTTTATTTCTTTTTCTGTAATTATCATCTTGTTGTGTTGTTCTTCTCTTTGTATTGTAACATTCAATCTGTTGTAAACCTGCAAGTGTTTCATTTAATTTTGCTTATTTTCAATTAAACAATTTCAATTTATGCAAATTTGATTTCCTTTATGAAAGTGTGTTTTATTCATGTAAGTGTGATTTCCTTTATGCAAGTATGTTTACATTTTTGTAAGTGTGCATTGAAATTTTCGCATGTGCGCTTTCAATTTATGCAAGTTTGGATTGTGTTTAAGGGAGCTACTTTCCAAGATCTTCTTCTCTTAATGCATACAACCTTCGGACACCAACCTGTATTGACATTATTAATGGAGAGGATTGATGACCCTCATCATGGTTTATTTGAATTTCATAAATCACCTAGAGGAATGAATTAACATCGATTGGGAGGTTACCGGACTTACTTGGGCACAGAGACGGGTATCTTGGAATTATAGAACTTGAAAAATTTGACACTGGGTATCATTGTTGCACTTGGAAATTGTCAATTTATTTGTTACACATTTACACACAAATGATTCATGTACAAGACATTGTTGTCTTCTATCTCATACTCACAAGAAAAGGGCTGAGATAGTTTTTTTCCTATCCACTTCTGCTTCATTTTTCCCTAGAATAGAAACTCATTATTTTTAGTAAGTATGAAAAAGTAACTTCCTCGAACCTCAACTGGATGTTGTGACCTTGATTTCCCCTTCTTCCTATGTTTCTCCCTCCTTCTGATCAAATTTTTATTTTTAGTAGGTGCTCTTGGGACCACTTAATATTTTTAGTAAGTGCTAAAAATGTTAGTTTGGATGAGTTCTCAGCTGCAATGCACCTCCAATGTCTCTGTCTCCTTTGCAATTTTTGTCGTTCTTTGACTTTACCAAATAATAGTCCCCTATACAAAACACCTTTTATTTTTAGAAAGTATGCTTTTGGAGGTTGGATTGACATGGAATGAAGTTTTATGATATGGGATTATTACCAATATTTCCCTTTTGAAATTTTAGAACTATCCACTTAATAGTCTAGGAGATTTTAAATTATCAAATTTTGGAGCTGATAGTGCTTCTAGATGCGGCAACCATTAATGGACTGCAAAATTTCCAGTTTGGTTTTATCCTCCATTTGTGGAAAATTTTACATTTCTGATATGGGTTTTTTCTTCTAGTGCTTCACATGAAATTTTACTTCAATCCAACAACCGGTTTGATGGGAAATTCAATTTTTTCTTCGTTGAGCCGAAAAGGAGATTTCTTCGCTATGAATGCTCTATTGCATGAGAGGAGAGTTTTAAAGTATGTTTTTGATGGTATTGGATAGAGGAATAAATATAAAAATATGGTTCATTTCTTCATGCACTTTGGTTTGTAATATTTGTATGAATTTTTGTTTTATGACAATGAAGATTTTCATTGTTTTCTTCTTCGTTGTTCTTCATTGTTCTTCATTTCTCCTTCTTAACTTGATGAAAAATCCTTCTAAGACCTGCATATCACCATGGGAAATTTATTTCAGTTCCTTGGTTGAGCTTTTCTAAGCATTTTTAATGGCAGAGTGATGGTAGAAGGTTACAGAGGAAGTATGGAGATATGGTTGTGCATGGGAGTGTAAGAAGTTAGAAGTAGGGAAGCAAGTAAATATTTAAAATTTTAAAATCATGCTGAGAGAGGGATGGGTATATTTTCTTTTCCCGACATCCCTCACCTCAAAGGGATGTCAGGGACATATGTTTCCATGCTAACCAAGAAGGTGACACATGGAAACAATCTGACGATAGGGAATGAGTGCTCCAAAATCAGCTTCAAAGCACTGAGGGGCTGGATGGAGGTCACATGGATGAACAAAAGTATCTCCTAGAGGGATGGGTGATTTTTCAAGGTTTTATGTCCCTAAAATATGAGGGACATGAGGAACATAAAATTACACAGTAGTCCTAGAGCTAACACGTGGCGGAGATGAGACGATAGGGGATTTGAGCTCCAAATTACACCTGGGGGTTGAACTGACAATCCTGATGGTCGTATGGGGTTACATAGGGGATACATAGGTCACATGGGGACTAGGCACATTTTTTCAATGTTTATGTACCATACCCTTAGGGACATTAGGTACATAAAATCCTTCCAAGCTCTTTGAGATGACATGTGTCATCCCAAAATTTGGCTTAGTCCTGAACTTGCTCCAAGAGGACAACTTTCGACGATGATAACTTGAGCTCTCGATGGACATTTTCAGAAACAATTTATATGATCATGACTTAAAATTTCCTTTTGAATCCAATGGTGGAGGTATCATTTCTTTATTATTCCATTTGATCCCTGAATAACGTAGTTTTTATTTGGTGCTCCAATTTTTCCCGAGAAAAATTACTGCAAACCCGATGCACCCAAGTGTTGTGAAAAATATGATTTCACCATCTTGTAGGTCTTGGAGTTATATTTCCAGATAATTTTAATTTTTCTCCTAAATCAACTGGAACTCCTGAATCACCTTCTGAAGCTTAGTAGTAGTTTTGGCCTATGCACTAACTAGGCATGTGAACCCTAATTCTGGTGAAACTTCCCTAACTTCTCTGATACCTTCCAAAATATTCTGAATCATTTCCATTATGTCCTAAGACCTTTGAATCACCTTCAAATCTACTTAGGATCTTCTCGATTTTCTCCATGGGCTTGTTCCAACCCTAGGAAGGCTAGTGATAGCCCTTCCCACAACTGTCTGTAGCTTGCAAATGAACTCCTAAAATTACCTAGAGGGAATGAATGGACTTTACTAAATCACCTAGGGGGATGACATAAAAGTATTCAAGAGGTCACTTGACCTAGCCGGGAAATACCTGGGTGTCTTAGAATGATAGGACTTGAAAAAATTAACACATGGGTATAGTTGTCATGCTTAGAAATTGTTAATTTCCTTGTTGCACATTTGCATGACAACAAATGGCTCTAGCTTGGGGACATGACATGGACTGAGTGTAGTGAATACATGACATGAGGAATCTAGAATATGAGTTTTAGACCATATGATCCATTGACTAGTGCCTTATCCATTGGGCCTTGTAGATTCATGTACAATTTATGAGAGAGAAGAAATGCAAGAAGGAAACCCAAAAACACACACACACACACACACAACAAACTCGGCGTAAAGGAAACACACAACACAAAAAAGGCAAACACACCTAACAATAACCTATGGTATAAGGCAGGGAAAAATCACCTTTAAATGATGATACAATTGTAGGTATTACCCATTGCGAGGCAATTCTAGTAGCGTTCCATTTAAATATGAGAGTAGAAAAAAATTTTAACCACAAGCTTTGTGAATCTGGAATGGTCCGAGCCATAATGAATCAAACTTTCCATGGCTACATTTTGGGTCCCTTCTCCATTCCCATAGCATGACAAAGTCTCTAACTTTTAATTCTCTTTTTTAGCTCTCTTGTCAATTTTTTTTTACTTTCAACTGGTGCTCTTTGATATGGTCCACCACTCGAGTCTATTTTCTTCTAGCTTCTCAAGAAAGAGGATCCTCTTATCAATGGAATCCTTGTACTATCCATCTTCTATTCCCTGTAGAAACTTGAGAGCTAACATCTCAATTATGATGGGAATTTTTGCTTTGACCCCATACAATAGTTGGAATGGTGACATACCTATTGCCTTCTTGGGAGTGATCATGTCCACCCATAATGCATCATACAACTTTTTGTGCCAATTCCTTTGGTTTTCATCTACGAGTTTACGGATGATGGTTACAATGTTCTTGTTGCTTGATTTGGCCTATCCATTTCCCTATGGATAGTAGTCTAATGAATGAGATAAAGAGATTTTGTAGCCATAGAAAAACTCGGTCAACTCCCTTGAAGAGAAATAGGTAGCATTATCTGCTACAATCTTCTATGGCACTCTGAAACATACTATGATATTCCTTGATGAAGTTGCATACTATTTCAGTGTTGGCTTGCTTGGCTAGAATGGCTTCCACCCATTTTGTGAAGTATTTTGTTGTGGTGAGCACATAGGTGTGCCCCACACTTGAGTGAGGATTCAAAACACTGATGAAATCTAGTCCCCACTACTGAAATGGTTCTTCAATAACAATTGGCCTGAGTGGTAGTGCAACAAGTTATGGTCTCCCAATGAATTTTTGGCATGCTTCACATTTGGAAACCCATTACTAAGTGTCTACAAATAGGGTGGGACAATAATAACTTCCTCAAAGGATGGTTTTTGTAGTGACCATTGCTGAAAAATGTCCACCACACACTTGGTCATGATATGCTTTAAGCAATTTTTCTTGTTGCTCTTTATCTATGCACCTGAGGAAGCATCCATCTTGAACCTCTCTACTAAAGTGTGTGATTTCAGATTACAAACTTTATTTCCTTCATCTTGAGTTTTATCATTTTCTTGTAATTAAGATGAGGAAGTCATTCTCCATAAGTTAAGTAATAGGCAATATAAGCATACCACTCATCAGTAGTGGTTACAAAGAGAACACAGTGGATTGTTTTCGAACAAGTTGAGAAAGCAAAATTTTCTTCACCGTGTTGAGATTTGAGTGTTTCATCTTCAACAATCAACCTACACAAACCATTTCCCCTTACCATATTGGAGGGTTGAATCTCTAAGTCATATTATTGAGTCTTTGTAATCCAATTTCCTCTTTTAGCTCCAAGATCCTGTTGTGTCAAGATGGACTTGATTACACTGCCGGGGACCATCACCATCAGTATGAGAGTTGAGGATGTAAAACTTGAAATGGTTTACATCCTTGACCACTACATAAGCATGATTCTATAATTGGTTGTAGTTTAGTTCATGATTTTTCAATGGACAACTCATGAAATCAATAGGTGCTTCCATGCCTTCATCATTCTTCTGAACAAGAATGGCAAAGAGGGTATGTTTTGATGCATAACAATACATGATGAACTCTTTGTTAAAATCTAGAGACATAAGAGTTAGAGCCTTGGAAATATATTTTTGATCTCTTTAAATGTTTCCTTCCCTTCATTATTCCATTTGAAGTTTTCCTGTGGTTTCATCATGGTGGTGATGTGCTTTGTTAATTCAACAAACTCAGGAACAAAGTGACGAAGAAAATTCACCTTTCCGAAGAATGAATGAACTCCTTTCTTGCTTGTGGGTAGAGATAGTGCTTGAATGGCTCATACTCTCTCAGGATCAATGTGTGCTCCATGTTTATTCATAATTTTCCCCAGTAACTTGCCTTCCGTAACTCTAAAAATGCACTTTTTTGGGTTTAGTGATATGCCATGTTTTCTACACCTTGTAAGTACATGTTCTAAGTGATGGATATGATCTCCCATCTTCTTTAAAAACACCATGAGATCATCAAGATATATGAAAATGCAATGTTTTAAATATTTTAATTCCAAATACATCACCCTTTGAAATTTAGCTCCCGCATTTATTAGGCCAAAATGAATTATGTTGTAGGAAAATGTTCCCCAAGGCATTGTGAAGGTTGTCTTGGTGCGATCATCCTCTGCCACTTTGATTTTATTATACCCTGAGAATCCATCAATAAATGAAAGAATTTCAGATCCCATGATTTCTTACAAAATTTGGTTCATGATAGGGAGAGGATAAGTGTCATTTAGTGATTGTCTTATTCAGGTTGCAGAAATCTACACATAGTCTTATTTCACCATTCTTATTCCACACCACAATGTTGGCCACCCATGTTGAATGATGGATGGGAAATATAATCCTTGCATTGAGCATCTTCATTACCTCCTCTTTGATGGTATCAACAATATTTGGGTTATATGGCCTTTGTTTTTTCTTGAATGGCTTGGCATCCTACTTCAAGGGATTGAGTGATGCATTTCCTTTGGTTGGAAGGATTTGAGTTCATCATAAGAGTAGGCCAAAACATCTAAATATTTCTTGAGTAACACAACAAACCTTCTCTTCTCCTTGGGAGAGAAATTTTTCCAATATTGACCATCCTTGGCTCCTCTGGGGTGTCAATGTTTTCCTTATCAAAATCAACTGGGAACCGAGAATATTGTTTTTCTTTCTCTTGAATGAATTTGTCATGTTTGTCAAAGAGGTCTTCCAAAGAAACTAGGCCTTTGGGAATATTGTTTCCTTTCAATTTTATCACTCCTTATTCATCAATCCCTTCAATTACTTATTTCTCTTCTTCATCTACTACTTCTCGGTGTGGATTTTTTCTTCCTTCAAAGAAGAGATTATTAAAATTATCCCTTTATTCCAAAAATGCTAGTCTAGGTATCATCATTAAAGACTTCCCAAGTATTTTCATTATCCGTACACTAGGCACGAATACCATTTCAATGGTCACCTTGTATTTACCAAAATAAGGATGAGGTGTCACTAGGGAAGCTGACATTGCAAGATAATCATCCTTTTTAGTCTTTTCTCTTTGAAAAACTTTGATGGGAAATGCATCAAAAGATTCAATGCAATCCCATACTTTGTTTCTATAATGTCGAGTGTTGTATTTTTCACTTGATATTGTTTCTAGACTTACTTTAATATCACCTCTGCATCACCTCCACATCTTGGCTTCTTGATTCCCATGTATAATGATATGACCATGCCTAAGAATAGAGCTTCATATTCCACCATTTTATTTGTATTATCAAATTGTAGCTTGTAGGACACCACGCCTTCTCCCTAACTTGATCTAGAATTACTACCATCAAATTCCATCATCCAAAATTGATCTTCTTCCTCTTCCATAAGAATTTTCAAGTTCTCATATTTTCTGATGTGAGGAAGTAGTTTCCTAGCCTGCTATCTTGAAAAAAAATGTTTGCCTTTAGATCATCAGACTTTCATACTATGAACTTCATCTTCCTCACTAGATGCAACTTCTTCAATTTTCCCGTCACTAGAATAGTTTTAGATGACCAATAAATTTTTATTTCTCCACTCAAGTCTTTGAAGCTCTAGTTCAATATAATTTCAAAGGATGTTGGGATGTCTACCACCAAGATGGTTAGAAGCACCTTCTTATATGTAAAATCAGCTAATGCTACATGTGCATATTTTATTATTCCTACCAATGGAACTTGTTTGGATTCCATTGAATAGAAGGTGCCATTTTCCCAGTCAAGGTGAGGCCTAGAGAATTTGCAACTTTGACAGAATCACATTATCTGAGGCTCCAAAATCTATGATGCAATTATTTAGTTAGAATCCTTTAATGAGGAGTGATAGGTAGAAAGGTTCAACCTTGTTGGTTTTGGAGGAACTAAGGGCTAGCATGTTTTGAGAAGGTGGTGTGGATGGTGTGGGGAGTAAGCCTTTGGAATTTGGACATGAGGTTATAGGATTACCACCACAGACTACATCAATGAACCTATAAAATTAGGCAAGGTGCGTTTGTAGGTATTCTATTTATGAGAGCTGGAATTTAGTTTTTCTTGTGTGTTCCACAAATTCAAATGGGGTTATGGTGGGAAAGGTAGAGGTTCCAGGGATGATAGAATATTTACATGGTGAAGGATTTTCTACTTTGGGGGTTGAATTTTCCTTCATGGGTGCAATAACTAGCTTGGAAGGAGGTGGGGATGTAGGTTTTGATGGAACCTTAGATGTTTTTATAGAAACAACATTTGAAGGAGAATTATTTTTAGCAATTTTTGAGTTGGGAGAAGGACTAGATGACTTACTTGGTATGACAACATGATCCTTGCTAACCAATGGGTCTAATTTTTCTTTAGCCGAATCCATCGAAGGTGGTAGTGGTGATCCTCTATTGATGATTTTATTTTGTGGAACCTCTGTAGGAGAATATTATTTCTTCTTCTTTTCCTTTACCACATCCATTGAGGATGGAGAACCTTTATTTTTTTGTGAATGAGTGAAAATTGAGCTTGAGAAACTTGGAGCTTCCTCATCATCATCATCTTCATCATTAACTTACTCAATTATGTTGTTATGGATATCACCATCAACTTCCTTGATAGTTTTCATCATCCCCCAAATATTATTCTTAAGGTTATTCAATTTCCACTTCCTCCTCTAGTTCTTTGGTGTTATAGGTAGTATTGACTAGTGGTGCTTCGATAGCAATCTGATAAGGAGGTGAAGTAATCCTTGGTATATTGGTAGGATTTGGCTTCCTTGGAGTGTTCTCGCATTGTGATCTAGGAGAGATGATTCTTCAAGGAAACCAAGTCATTTTCCATTTTTGGAACATTGGGTCCATGGTGACTAATCTTGAATTCTAGCCTTTTTGCTTTCCATTTGGGCCTTTCAATTTACCAAATAGGATTAGATCATCATCAGTTTCTATCGCATGGTCTTGAGCTTCCCTCAATATTATTGGTTGGGTTATTCTAAGGAAGAAACCTACTTTTGATGGAAAGAAACTGATGAAGAATCTATTCAAATTATTTTTAGGAGATATCAAATCTTTAGGGATTCTTCTTATAAATTTTATTATATCTTTCTATGAAGTATCTCATTGATTTGAAGGTTTCTTTCTTCATTTGTACCAATTGGACCAAGAGAACCTCCCATCCTTTTGTGGTCTTGAACCTATGTTCGAATGCACTTCTAATATCTTCCTAGTAGGCGACAAACCTCAAGGGTAGTATGTAGAACCATTCGATAAATTTTTCTTGGAGTGAATCCACAAAGAGATAGACTACCACATCTTCATCCTCAATGCCTAATACACCAAAAGTGGTGATAAATGTTGCTACATGTTCTTCAAGGAGTTGAGAACCATCCCCTCTAAATTTTGGAAAGTTTTTTCTTGAGCCTTTTGGTAGCTCGTGAAGTGGTTGAGAAAGGGCGAGTGGGCTAGTGTTTCCACCCCATGGTACATTAGGCCTATGGACCTCACAATCATGATCCCCATTCTATTTCTATTTCTAGCTTCCAACCTCTCTAAGGTTGTAGCTTTTGTTCTGCTCTTACATTTTCCTCAGCTTGAAGTCTTTCAATTTCTTCAATCTGAGCTCTTATTTCCTCTTTCACTCTTACTTCTCTTTCTCTAGCTTCTTCTTCGGTCTCTACATCAGTGAAATATTCAAGGTTCTCATTGATGTATGGAAATTCACCATCCAAAGGATTGGAAACACTCAAGTTCCCAACGTGACTAGTTGTTTGATGAAAAGGAGACCTCTGAATTCTAAGAAGCTCTTGTCTTCTTTGAAGTTCTTCAAAAATGGGGTCGGTTTGTCCTCCTTGCCTCTGTTGCCTATCTATCATCTTGGAAATCTATGCTCTTCTTTATGGTGCTGGAATTTGTCTTTTCCTTTCCAATTAAGCAAAGGTGCTCTTCTTCAAGGTCAAGAATTCTTGTGGTAATGAAGTAGTGGTTAAAACTTCGCTTGTTATGCTAGATAGCTTCTCTCAAATCTAAAGAAACATCCTCTTAGATGTGGAAGATAATTTCGTGTCTCTCAATAGGAGGATTTCTTGGAATAGCCATGGTTTGTAGACATGAGGCTCATATAGCTATTCAAATTCTAGAAATTTTCTTTTTTTTTTTTTTTTATTTTTTTGTATTTTTCTGACCTTCTAGTCGTATTCAAGTGCAGATGCTGCTAAATCTACCCCATGATGGGCACCAAAAACTATTGGTGAGAAAAATTTTGGGGAAAAATTGGTGGTTATCTTGCCAACACTCTAGGATTCTAAGTCCCTCTACTTAACTAGTGCAACTACCATACATGCATGCGTGAGTAAAATGTGATTTTTATACTAGTGGAATTTTGGCCAAGGATGTAACAGGACACTCTACTAACCCTATGGAAAAAATCTTGCATATATCTGCAAGAGAGGAATTTTCTAGGAAAGCAGGAAAGGGAGTGAGAAATTTAGAAAAGAGAAAACTAATGCTGCAAGTAGAAAATCAGAGACTTGCATACACCATCCAAAATTTTAATTACATGCACTTGAATATAGAAGAAAACAATCTGCATAATGGCAACAAGTCCAAATAGCATTTAATGAGCACAAAGTACCATTAAGCTCCTAAGTAAAAAAAAGGCTCAAATTCCTTCTTCCTTTATTTAAGATCAAGTAGAAATTGTACATAACATAGAAATAGATGAAATTTTATATTAGGGGAAATGGAAGAAATTTGTTATCTATTTGCTCTCTTCACAAGGATATCTCTCTCATGAATTCACAAAAATAGATCTAACATCTAATAATTTTTAGAAGTTTGTCTAAGAAGAAGCTCAAATGAGGAGCTTGTTATAATTTATAGAAGAGAGTGTCAACTCTTCATATTCCCAGTGACTTTTCAAATAATTTAATGTGACTTTAGATTGTTCATATTCCACTTAAATATTTAAGTCCCTTTTATAAAAACAAGGCAACTTAAAGTTTACATTATGTTTATAAATTCACTTAAAGTTATATTAAAAAGTGCAAACCACAACAAAAAAATATAACATTGATGAGAGAGAGAATTGGGTGAGAAGAGAAGAGAGAGAAAAAGAGGAAGAAGAATAAAGAAGAAGAATTACACGTAAGGATGATCCACCGCATTGGGTTTGATCTTGCTCCCTGACTAGCTTCCACTTTGCACTCCTGAGAAGGCCTCTATTCCTCCAAGCTCTTTATTGAAATGGGTTGCTATGGGTTCAAATTTGTCGGTGTGTGACGAATGTGAACATAGCTCAAGGTATCTGTCCATCCATCGGCCACACTATTGATGTCTTTGCACTTCCTGAACCATGATGAATGTTTCTCTGTGATAAGTGCAATAGAGGCCCAAATCTTTGAGAGGAAGTCGAGGGTATCCTTAGTGAAGGATGATGGGTTTTCTACCTATTTCTTTACATACTCTTCAAATGGACCAATCAACTCATTGGTAGTTGTATCTTCAACCATTGTAGGAACTCGAGCTTCTGAGTTTTCCAATTTATACTATCCTACAATTTGTATGCTTGTTCCTCTTTTCCTCTAGCTCTGTGATGGCCCGATTGATTGCCTCAAACCTGATTGCCAAGGCCCTCACCCATACATGTGACAAGTCTTCTAAGGGAGTTTCAAAATCTTCTTGTCGATCAACTCTTGGTGATGAGTGTTGCTCATTTCATCTACTACTAGGCCCAAAGGTTCCCAATAGTCCCTTTCTTTCTCCAAGTCCTCCCTGAGTATTCATTTCCTATTTCTGTCGCACACATATACGAAAATATTTTGAATTATTATTGGACCATTGGGTTTCCTTTTTCAGAAATTGAGTTGATACATTCATTATTCACTCACCCCTGTATTGTGAATAGGAGTGTCCTCCTGATGGATTCTAGATTGAAGCAACTAATGGGAACAACTTCCTTAGCATAAATTTGCATGACATTAAGATAAACTAGATGTTATACATAGAATGACAGAGTTCACACCTACTCTTTTAGTTCATTAATCTTCTTCTTATACTCTTTATTCCTCACCACCATGTAGGTAGAAGATTGTTGATACATGTGCAAATCCCCTTCATGAGTTACCGGTCCCAGTTGGATCATGCTCATATCATAATCAACTGGTGTCATTTCATCTACTGGATTGATTACCTTAGGCTGAGCTACTTTAATGTATTGATTACCCATTTCCCCACTGTAAAAATGTGAGGCTATATGTGTGAGATTTCTTGATCTTTTTCTTTGGCCAATGAGACAATCGTGATAGATTAGGAGCTACCACTTGCTGCATAGTACGGTGTCAGGGATAATTTTTTCCTATATCCAAGGAAACATTTCATTGAACTCGGTCTCTAAGAGAGGTGCACCAATGGTACCATGTTCTAAAGGAGGGGGAAATCCTAAATGAGAGAGGCATGGGTTTCATCAAGAGGGGAAACCTCCTATGGTGGCTTGAAGACTAAATCTTGAACCATGTATTCTTCATCCACTTGTACCTTTTTCATGGGGTGTTCTTCCATCATTTTTGTGATCAATTATTCTTCTAGCAGTGATGTAAATAAGCCTTCTTCTACTTTGAGTTTCTTCGGCGTCTCCTTCTGAGGAGAAGCTTCATATTCTATGGCATTCCTTTTTGAACTCACTTTGGAGTGTTTAGAATTGGAAGTCACCTCTATGAATTTTGAAGATGATTGATGCAAGGCTTGCTTCTGACTCAGAGGAACTCCCCATGACTCGGATGTTAATGGTATGATTCTTTTGAAACCAATTTCTCATTATCCTCACCACCTTCTCAGTCCACTCTAATATATCCCCTAATTCATGAGCATACCAATTGATTGGAGGTATAGGGTACATCTTGACTACCACATATTTAAAAAATAAATCTCCATCCCATCTTCTTACAAAATATATTCATACGAGGAGAACTTGAATTTCTTCATTTCGTTGATTCTTAACCTCATATGATAATTTTTACGCACTTCAAACTCATCCATGTAATCAGCCTAGTAATCCTTAACTTGTGGTTCATGTTGCAATTCCAGGACATGGAAAGAGTTGGGATCTTCTTGATGTCAAAGTTAGGCCTAACAATGTAGGAATGTAGAGTCAAATGAGTGAAATCAGCCTCCAGATGAGATGCATCATTTGAGATCTTGCACGTGAATACCTCGAGAGAGATAGGAAATGGAATCAAATTCTTCCTCCTACTTCTAAGCCTATTATTCACCTAAATGATCTATCTATAGAGCTCAAACAATACAATTTGGTCACTAAGGTACTTGGGAAGCCTTAGCGAGCTTGATCGAAGCCAACAACTTGCAAGTAGGAGAATGTCAAGAATTGTATGAAATAGGATCCATACTTCTTGATCAAGGATGCCACTTGTGACAACATCCTAGCTTCCAAATCTCCTTCCAAGTTTTGGACTACGTACATTGTGAATGCATCATTCATGCGAGTAAAATTCCTATGGCTTTCCTCCATCACCACCTGTGGAAGTTTCTCGAATGCATGCACCTTGGTGGAAATGTTTTGCATGAGATCCAATCCCTTGAATGATCTTGAGCTAGCGAGGAGGTAGAACAAGTAAGAATTCATGTGGAAATTCTTTTTCAAGGATACGTATAACAAGTATAGATGGAGGTTGTCACTGATGATATTCCCCTAGTCAATTATTTGTTTTCCTTCTGTCAATGTCAAGATGAAAAGGCCCATCTAGTCTTGGAAGTCTCTTGTGTTTTCTTCACCCATTACTCTACTAAGGAGAGTGATGACATCCAAATATCCTTCTCAAAACTCACACCTTAGAAGATTCTTAGGCATCCTTGAGGGATTTCTCCCTATTTTCAACCATGACCCAAGTGCAACCCCTTGCATGTATGCATCCATCGTTTCCCAATTGTGCAAGGCCCTATATTTTGAGATGATGACCATGTTGGGTGATGTCGATATCTCGAAGAGAAAGAGATGGTTTTAGGGTTGATGACCACCATTTTTATACCTTTTTCAGCTTGGATGGTTCATTTATTAGGCTCATAGTGTTGAGAGCAGTTAGGAAAAACTCATGACTTTAGACAGACATTGGGTGTCCTGTGGAAGTGAACAAGCCACTGGTGAATATATGATCTTCAATCTTCTTTCGAGTCTCTAGCTATCATGCAAGTTCTTAGGTCATTCAGGTCCATGTAAAAGACATTGTTATATTCTATCTTGTACTCACAAGTGAAGGGTTGAGATAGCTTCTTCCCTATCTACTTCTACTTCTTATTTTTCATAGAATGGAAACTTACTATTTTTAGTAAGTATGAAAAAGCAACTTCCTCGGACCTAAACTGGATGTTGGGCTGTGATTACCTATTCTTTGTGCATTCATCCCTCCTCCTGGATCATTTTTCTATTTTTAGTAGGTTCTTATGGGACCACTTACAATTTTTAGTAAGTTCCAAAAATGTTTGTTCCGATGAGTTCTCAGCTACAGTGCACCTCCAATGTCTCCATCTCCTTTGCAAGTTCTTCTGTTGTTGATTTTCCAAAAATAGTAGTCCCCTTTGTAGAAGACATGCTATTTTAAGAAAGTGGGATTCTAGAGGTTGGATTCATATGGGAAAAAAATTTTGATATGTGTTTTTCCCAATATCACCCCTCTGAAATTTTAGAACTATCTCGCTTAATAGCTTAGGAGATTTTAAACTTTCAAATTTTGGATCTAGTAGTGCTTCTGGACGTTGTAGCCATTATTGGACCTCAAAATTATAGGTAAGGTTATCTCATCCATTTTCAAAATTTTTTTATTTCTGATATGGTTTTTTTCTTCTAGTGCTTCATGTGAAATTTTACTTCAATCCAACAACCAATTTGACGAGAAATTCAACTTTTTCTTCGTTGAGCCGGAAAGGAGATTTCTTCACTGTGAATGCTCTGTTGCACGAGAGGAGAGTTTGAAATTATTTTTTATGGTCTTGGATAGAGGAATAAATATAAAAATATGGTTCATTTCTTCGTGCACTAGTTTGTAAGATTTGTATGAATTTTTGTTTTACGACAATGAAGATTTTCACTATTTTCTTCTTCGTTGTTCTTTGTTTCTCCTTCTTAACTTGATGAAAACTCCTTCAAACCTCCGCATATCACCATGAGAAAGTTATTTCAGTTCCTTGGTTGAGATATTCTTAAAATTTTCAATGGCAGAGTGATGGTAGAAGGTTGTAGAGGAAGAAAGAAGATATGGATGTGCACGAGTGTAAGAAGTTAGAAGTGGGGAAGTAGGTAAATATTTAAAATTTTAAAATCATGTTGAGAGAGGGTTAGGAAAATTTTATTGTCCCTAACTTCCATCACCTCATAGGTACGTGAGGGACATCAATTTCAATGGTGAGCAATAAGGTGACGTGTGGCGGTGATTTGTTGACAGGGAATGAGTTCTCCAAAATCAACTTTAAAGCATTGAGGAGCTAGAAGTGGGTCACATGGATGAGAAGAAGTATGTCCTAGAAGGATAGGTGAATTTTTAAAGGTTTGATGATATCCCACCGATGAGGTATATGAGGGACATCAAATTCCATTGTGGTGTAAGAGCCGACACGTGACAAAGATCTCGACAACACATGATTTGAACTCCAAAATACACATGAGGGCTAAACTGACAATCCTAATGGTTGTATGGGGTTCCAGAGGTCACATGGGGGATGGAAGAATTTTTCCAAGTTTTATGTACCTAACCCTTAGATACTTCGGGCACATAAAATCCCGCCAAGATAACTTGAGCTCCCAATGTAATTTTCTCGGAAAAAACATTATATGATCCTAACTGAAATGGCCTTTTGAATCCAATATTGTGAGATCATGTCTTGATTCTTCCTTTTGATCCCTAAAAAAGTGGATTTTTTATTTATTATTCCACCTGTACCTAAGAAAAATAACCTACAAACCTGAGGCACCCAAATGTTGTGAAAATATTATTTCACCATCTTGTAGGTCTTGGAATTATATTTCGGAGAAGTTTTGTTTTTCTCCTAAATCTATATGGAACTCCCGAATCACCTTCTAAAGCTCACTTTGGTTGTTTTGGCATATGCACTGACTAGGCCTATGAACCCTAATTTTGGCAAAACTGCCCCAAATTCTTTGAGCCCTTCCAAAATATTCTTGAATCATTTCCATGATGTCCCAAGACCTTTGAATCACCTTCAAATTTGTTTAGGATCTTCTACTTCGCTCCATGATGATGCTCTATCCCTAGGAAAGCTTGTGATATCCCTTCCCATAACTACTTGTAGCTTGCAAATGAACTCCTAAAATCAGCTAGGGGGAATGAAAGGACTTTCCTAAATCACCTAGGGGGATGAGATAACATTATTCGAGAAGGTCACTTGGCCTACTGGATGGACCTTGGGTGTCTTGGAATAATAGGACTTGAAAACATTTAACACAGGGGTATAGTTGTCATGCTCAAAAACTTTTACTTTCCTTGTTGCACATTTGTATGAAAACAAGATGGTTTTTCATTTTTAGAAGAATTCAAGGTTTTAGGAATTTACCTCGATTAAAACCCCCCAAATAATTACCATTGAATGAGTTGAGTATTTTATGCATGCACCATCCAAGGGATGCCCATGGTATATTTTTACCTAATCCAAAAGTAGCACAAATATCTTCATTTACCTCTGAAGATTCTAAGGAAGAAACCTCTATACTCGGTTTGATTTTTGAAGACAATCCTCTAATTGACAATTATGTAGATTATTTTGAACAACCAAGGATGGCGAGGAAGAAGTAGATCGAATGCTCGAAATGGAGAAATTAATTTCGAGTTACCCATCAATAATGAGGATGTAGCTGCTTTGGAATGAAGAATATTTCTCCATCATCCTTGCCAAATTTGTGTAGAGCCATGTCAAAAGATCCGACACCTTTCTCTTGGAGTTTGATGTTTTGTGCGGAAGCTATGATTATATTATTGATGCACATAAGTTCAAATTGTTCCTCCGAATGCTCAAAGATGTTTCCTTAAGGTGGTTCATAAAATTAGGAAGGAATGTTATTACTACATGGGCACAAATGAAGGAGAAATTCCTCAATAAGTATCAAGACTATTACAGACCAAGTAGCATAGGAAGTGATGAAATCTACAAAATGCAACAATAGGAGGATGAATGATTACAAGATTATTAGGAATGGTTCTTGTTTTGTTTTTATAAGTCTAGACATAGCACTAATATATCACCCGACTCCCGCAAATTACTCTTTTTGAAGGGAAATAATCATTAAGACATGAATGCTTTGGACCCGATATGAGTAAGAGATATATCAAAGGACAGCTTTTGCATAAATCTATGATGCATGTAAAAACTATTCAAGAGATACCATGAAGAGAGTAAGAAATGTAAGATCAAGAGGTGGAGTATCTACCAAAACAATGGGGGACATCTCTAAGTATGATATTGTTATCATGTTCAAAAATATGAAAGAGATTTTTAATGACATAACTAACAAATTAGATGCTCTATATGCCAAAAATAAAAAAGAAGATGAATATACAACACTCACAGAGTACTTCCATTCATGTAGAAGAAATAAATCAGACTATAGATGTAGAGAATTGGCCAACATTGCTCAAAAAAGAGAGGATTCACCTGATTTCAAAATGTTGGAAACAAAAGATGGGAAATTTTTCCGTGTTTCTCAAAGGAAACCATGGCTACTAAGGCAAGGAGGTATGACACAAGATCCTATGCATTCATTTCAAAATTGGTCTAATAATTCATATATGCAGCCCCCACCTTGGGCTAATGATCTGTAAACTATCTAATTTGGAATTCATTCAAAAATCACAATTATACTCTTGTTCTACTTTCAAATAGAAAATGAAAATTGAGCCGTGATTGAATTGTTTATGCCTTAGAACTAAAATTTTCAATGAGAAATAAATTAACACACACACATACACCAAGATTTTTTATCTTGCAAACCTCTTAAGGAGGAAAAGCAATGGGAATGGAAAACAACTATTTCTTCCCTTTTTATCTTATTGTCAATATAAGTAAAGAGATACAAAATTTACAATAAGTGAGAAATGAAATTGATAATGTCTCACACTTCCTCCCCTTCTACTTGACTGATCTTTTCTCGAACACTTTATAACTCTTGTACTTACTCCTATGAATTCCTTTATTTTGATAATCAAAACTATCCTTCCTACATTTATTTCTAGCTCATTTAATATCCTCCCATGCATTAGAGGATGGCAAAGGTCATGGAGGAGAAGATACATGGACAAATTTATAATTCTGGGAATTTTCATTTCAAATTTTAGTTTCTATCCGAAAGTGATAAGATTGCTACTCAATGCATACCGGTGGTAACAAGACCTCTACCCCAGGCTGATCGGTGGTTACAGGACCACTTCCTGGTTGGGCGGTGGTTACATAACCTCCACTATACACATAGAGGTGGTTTTGGTAACATATATAAAAACCTTTGTTTCTTCATTTTCCTTCTTTGGTGCTAACCAATTTGATGAAGTAGAGTTATTTTTATCCCTATAGATAGAACCTCCCCTTCTTAGAGGATTTTGGTCCCACAAAATCTTAGTGGGGGAGTAGATGAGGAAATAACTCTGTCACTTTCTCCTTCAAGTATCACCAGACTACCTTAGTATCTTCCCTTTTAGTCTAACCTACCAAGACTCATGCGGACCTCTTCTAGTCTCTCTAACCTTATGCTACAACACTACATCCTCCTCTAATTTTCCTGATGATTCCAAGATGCAATCCTCAATGGAAGGTAACAACTATAATATTTCATCTTCATCTAGCATGGATGGCTCATATACTTGTAAATTATCACAGTTTTCTAATGAGAACATCCTCATAAATGATGGAAAATCAAGTCAAAAGGCATTTTCTCCAACCTTCTCCAATATAGTGAAGAGTCCATATCATAGTGGCTTGAGCTTCCATTCTTGACCTTGTAGTCTCTCCTTTATCAAGTAAAGCCAAAATCTATCTCCAACATGAAGCTTATGCTCTCTCCTGTGCTTATTGTGTCTAGCCTTATACTTGGCTTGATATTTCTCTAATCTGTTCTTTAAATTTGAGATGGATTTTCTCGATCCTCTCAATTAATGTGTTTTCTCTAGTCACCTTTGTGTCTTATGTCTCCTCCTCATCTTGTTTTCCAACTACTATGTTCAATGTATTTTTAAGTAGATATCCCAAGCATGCTTCTAATGGTGACTTCATAGTGGATGTGTGTACTACCTAGTTGTAGGAATGTTGCATGTATGCTAAGGACTCATCCCAAGTTCTCTGGTATTTTCTATTATACCCTCTGATCAACTATACCAAAGTCTTGTTCACCACCTTTTTCTCGTCCATCTGTTTGTGGATGGAAAGTTGTTCTCCTCTATAACTTGGAATCCATCTTGTCCCACAAAGTAGTCTAAAATTCCCCAAGAACCTGGAATCCTTGTCAGAAATAATAGACTTTGGCAAGCCAAAATGCACCCATACATTAATAAAGAAAATATTTTCTTCCTCTCATGCTCTTACTTGTATTTTTACATGCTATAAGAATACACATCTTACTGCATCTATCATCAACAACATAAATATATTCATAGCCATGTTTATACATAGGTAATCCTCTGAAAAATTCCATAGAAATGTCCTCCCATTGATGAGTAGGTAGTGACAAAGGCATATACAAACCCTCCTTCCTAGTATTAGGCTTGCATGTACAACAACGTTTACATCCACATAGAAATTTTGATACTTCTTCTTGCATATTGGGCCAATACATGTTACCTTTGCGAGTGGGGTAGGGTCTTACCAACATCAAAATGTCTCACTAGTTTTAAGGTATGTGAATCCCTCATCAATAGAAGTATTTCTTATTTCGAACATAAAGCTTCCCCCATCGGTGGAGTAGTCCTTCCTTGAGATAACAATCTTCAATCCCCATCCTTTCAACACCTTGGGACTACAACCGCTGAAATGTCACCCCAAAGTTTCTATGTTGGGAATATGCCTCTTCATAAGCTTCATTCATGAAGGGTTTGATCTAGAGATAATGGCCAAGAAATATATTTTCTCTTGTGTAGGTGGCCTAGAAAACATGTCTATCACTAATAGTGTACTACCCTTCTTGTATTTCATCACCAAATGGAACTACTAAAGGAACCCCATCCATTTGTAGTGTCTTTCCTACTGTAATTTATATTGTGCTTACAAATACTAGAGATGTTTGTGTTCGGTGTACAATAGTTTCTTTACCCAATAAATAATGCTTGCATTTTTAATTGCCTAAAATAGTGCATACATTTCATTATCATATACTTAATATCCTTTGATTTGCTGAAGTAAAATTTTTAGAATGATATCATACGGGTTTACCTCCCGTAAAAACAACATGGCCCCCATGGCATAATCACGACATCTTTCTCTACTTCAAAGGGATATTGCAAATTAATAAGAGCAAAATACTTGGCATATGGATAATATTGTATTTTAATAACTCAAAGTATTTATCTTGTACCATACCCCAGTCAAAACCCTTACTCTTTGTGACCACTATGTGTAGAGGTGTTGCAATCATGGAGAATCCTAGAATGAACTTCGGCATGTGCCATACTACTCCCACAAAACTCATAGTTGTTATGGATCTTGTTGGTGTTGGTCGAGTTGGTGATGCCTTCCACTTTCTTTGGATCCAATCGTAGCTCTCCTCCTCCAACCACATGCCCAAGATAGACAAGTGACTATTTGCAAAACTCACATTTCTTCATATTTCATAATAGTTATTTCTCCTTGAGAACTTGCAAGAATTTCTGCAAATGAGTTAGATGTTCCTCTCATGTGGCACTAAAAATCAAGATATCATACATATAAACAATGACACATGAATCTCTGAAATCCTACAATACATCATTCATCAATCTCATAAATGTAGCGGGTGCATTACATAAACTAGATGGAAGTACTAACCACTGATACAAACCATTATTTTTCTTGAAGGTAGTCTTCCATATATCCTCCTCCTTCATTCTGACTTGGTGATAACCTAACTTGAGATACAACTTCGTGAATAATTTGGCATGTTGAAGCTGGTCCAAGAGATCATTTATGCAGGGGAAGTGAATATCTATTCTTTATGGTGATCTTGTTCAAATCATGGTAATTGATGCACATTCTCTAAGAACCATCCTTCTTCGACACCATCACAATAGGTGAACCACATGGTGAGGTTCTTAGGTCTAGTAGTTCCTAGATTTGTTTCTTTACTTTAGTACTCTCGAGCAAGGATTTCCTATACAACCTAATGTTCAATAAAAGGGACTCTAGAAACAAATGAATCTCATGCTCTACCTCCTATTTTCATGGTAACCCACTAGGAGCCTAAAAAAATTTCTGAAAAAGGCTGAATAATAATATCTAAATCCTATTATCCTTGGTTGGAAATATCCAAAACTTCTACCCCATCTTTTTATACTTTAACAAAATTAAACAAAACTAATTATAATTTTATAGAATAAGTCATTTTACTTTGGTTAGCACTCACCATAGTAACCCATGTCTTATGTTGGTGTTCCTAAATTTTGTAGATTATTCCATCCTTGACCCATCTATATTGTTTCTTCCTTCTCATAAATATAGAATCTTTGATATACAAGTAAGGACTCCTAAAAACAACATCAAATGTATCAAGTGGAATAACATCAACTTCCAATACATCAATATACTGGAAATTTATCCCAAACTTTACCTTACACCTTTTTGTTACCTAAATTTCAACACCCTTATTCACCCAACCTAAAGATAAGGGTGTGTATTCTTGTAAGTCTTAAGACCAAGATTATTTACCACTACATCAGAATTCAAGTTAGACTAAGAACTGGTATCAACAAAAGTATTTACCTTAGTTCTCTTGATCTGGAATAGTCTACTCATCTCCTCTTCTTGGATGTCCATGTTGGTGTTCATGCATCCAAGTCTCTCATCTACATCGAGGCATCTTCTATTTCCACCTCCCCTTCTATCTTTACAACTATCATGTACTTCTTTGAGTCCTTAATTCGGTTCTTCGATGTAACTCGGATGTAACTTCCAACCGGTAGTGTTAGTATGACCATGGATATCACATTTCTTACAAAAACTATTGGGATCTTTACAAGTATTTAATTTAGTGGCAGCTTGTTTACCTTTTCCATTTGTTACTTGTTATCCCATGTTCTTTATTCTGTTGATTTGTCGACTTATTTTCCCTTGGCTCTACTTTTACTTGCTTCTTTTCATCATCTATATAGTATTCCTACATACACACCTCATTTAGATCTTGGGGCTTCATGGAGATGAATTTTCTTTCAAGGTGAAAGTGAAGTCCTCCCAAGTACTTAGTCATAACTTCATCATCCTCTAATTCCATATTCAGTAGCATGGTCTACCTCCAAAACTTCGTATTATAGTCCTACAAAATTTGACCACCGCCTTGTCTAAAAATTGCCATTTAATCATTTGGCCACCTTGTGGCTAATATGATAGAATTCATCTCTAAGTAATTCTTTAAATTCTTGCCAAGATTTCATGGTAGGGAATTTCTTCTTTTCACAAGTGGATAGATGGGTTTCCCACCAAACTAGAGTTCTTCCCTCCATCTTGAGATGTGTAAAGGTGATCCTCTATGCCTTAATGACATTATGGATGCTGAAGTAGACTTCCAATTATTTTGACCATTTATCAAGAAATTCTACATCTACTTGTCCTTAAAGCTTTTAATTTCAACTTTCTTCTCAACTTTAAAAGGAGCATGATCATATTTTACCTTCTCTCTTGCATTTGAAATGTCTTCTTCATTCTCTTCCCCATATTCTTCCTCATTGTGGCTCCTCCCTATACCAAATTGTTTGGCTAAGCCTCATACCACTAAGTCCATAGAGTCTTATTTAACATAATTTGTCTTATGAAAAATTGCAAGTTCTTCTTGTCTTCTAAACATCCTATCCATTATGGTCTCTATCATCTTGATTCTACGGACCAAGTTATCTTCCTCCATTTATCCCCAAATTCTCTGTTTCCACTTCCTTATAGAAATATCTTGATCACAAGGTAAATCCTCTTCACCTTTGTATGTCATCATTTTCATACAAATCCAAGAAAAAATACCATATTTTTGTATTCTTGTTAGCTTTGATACCAAAATGATCTACAAACTATCTAGTTTGGAATTCGTTCACAAAATAACAATTATATTATTGTTCTACTTTAAAATAGAAAATGACAGTTGAGCTAGTGATTGAATTGTTTATGCCTTAGAATTGAAATTTAAAAACATAAATAAATTAACACACACACACACACATACACCAAGTATTTTTATACTAGAAACCTCCAAAGGGGGATAACTAGTCGGGAAGGCAAAACAACTCTTTCTTCCCATTTTATCTTATTGGTCAATACAAGTAAAGATATGCGAATTTACAATAACCGAGAAAGGAAATTGACAATGTATCACACTTCCTCCTCTTCTACTTGAATTCTCTATTCTCAAAATCTTTCTTCTACAAACTCAATTCCAACACTTTATAACTCTTCCACTTAATCCCATAAAGTCTCTTTCTTACGATAATCAAAAATCTCCTTCCTATAAGTATTTATAGCCTTTCTCATGTCCTCTCGTGCACTGGAGGATGGGAAAGGTCATGGAGGAGAAGAGAAATGAAAAACCATTCCAATTCTGGGACTATTCATTTCAAATTTTAGTTTTTTTCTGAAAGTGAAAGGACCACCACCCAATGTAGAATGGTGGTCATAGGACCGCTTACTTTAGCTAGGTGGCAGTTATAGGACTGCCACCTTAGTTAGGTGGCGGTACTGTAACCACCTCTATGCATAAAGTGGAGATTCTATTAGCATATAGACACAACCTCTGTTTCTTCATTTTCCTTATTTGGTGTTGACTAGTATGATGAAGTGGAGTTATTTTGGATCCATATGGATCAGCTAACGCTCAAGGATGGGCCCCATATCTTAACTAGTAACAATAAAAATGGAAACCTACATACGAAGGCCAATAATAATAATAATGAAAACAACCTCCCTAATCATTTCTATAGCCATGGAGGGGACAAAACTTGAATAACCCAATCCTAATTACTAACAAAATTATCAACAACCTCCCTACTAAAGCAAAAACAACAAGCTCGATGCCTAATCTCTAATAGGTCCCCCAACCTTAAACTACACAAATACATGCTCAATAAATTCCTAACCCTAACAATATAGATGCTCAGCCACCTATTCCACTAGACCAACTCGATACCCTACTTATTTTTTGATATTAACAATATCCATATTTTCTCGGAAGAGAACTTCCCTTACCAAGTTGGACCAACCATTATGTAAATTACAGAGGAACCACAATTTTTGAATGATGACCTATAGTAAGGGAAAAAGATGCTACAGGATGATTCACAACAACTTGTGTAAAACTCATGCAAGTGTAAAACACATGATAATGAGCCTCCATTTCTTGAAAGGTTACTGAAAAGAAGATTGACCTTAGATCAAAATATGATAGTGATTTTTTCAATTAGCTTAAAGACATATGTGTTAAAATATCATTGATACAAGCTATTAAGGATTCACCCATCTACAATAAACTAATTAAGGACCTTTGTATTAAAAATATAGGCGAAAAGAGGAAGGATCCATCTTCTATACAGGTCATTAAAAACCGGTTGATATTAAGATCGGGAAATCAATTCTACCCAAGTATATAGATCTAGGAGTCCTCTAGTAAATGTCATAATCAATGGTATGGTGATAAAAAACACACTAATTAATATGGGAGCAACAATAAATGTGATGATAAAAAAACCATGGATGATTTTAAATTGGAAGGATTAAGACCAAGAACCACAATATTTTAGCTTACGAAAGATCCACAAAATTGTAAAGAAGTTTTAGAAGATGTGGTAGCGTGGTTGAATCATGGGAGTACCATGTTGACTTCATTGTTCTCTAGTAAAAATAAAGCTTAGGAGGATATCATATCATCCTAGGGATACCATGGTTATAAACTAATGATGTTTTCATTGGATGCAAATAAGGAAATATGATCATCTCCAATGGAAGTGGTACCAAAAATCCTATGATCTACCCCCTGCATAGCCATTCAATGAAGAAGACCAAACTTTTTGTGTAGAAGAACCAAAAGAAGACCTAACTTCATTTCAAAATCTCATGATAATGGATAAGTCATACATAATAAAAGATAAAGAGGGGGATTTGTTTCTTTCAAATGTTCTATATAAAAATTATGGAAAGAGTGAAGAGGAAGATGACAAGTTGTAATGTGTAAGATGACCTAAAAATCAAATATTGCCTCAGAAAAATACTAAGAATATTCCAAGTAAGAACTGAATCCTACACAAAATTCTTCCACATGAGTGTATCATGAATTCTGTAAGTAGCAACATATGCTCCATGATCGATCCTTCCACGTAAGTGGATATTATACCAGTAAGCCATTAAATGTGAACAATACATTAAGCATGCAACAGGAGTAGTTGTTAGTTTCTCTTCTCAAAAATCACAAGACAAAATTTGCATGGGATTATGGAGATATGCATGGAATCCATCCTAAACTCTATACTCATAATATTTACATCAAGGATAGTTGCAAGAAGATAAGGAAGCCACAAAGAAGAATGAATCCAGCAAGAAGAAGGGACATAGTGAAGGAATAATTAAAAAGAAACTATAAGATGCTAGATTCATATATCCAATTTTAGATAGTCAATGGGTGTCACCCCTTATTATGTTCCCTAAAAATAATGGAAAATGGAGGATTTGTGTGGACTACAGGGAGTTTAACTCAGCAACCAAAAAGGATCATTTCCCTCTACCTTTTATTGATCAGGTGCTTGACACTCTTGCTGAAAAAAGATTTTTTTCCTTTCCTGGATGGTTATAGTGGCTACAATAAAATATAAATTTCTCCAAAGGATTAGGATTAAATCACGTTCACATGTCCATGGGGAATGTTTACTTACTTTGTTCTTCCATTTGGATTGTGTAATACACTGTAATGTCCAACGGACGAGTTCTAAGTATTTATTCGGATCTTACGAATGACTGCATGGAGGTATACATGGATGATTTTATAGTCTAAGGAATCACTTTTGATGAAGGAATGAAAAACTTAGATAAATTTCTCAAAATATGTAAAGAGCATAATATGTCCTTGAGCAATAAAAATGCTACATGATTATGTTTGAAGGGATAGTATTAGGTCATTATTTTTCATCCATTGGAATCTAGGTAGATCCAATAAAATATCAGTAATTATAAATTTACCAACACCTAAAAAGTAGAAATATGTAAGGAGCTTCTTGGGTCATGCTTTGCATATTACCAAAGATTCATGTAACATTCCCATTTTAAGACTTTAGAAACAAGGGAAATTTTTTTCTACATAATGTTCTATGTTCTAAATAAAACATCATTTAGAACACACATTCCATGCCAATCAATCTCATAATAGATAACCATATGCAGATGTAATGACTCAACTTTTTTATCAATATCTCATTCCATGAGTCAATTACCAACCGATCTCTCATGTTTGTCTTAAAGCATAGAATAATGTATGTATACTATGTATACTTAGTTTTCCTACCCTATTCTAGGGTATTGAGTGATCTATTTAACGAACCTATCTAAATATTTGTTACAAATATTCATCTGACATCACATTTCTTTAAACTAGGTGACATAAGAAAATGCAACCAATAGCTTGTGATACTTTGGCCAAAGATTTCCAACATAGTGTTCATGTTACTATTCCTAGATGACATACTCATCATTTTGGAATACGTCCTTCACCTCACTCTACTATTATCTAGAATGGTCTTTACTGACTTTTGCCAGTCCACTTGCCCAAGGTTTGACCCTAGCCCAGGTTAGCAACATAATTTGGTATGGAAAACGCTCACGTTGACTTAGGGTATATGGTCATATTCGATTGACCTAATTCGACCGAATGTGCCAAGGTATGATGAGTCATAAAAAGCTACTCCCTATTCAAAACATGCTACTAACTTGACCTAGAGAGAAACAAAGATCAAGTCCATATATGTGTAGATCTAGATGAACAAATATGGTAGGGTGTTGCCACATGTCAACTACAACACTTTATCCTCGAGAAGCCCTTGATCTTCTTGAAGGTATAGTCCTACAATTTTTGTGTGCCAATATCCTTTAGGATTGATTCATCACGATGTACATACCCCTTGGTGTTCATTAATTCATAATTAAATTGTATTAAGATTCGATTGCACCAACCATGCCTAACCATAATTCCTACATTCATTAAATTTTTTATCCATAGTTAATCTGATTTGATATTGAGAACTTCTTTAACTCATGTTTGCATTGATGTTCATTAATGTGTCATGGCAAGCGCTTATCCCTAAAACAGGTAGCAGAACATCAAACAGTTAATTTTTAATGTAACCTACCTGTCCAAAGAAGGTGTATCATTCACCTAGATTCAGCTAGTGTTTACTTTTTATAAACGAAGCACAAGGATTAAAGATCATAACCACCATTCCATTTATTTTTCATTCTTTTGAGAGAGGAAGAGTCTTCCTCTACATGGTTAGATGTTAGGGTTAACATAACCTTTTTATCATTCTTTACTCATATAGTTTAATTGTATGACCAATGCATATTTCATTATTAAACTATAGTTGTGTAGTTAGAGAATGACATCTTTTACAATTTAACAAGTTTCATTATAATAAGGGAGATTGTACTATCCCCTTAATCCAAATTTTTAATTGATAATAGTAATACAAAAAATATAAAGAATATTGACAAGGTATCACTATTATTTCCTTCATGAAAAGTATAAAAGAATTTACACAACAATTTGGAGTTAGCCTCCAAACCTTTCAATTCATCATGATAAAATATACATGTACAAGACTATGCATTTCAGGCATACTACATGTCGATCAACATCAAGATCGAAAGAACATCACTTTTATTTTTCAACACAACTCAAAAATGAATTGAAATTCTTTACAAAAGATCCAGACTTAAATAAGCCAATACATCATAAAAAAAATTTCCTTCTTTTATCACTTACGAAGTCCATCTCTACAAAAACTACTAAAGCACGGTCGAGTTCATTGAATTGAGCATGATAAGCACTAAGCATTAAAATGAAGTGCATTCAACTAATTGTTCCATTAAAACAACTCTGATTTAATGAAACGATTAATAAGTATCATACCAATAAGCATAAGTAATAACAACTAGAAAAAAGTACAAATAATGAGTCTGAATTCACTTTTAATAAAATAGTGTAATATAATTAGCAAAAACTGCATTATAACATATAGTTTAATTGATCCAATCAATTACTTTTTAAACAAACAATAGATCTTGTCGTCTAATTATTTCATAATTCATTCTGAATTGAAATACAAAATTTATCTTACTATGTAACAAAAAGAGTTACTTTCAACATAGTATATAATTATGATGATTCATCCTACAACTTAAATAAATAAGAAGAAGAATCAATACAGACTATCCACCATTCACTAATCATATGAAAGGCAGAAAACAGGTTCAGAAAGTACTCAATTGATTACCCACATAACTACTTCAGTTCAAGGAAACCAATATAAGGATTCAACATTAAAGAGACAACATCTAAAACAAGAATCCCAAATCAATCGAGAAGGGATAGAGAATCAAAACAGTCTACTTGCAAGCCTTAAATATATTCTACATTATAGAGATATCTTCCAAAAATCAAGGTAAGACTTACACAAGGATAATATCTTCTCGTGTCCATACGGGAAGATTCATAAAATTCTATAGTGCTAAACAAGGAGTCCTTACAATAACCAAAAACCAAATGGAGCATGACTCAGTCAAACAAAGCAATTGGTCTAACATGATTACATTTTCCCTTCAACGAGACAGATTCAGCTTGTTCACTTTCCACATCAATACAACAATCGACTTAGTACAAAATAGACTAAACAATCCACAAGGAAGTTTCCATTTCAAAATAGTGGTCTCCCACTATTTCCTACAAGATAGAAAGGACATAAAATCCAAACCCAAGAATTAAATGCAGGCCTAAGAGAGTAATCACTCTACAACCAAGAAGAGAGTCGAGCTATAGAGAAGTTCAATCAAATGAACTTAACTTTACAAAAATTAAAGGAAATTCAAATAGAAAGATCTGATCAAGAATTCATTCACCTTAGTATTATCAATTGAATTCCAAATTCCATTTCAAACTCAGAAGTTCTTTCGCTAGTTCCCAAATGAGAATACAAAACCAAACCCACAGTTTATAGACAACAACACTTCTAGTTTCCCCTATGAATTCAAACTTTATCAAACAACAAAATCAATACAACTCGGTTCATTTGTTCCACTTTATTTAGACACAAGTTCGAATAGAAAGGAGTACATAGTATAATCCCAAGGCTAAATTACAAAATTTGGACAAAACAAAATATAGTCCACAATAGAAATCCATTCTTTTTCCTTTTAAAGACCCAGATATTCATTCAAATGAATCTATAAGAGATTATTAAAACCCAACACTAGTATTAACCTAAGAAAGTTTCTATAATACTCAGGAGCTCAATAGAAACTGAAATCCCAACTACAATGTCTTACATAGCTCCATACAAAGAGACATATAGTTCATGATCATAATGAAGAACAAATTATATGAAACAAACCCAAACCAGAGTTATTAAATCCTACCAATAAGATTCAGTATACGGGAGTATTCAAATCTTCTTTCTTTTAAAAACCCAGAAATCAATTAAAAAGGATTTGAAAGAGAGTAAGAAAACCCAACATGCATTTAAGTCAAGTAGGGTCTCAAAATTACCCTCGAAATTGACTGAAACAAAAATCACAACAAATGACTTTCACAGCTCCATCTAGTACATAAAGATTGAGATAGAGAATGTATTCGTTCCAATCAACTAACACAAGAAGAAGTATGCACACTACATTTCCATAAACTTCTAAAACCATTATCAATGTTTCAAACGAGCTCTAATTCATACCAGTGAGTAAGTAACAATATAGTATTGAACCAGATACATTTTCATAAAAGGTGCAACCTCCTTCTAATAAAAAAGTCAAGACTTTTAAACAAGATGCGGGTTACCAAGAGTAGAGAAGAGTAGAATATCCTCAACGTTTACACGCCATCACATACTCAAGGTAAATGGTATAGTCTGGGACAAAGTATCACAACCATTCCAAACTCAAGATGTGTATAGAGAAGTTTTCAAAAGATACTTAAATCAAACCATTAAATCGATCTCCTTTCGAGTAGACAGTCTCGAATATGAATTCAAACTAACAAAAAGCTTCAAGCACAAATTCAGAACAACATAAGCCTCGAATACAAGTTTAGAATGAAACAAAAAGCTTCAAACACAAGCCTCACATACGAGTTCGTACTAAACACAAATCTTAGAATACGAGTTCAGAACCAAACACAATGCTTTGACTACAAGTTCAGAACACACAAGCCTCGAATATGAGTTCCACATGCATATTACCATTGAACTTGTGTAGAGAGAGAATCATCCAAAGACTATCATTATCATGCAATAGATTCATATCTAAAAATTGTAGGGATTCATACAACCAAGAAAGTAAATAACTAGACAAATCATGCAAACATTTATCTCATGACAAAGAATTGTTTTAATGAAACATTTAGAAGAAAGTAAGAAATTTTAATGGGTAGAGCCTACCATGCCTAATAGTGGTTCTACCAATTCAAAGGAGACTTCTATCCGAGCGTACAACTCTTTTTCTCCTCCAAGAAATATCAACAACCAAACATCTTTCTCTCTAATTCCTCATATACTTTCCTTCGATCGAAAATCGACTAGAGAAACCAAAAATAGCCACAAAGTAAAATTCAAACAGTTGGTTCGAAGAACAAGATAGCTCCATGCAGAGAAAAAATCGTAAGGCATGTAAGACCAAACAACCTCTAACAAATCCACCTTCCTTGTTTCGTTAGGAAATTAAATATTAATGTTTACATTATAGTTTGTTAGTTAATATTTAATATTGTTATATATTAAATATTAGGTTTGAATGTATATTGTTATAATATATTGTTTCAACAATATATTATTCTTAGAGTTTGTTATACCCGTGAATAACATTTTGGGTTAATTGTTGTGACTCCTTCCTATTTTATAGGAGGTTGTTTAGCTGTTATTATGGCTATATAATAGCCTAATGTATTGCACAGATATTGGGACATAAAATATAATATAGAGAGTGATATTACTATGTAAATTTGATGTTGTGTTTATATTTGGTATCAAAGCGATGTAATGGTCCCTGTGGTAGAGCTGAAGGCATATATTTATTCCAATCTATTTGTTTGGAGTGGCGATCAGATCGTGTGTTAGATTGATATGTTTTTATTGGGCTGAGAACAAAATTTGAGCAGTGTTGTCTCTGTGTGCATCCAATTCGAGTATGGGCTTGTGAATATTTATTAAGGGGCTTCTCCAAATTCATTGCTGCCCCTGGTTGAGGAGAATCGAATTGATGATGTGGTGCTATTGGAATGGTAAATATCAATTCATCACTGTTGTTTTGATCTTTGATGTCATCTCCAACACGCAGCTCTTCCGCCAAGCTTGATCCAAAACCGACCTTCAGTAAAATACTCGTAACTTTCTCATTTCTTAACAAAATTGAGAATTTCAAAGTGTTCTGAAAAGCTTGCAACGTGGGAATAAAACCTAGAAATCATTTTGGAAAATTTGTTTTGATAAGTGAGTAGTTCTGTGTAGAAATGTGACGGGTTTTGTGCCTGTGTTTGTTCCTGCGAAGTGCTTGCAAAAATTTCATGTTGTGTTTGGAGAAGGAAAGGCGTTTGAAGATTACATTGCATTATACACTGACTTGCACTATCCTCCAAACTGGTGATCGGGTTTTCTCAGCTTACGGTTTTTACTGCAGTATTGGAATGGCATTACATCTACGCTAACATGTAGTGTAGTCCAACAGACATCTCCTAATTGCTGGCAGGCGTATGAGGTATGGGTGAATTCATAAATCTGTTCAAACATTCCATATGTGTTGCAATCCACGTTTAGAGGAAGAATTAATTTGCATCGGATCTCATTATTCCTGTATTCAACTTTTCCCAGCGTTGAATAAACTATTGAAATCACTTGTCACACATATTGTATTCTTCAGACTATGTGTATCCATCGAACTCATTATCTACATGCATCCAAATCTTATGTTGTGTTCTTGCCTTCTTCTCTTTGATCTGATCCTGGCAAGCCATGATCTACTTCATGCATGCCCACGTGCTCTATCGACCCTCCTTACACTCAACCTATGTGGAGTCTTCATCTATCATCTGTTCCCTAACGGAGACATGCAAAATAAAATAAGTCTATGTAGAATGGCATGGCAACGTGGCAGCCTGGAGGCAAGAAATGACAAAAATTGCTTGGTATGAATTGATTACTATATTTTGTTATATAGGTAGTAAAATATTATTGGGTCCGGGTCTATAAGAGTCAAAAGTTTGATTAATATTACTTTTTTTTGTTGGTCAATTTGGTTTATGTAGACAAAACAGAATATTCATTATTGTCTATTTGTTTGTAAAAAGGTGCATTTTCGGTTTCAGCTGACACCTATTTTTTTATTTGTGAAGCATCATAATGGATAAGTTGAGTCACATTGAAAAATTTGAAGGTAAATATTTTCATACTTGGCAAGTACGAACTCAATTGTATTCCTAATTAACAAAGACTTGTGGGATATTTTTGATGGAAAAGAGAAGAAACCAAAAATACAGATGAAGCAACAAAATGGGCAAGCAGAGATCGAAAGGCTATAGTGATTATTGGATTGGGTCTATCAAATTCCTATTTGCATCATATAGACTTAAAAAAGTCCTCTCACACAATTTGGGAGACATTGAACAAATTGTTTGGATCACAAGCTGGAAGTGCAGCAATATCTTTAAAGCAGAGATTGTTTGGCCTCAAGATGGAAGAAGGCGATAACATGGTGGAACATATTAGTAAGTTTCATTCTATTTGCAATCAACTAGCAGGAATAAGTGTAGATGTCCCTGATGATGATGCTAAAGCAGTGTTACTCAATAGCATGCCTCCATGCTATTCTAACATGGTCTTTACATTGAGTAAAATAAATCCAAGTTTAGAAGAACTTATTTCTTCTTTATTAGATGAAGAAAAGAGAATCATGTTTACGAACCAGAGGAAAAATCCCTGTATGGTAAGAAACAAGATAAAAGAAGATCTAAATATTCTTTCAGACCTGGATCATCTTATAAAGATTCAAAGAAGCGGCTCACCTATTATTACTGTAGACAATCTAGTCACTTGTCCTCAAATTGCAAGAAAAGAGCACAAGACTTACTTGATGGGAAACTACAAGATAATGCCATGGCTGCTGATGACGAAGGAGAAAATGAAGAGGAAGGAAATACTACTTATACAAAAAATCAAAGTGATGAATATTTTCTCTATTAGATAATTTCAATTGGAGGATGGAGGCATCGGAGGCTAGAGGTCAGATAGCGACATCTCATCAGTCACCAATGACAGGGCCACACAAAGCTATGGTGGCACATTTTGTGGTGTGAGTGTGCTTTCAGTATTTGATGTCTAGTGTGATTTTTTTCAGAGTTCTTGTTTTGTGTTGAATAAGTGAAATTTTCACATTGAGGGGGGAACATGATCAGCATGATCCAATGTTCCATTTTCAGTTTTTCAGTTGAGTATGTGGCTATTCCTATTTCCCCAAATGTAAAAACATAGTGCAGAACAAATAACACAGTGAAACGCAACATCATGAGGCTTGATGAGGTAGAAACGTTCGATGTGTTCCTGTTCGTACCTAGGTTTTTGGTTAGCCTCTTGAAAACCATTGAAGGTTGTTCAGATGTGTTCCTACTTGAGTTCCCACACTGCTAGGTCAGATGTGTTCCCTAGAGTGATTGGTTGATAAGCAGATGATTCCTGAGTGTGTTCCCATCCTCGTCAATCATATGTGTTCCCGAAAGTGCATGGTCGATAAGAATTTGATGTGTTCCTTCTTCTACCTTCAGTTTGAGTGTGTGCCAAGATCATGAGCACAGAGGCGGAAGCCTTGCAAAGGAAGTGTGAAAGTTCTAATGTTACCATGTAAACATTAAGGGGGGGAATGTTAGGAAATTAAATATTAATGTTTACATTATAGTTTGTTAGTTAATATTTAATATTGTTATATATTAAATATTAGGTTTGAATGTATATTGTTATAATATATTGTTTCAACAATATATTATTCTTAGAGTTTGTTATACCCGTGAATAACATTCCGGGTTAATTGTTGTGACTCCTTCCTATTTTATAGGAGGTTGTTTAGCTGTTATTATGGCTATATAATAGCCTAATGTATTACACAGATATTGGGATAGAAAATATAATACGAGAGTGATATTCTTGTGTAAATTTGATGTTGTGTTTATAGTTTCCAAGATGGTTTGCACGCAAAAACCAAGGTTTGTTAATGTAATTACTCCCCAATCTCCCATGTATCTCTCCTTGCCAATGCCTCTTAAAATTGGCGAATCCTATTTCCACTTCAAAGCATGCATTTCCAACTTTAGTGAAGACTCCACATATGCTTCCACTAGGTTTACTTGCCATTTCCAAAACTAGTAGTACTTCCCATTTATTCAAGAAAATCAAATCAAATCAAATAAATTCCATTGTAACCATCACCAAAATTCCATGCGACCCTAGGTTCCCTTTTAATAGTTTAGTATAGATTTACTGCTGACTTAGGTTATAACCTTAGGTTTAATCAAAATCATTTCATAAGTAATTGCCACCTTAGGTTAGATCAAATTCACAACCAATTAGTATTAGGTAATAGGTTAAAAATAGCCTAGCATTACCTTAGTAATTTCTCTCTTATTCCATTTAGCACATCAACTTAGGTTAGGACGCCATCCCAATAAAATAGAATATGAAGCTTAGGTTAGATTACAACCCAAATAATTAGACATAGCTACAAAGTAGGTGCATTTACCTAGTTTTAGAGTACCGTTAGGTTATTCCCTTAGGTTTATGATTTTAATTCCCTTCATAGTCGTGAAGTATGCTTCATCTCACTTACACCATTAAATGTCTTGAAGAGATCAATCCCAAAGATCTAAGAACAAACATACAACCGAATGAAGGTACGTTCTTACAAGAACAAAGAATTTGTAACATACAAAATTTCAGTCTACTATGTCTCTCAAGCTTATGAATGTCAATTTACCATTCAGTTTGGTAAGGAGATTTAAAACATTCTTTGGATCACTAGAATTGATCCAAAGATGAGTCAGTTAAAAGAGATAAGTTTGCAATTCTCAAAACCAGATTGCAACTCACCTATCAGTAGTGAAAATGGATTCTTGCAAGCCATATCATTTCAGTCCAATGAATCCAAGAGTAGAAATGATTTATCCATAACAAGCATGATCTTTGACAATCAAGGAAACAAGCCTCATTCAATAAAATCACATGCCAATGCTTGCAATGCAAAAGAGAAATATAACAGTTTATCAAAGGTGTTACATACTTCCCTCCTAAAAAGAATCATCATCTTGATGATTATATTATTTTGACCATTGCATTAAGGATAATAAATTTATTCACTTTCTTAACATATGTTTACAACAATATCAAAATTTAAAGTTCCAGAAATTAGCATTCACATAGCTACTTATTTAAAAATAAATAGTTATCTAGCCTAAAACTCAGATTTATTGACATATAAAGATAAAATCACAATTTTTTATTAGTCATCAGAGTCAATTCTATTCAAATAAATATGGAAAAGTAATTTTCATATCTTCCATATTTTCCCAGGTTGCACTTTCTTCATTAAACTGGTCCCACTTTGGACCTTACATTGACTTATTTCATGATTTCTTAAATGTAACTGGTGAGTTTCCAGCACTCATATGGGTTTAACCACAATTATTCCTAGGTCTTGGACCTGCAAGGAATTCCAATTTAACATGTGATAAATCTAAAATGTATTTCTTAAGCAAATAAATATGGAAAACATCATGCATTCATGATAAAGCAGGAGGTAATGCTAAACGGTAAGCTACAGGGTTGATTACTTCAACTATTTCAAAAGGTCCCACGTAATGAGGTGATAACTTGGTAGCCTTGCCAAAAGTTATAGAGCTCTTTTTCGGTTTAACTGAAGAAAGAACTTCTCACCAAGTTCAAATTTCCTATCAACCCACTTTAAATCAGCATAACTCTTTTGCCTATCTATTTCTTCTTTCAAGCATTCACGAATCATTTTAACTTGTTATTCCATTTCCGTAAGGATTTCAGGTCCAATTACCTCTCTATCCTCAATGTTGTCCCAACTAATGGGGTTTTGCATTTTCTTCCATATAATGCTTCGAAAGGTGCCATCTAAGGTGTTATTATAAGAAAAGTCAACTAGTGGAAGGTACTCTTCCCACTTATACTTTGTTGATCCATACAATACATTCGTAACATATCCTCTAAAACTTGATTAACTCTTTCAGTCTACCCATCTATTTCTGGATGATACTCGAACTGAAATTTAGCTTAGTTCCTAGAGATGCATTACATGTTTTCCAAAACCTTGACCTCATTCTAGGATCTCTATCGATATGATTAATTTAGGTACTCCATGTAATCTGAAAATGTCTGTATAAATATCTTAGCCAATATAGGAGAATCATCCTTGATTACCAACAATAAAATGTGCTACTTTTGTTAGTTTACCAACAACTACCAAAATAACATCTTGTTTATTTCTTGACATAGGCAACCCTTGTACAAAATCCATGCTTATTACTTGCCATTTGTACTACGGTATGCTATGAGGATACAATAAACCGGATGGGTGCATATGTTTAGCTTTAACATGTTGACATTCAAGGAAATGTGTCACAAAATCAATAATATCCTTTTTCATCCCTTTCCAGAAATATTGTTGTTTTATATCAACAAGCATCTTTGTAATACCAGGGTGTCCAGAAAAAGGTGAATTGTGAAATTCTTCTAACAATTTCTTTCTTAAATCATTTAGCAAAGGTATGTATACTATGTTTTTAAATATTAAGATTCCTTCATTGTCAAAGTGAAAACCTTTATACCTCACATCATTTGGATCTGCAACAAGTGTTGTTTTTACTTGCTAAAAGTAAGAGTCGATTCCATAATACTTTTTACTTCATCCTTAAACTGAGTTATCAATGTTATAAGAGCATAAATGTGCTTCCTATGACTTAGAGCGTTAGCCACTTTGTTCTCTTTACCCTTGATGTAATTGATGTCAAAATTATATTGAGACAAAAACTCTGACCATCTCCATTGTCTTGCATTTATATTTGGCTAAGTGAAAATATACTTTAACCTACGATGATCAATTTTTAATTCAAAAGGTTTACCAAGTAGGTAATTCCTCCAAACTTGCAGTGTGTGAACTATGGAAGCAAGCTCTAAATCATGTGGAGCATAATTCAACTCATGTAACTTTATTTTTCTAATTTTGTAAGCTATGACGTGATCATTTTGTAACAAAATACCTCCTAGACCTTCCCCAGATGCATATGTTACAACAATAAAGTATCCATTAGGATCTGATACGGCTAGAATAGGTGTTGAAGTTAACTGTTCCTTCAAAGTTCTAAATAAAAATTCACATTTCTCATTCCAAACAAACTTCTTATCCTTTTTATGTAATGAATTTATTGGTGCAGCCACTTTAGAAAAATATTTTACAAATTTTCTGTAGTAACCAGTAAGCCCCATGAAGCTTCTAACTTCATGTACATTCTTTGGTGTAGGCCACTTAGTTATAGCTACAATTTTAGAAGGATCTACAACAATTTCATTCTTACTTATTACATGTCCCAAATAGTGCACTTCTGTGTCATAGAAATAATATTTAGATAGCTTACCATATAACCTGTCTCTTTCTCAAAATTTCCAAAACTATCTTCAAATGCTCATGGTGTTCCTCAATACTTTTAGAATATATGAGAATGTCATCCAAGAATACAAGCACAAATTTGTCCAAGTATTCTTGAAATATATTATTCATTAAATTCATAAAATCTATAGGTGCATTTGTTAATCCAAAAGGTAAAACTGTGAACTCATAATGTCCATACCTTATTCGAAAGATGTTTTATGAATTTCCTCATCCTTAATCCATAATTGATGATATCCAGATTGAAGATATATCTTAGAATATATTGATGCTCCACCCATCTGATCAAATAGATCATCAATTCTATGGAGTGGGTATCTATTCTTGATTGTTGCTTTGTTTAGCATTCTGTAATCAATGCACAATCTAAGTGTTCCATCCTTCTTTTTCAAAAAAATTACTAGTGCTCCCCAAGGTGAAACACTCGGTCTAATCAATCCTTTAGACAAAATTTCTTGCAATTGAGCCTTAAGCTCTACTAATTCTATAGTAGTCATTTGATATGGTGCCTTAGAAATAGGCTCATTTCCAGGCTTGATTTTGATTGTGAATTCAAATTCCCTTTTGGGTGGAAGACCTGGAAACTCTTCTAGAAACACATCACTCAAGTTTTGAAACAACGAATATCATTCCATGACATCGCTATTCTCTTAAGTTGTTTCTATAATCTTTACTAAATATAAGGTACAACCTTTGTTTGCAACATTCCCATTTTAATACTTAAGAAAAAAGGGATTTTTATTTTGTTTTGAAAACATAATGTTCTCTATTCTAAATAAAACATCATTTAGAACACACATTCCATGTCAATCAATCTCATAACAGATAACCATATGCAGTTGTAATGACTCGGTATGCTATCGATCTCTCATGTTGACTTAAAGTATAGAATACTTTATGTATACTATGTATACTTGGTTTCCTACCCTATTTTGGGTAATGAGTGATCTATTTAAAGAACCTAACTAAATATTTGTTACCAATATTTATCTGACATCACGTTGTTTTAAACTAGGTGACATAGGACAACGCAACAAGTAGCTTACGATACTTCACACAAATATTATCAACATACTATTGATGTTACTATTCCTAGATGGCATACTCATCATTCTAGAATATGTCCTTCAACTCACTCTAATGTTATCTAGAATGGTCTTTACTGACTACCATCAGTCCACTTGCCCAAGGTTTGACCCTAGCCCAAGTTAGCAACATAATTTGTTATAGGAAGATGCTCATGATGACTTAGGAAATATGGGCATACTCGGCTGGCCTAAGTCAAATAGATGTGCCAAGGTACCTTGAGTCATTAAAGGCTACTACCTATCCTAAACATGCTACTAAAATTGACCTAGAGAGAGACTAAGTTCAAGTCCAAATGTACGTAGATTGAGATGAACAAATATGAAAAGGTGTTACCACATGTCAACTACAACATCGTATCCTTGAGAAGTCCCAGGACTTCTCAAGGGTATAGTCCTATAGTTGGTGTGTGCCAACATCTGTGAGAACTAATTAATCAAGATGTACATACCCCCTTAGTGGTCATTAATTCATAATTAATATAGGATTAAGATTCAGATTGCAACAACCATACCTAGCCCTAATTCCAATCATTCCTTAACCTCTTTATCCATAATTATCCCGATTAGATATGGAGAACTTAATTAATTCATGTTTGCATTAATGTTAATTAACGTGGCATAATAGGCATTTATCCTAAAAATTAGGACAACAAACATCAAATGTTTGATTTTTAAAGCAATCTAGTTGTCCAAATCAAGTGTGTCATCCACCTAGATTCAGCTAGTGTTTACACTATAAATGAAGTATAATGATTAAAGATCATAACCACTATTGATTTTATCATTCTTTACTCATATAGTTTAATTGTATGTCTAAAGCATATTGTATTATTAAACTATAGTTGTGTAGTTAGATAATGACATCTTTTGCAAATTTTACAAGTTTCATTATAATAAGGGAGATTTATACTATCCCCTTTAACCAACTTATTAATTGATGACAGCAATAGTATACAATATAGATATAAAGAATACCGCTAAGATATCACTACTATTTTGTCATACAAGTACAAAATAATTCACACCACAAATTGAAGTCCAACTCAAACCTTTCAATTCAAGATGATAAATATACATTTACAAGACTATGCATTACAAACATATTGAATGTCAATCATCATTAAGCTCATAAGATAACGTCACTTTTCTTTAAAAATAAAACTCAAGAATGGTTTGAAACTCTTTATGTAAGATCCAGAATTAAATAAGCCAATGCATCATAAAAGTTTTTACTTTCTTTTATCACTTAGGATGTCCATCTGCAAAATTGCTAGCATGGGTCGATTCAATGAACTGAGCATGGTAATCAATAAGCATTAAAACGAAGTGTATTCCACTAATTGTTCCATTTAAACAAATTTTCTTTAATGAAACAATTAATATATATCATACATATAAGCATAAGTAATATCAACTAGAAAGAAGTTCAATTACAGATTCTGAATTCACTTTTAAGAAAAGAGCATAATATAATCCGCAACATCTACATTATATCATAAGGTTCTATTGATCCTATCAATTACTTTAAAACAATCAAAGCATGTCTTGTCACCCAATTGTTTCATAATTCTATAAGAATAGAAATACACATTTATCTTTACTAATTAGAAAAAGAGTTAAATACATCATAGCTCTTATTAGGATGATTCATCCTATAACTTAAGAAAAGAAGAAGAATTAGTACATATTATTCCTTACACACACAATCATCATCAAATACGAAACATGTTTAGTACACACCAAACTGCGTCTGGTTCAAAGATAACATTATAAGGATTCAACATTAAGATTATAATAGCTAACAAGAATCCCAAATCAATCCAAGTAGGGGTAGAGAGTCAAAATTGTCCTCTTGCAAGTCTAAACTAACTTCCACATGTTAGAAGATATAATTCATAGATTTGAAACAAGACATTCCAAAAATCCAAGCTAGAATCACATAGGATTAATCTCTTCCTGTTTCCATCCAATAAATGATTCATAAAAGATAGGGTGCAAAAGAATAAACCTTCCAATACAAAATCCGAAAGAAGTATGACTCAATTAGGCATGCCAATTGGTCAAAACAAGTTTACATTCCCTAGTCAACATAACAGACTAAGCTACTCTCTTTCTACACCATTACAATAAACAATCCACAAAAAAATTTCCATCTCGAGAGAATCGAATACGAGAGAAGTTCAATCAAATGAACTTATCTAACAACAGTAAAAGGGGATGTCAATTAGAAAGGTCCAATCCATAATTCATTTCATTTATACTATCAAATGAATTACCCTTTCTATTTCAAACTTATAAGTTCTTTAACTAGTTCCTAAGAGAGAACACAAAACCAAACACACAGTTAGAAGAAAGCACACTTCTAGTTTTCCCTTACAAATCTTTACCATCTAGTTTATCTATTCCCATTCATTAAACACAAGTTTGAATTCAATTCTCAGAAAAAGTACACAATATAGTCCCAAAACATTATACTTTCCCCAAGAGAACATATTTCTTTCTCTTTAAAAGACCCATATATTAATTCAATAAATCGAACAAGGAATAGAAAACCCAAAACAGTAAAAGCTAAACAAGTTCGGAAGTACTCACAAACTCAAAAGACTGAAATCCCATTACAAGGATTTAACAACTCAATACAAAAGAGCAAGTAGTTCGTGAACTAGTTAAGAACAGTTATATAAACAATCCGAACCAGAGATATTATATCCTTCCATACAAGATTCAGTACACTAAGGTATTCAATCCATCTTTTTAATAAAACCCAGAAAGCAATTAAAAATATCTGAAGAGAGTAATAAAACTAAATATATGTTTAGCTCAAGTAATTTCCCAATCTTACCTCCAATGTGACTGAAATAGGATCACAAAAATACTCTCAAGTTCCATAAAAAAATCTTGTGACAATAAGGTATTTGTTTCAACATTGTTCACAAGAAGTAAAATGCATACTATATTTCCAGAAACCTCTTAAATTGTTAGCGACTATTCCAATGAAATCTATATCAAATCAAACCCACATCAAGGTACGATTCCGGTCAAATAATCCTTCAGACAAAACAATCAAGCATTCCACAAGACATGGGTTTGCTCAGAGAAAAAAAGGGAAGAATATACTTCGTATTTACACGCCCTAATGAGTTCAAAGAAGGTGGTACAGTTTCAAAAAATAGAAGTACCACAACCATTCCAAAAAGAGGCTACAAGGAGAAGATCTCAAAAGATATTACTGAATCAACTTCAAATCAAAACTAATCTCTCAAGTCTCTTTCGAGCAGACAGTCCCTAAAATGAGTTAAAGCATCTTCAAGTCCTTGAATAAGCTTCAAACTCCAGCTCGAAATACAAGTGCAAAATAAAAAAAAATGATTTGACTACAAGTTCAGAACACACAAGTATAGAATATGAGTACAGTGTCAAACATGAAGCTTGAACAAAAGTTCAGAACTACACAAGGCTCCAATACAAGCTCAAAAAAACTTGAATTCTCCAATATAAGCTCGGACGAAACACAAGGCTCCATAATAGGTTCAAGCAGAACACAAGGTTCCAATACATGTTCAAAACCACACAAAGCAATGAATTCCAGTTCAGAACAACACCAACCTCAAATACAAGTTTCAGAATGAAATACAAAGCTTCAAATACAAGTTTTGCATGTATGTCACCATTAAACTAGCACAGAGAAAGTTTCCCAAAAATAACATTACTATGCAATGGATTTACATCCCAAAACCACAGAGATTCATAAAAACATGAAAGTAATTAACCAAACAAATCATGCAAATATTTATCTCATGAGAGTAGAATTGTTTTAATGAATCACTTAGAAGAAAGCAAGAAATCTTAATGGGTAGAGCCTAGCATGCCTAATAGTACTTCTCCAAATTCAAAGGAGACTTCCAGCCGAGTATCCCACTCTTTTTCTTCTCCATGAAAGATCAACAACCAAACAAGTTTTCTTCCAATGCCTCATATACATTCCTTTGATTGAAAATAGACCAGAGAAACCAAAAATAGCCACGAAGTAGAAGTCAAATTGCTAGTTCAAAGAACCAGATAGCTCTATGTAGAGAAAAATTTGCAAGTCATGCAAGACCAAACAACCTCCCAAAAATCCACCTCCATTGTTTCCAAGATGGTTTACACACAAAACCAAGGTCCATTAATGTCATTACTCCCAAAATTCTGCTTATCTCTCCTTGCCATCACCTCCCAGAGCTGGTGAATGTCATTTTTAATTTAACATGCAATTCCATATTTAGTGAAGCCTCCACGTATGCCTCTACTAAAGCTAACTAGCCTTTTCCAAAATTGGCATTACCTCCATACATAAAACCCAATCAAATCAATTAAATGCCATTGGAACTGCATGCCTTGGTTCCATGCGACCCTTAGGTTCCTATTTAATAGTTTAGGATAGATTTCCCCAATACATAGGTTAGTCTAACAATAATTACCTTAGGTTTTAAAACATTTCCTTAGGTAATTTACACCTTGTTTTAGATTAAATTCACATCCATTTAGTATTAGGAATTAGGTTAATATATCCTAACATTACTTTAGTAATCTCTCCCTTATTCATTTAGCACAAGAGCTTAGGTTAGGACACCATCCAAAAAAATAGAATAATAAGCTTAGGTTAGAATGAAACCCAAATAAGTAGATGTAGCTAGGAAGTAGGTGCTCTTACCTAGCTTAGGATACTGTTAGGATAATCCTTTAGTTTTAGGATCCTGATCCCCTTCATAGTCATGAAGTAGACTATATTTCATTTACACCATTAATGTCTTGCAGAGATCAATCCCAAAGACCCAAGCATAAACATACAACTAAATGAAGACACGTTCATACAAGACCAAAGAATTTGTAACATACAAAGTTCAATCCACTATGTCTCTCAAACTAATGAATGTAAATTTACCATTCAGTCCGTTAAGAAGATTTAAAACATTCCTTGGATCACTAAAATTGATCCAAGGATGAGTCAGTAAAAGAGATAAGTTTGCAACTCTCAAAATCAGATTGCAGCTTATCAATAAGAAGTGAAAATGGATTCTTGCAAGCCATATCATTTCTGTCCAAGAGTAGAAATGATTTATCCATAACAAGCATGATCTTCAACAATCAAGGGAACACACCTCATTCAAGAAAATCACATGCCAACGTTTGTAATGCAAAAGAGAAATATAACAAATTTTCCAACGTGTTACATACTTCCCTCCTAAAAAGAATTATCATCCCGATGATTATCTCATTTTGATCATTGCATTAAGGCTAATTGATTTACTCACTTTCTTAACATATGTTTGCAACAATATCAGAATTTAAAGTTCTAGAATCAACATTCACATAGTTGTTTATTTAAAAATAAATAGTTATCTGCCCCTAACTGGTAGACTTATTGACATATAAAGATAAAATCACAATTTTTATCAGTCATCATAGTCAATTATGATCAAATAAATATGGAAAAGTAGTTTTCATATCTTCTAGGTTTTCCCAGGTTGCACTTTCTTCATTAAACTGGTCCCACTGGACCTTATATTGACTTATTTCATGATTTCTTAAATGTAACCGATGATTTTCCAGCACTCATATGGGTTTAACCACGATTATCCCTGGGTCTTGGACCTACTGAAGGAATTCGATATAACACATGTGATAAATCTGAATTGTATTTCTTAAGAAAAGAAATATGGAAAACATCATGCATTTGTGACAAAGCAGGTTGCAATGCTAAATGGTAAGCTACGGGGTTGATTACTTCAAATATCTTAAAGAATCCCACATAACGAGGTGATAAATTGGAAGCCTTGCCAAAATTTATAGATCTCTTTTTTGGTTTAACTGAAGAAAGACCTCACCAAGTTCAAGTTTCTGTCAACCCGCTTTAAATCAACATAACTCTTTTTCCTATCTGCTGCTTCTTTCAAGCACTCACGACACATTTTAACTTGTTGTTCAATTTCCATAGGGATTTTAGGTCCAATTACCTCTCTATCCCCAATTTTTTCCCAACTAACAGGTGCTTTGCATTTTCTTCCGTATAATGCTTCAAAAGGTGCCATCTTAAAAGAGGCATGGTATGCATTATTATATGCAAACTCAACTAGTGGAAGGTACTCCTCCCACTTATACTGCTAATCCATACAATACATTCGTAACATATCCTATAAAACTTGATTAACTCTTTCATTCTGTCCATCCATTTTTGGATGATACATAGAACTGAAATTCAGCTTAGTTCCTAGAGCTACATTAAGTGTTTTCCAAAATCTTGATGTCAATCTAGGATCTATATCAGATATGATTAATTCAAGTACTCCATGTAGTCTAAAATTTTTGTGTACAAATGTTTTTCCAATACAGAGAATCATGCTTGATTACCAGCAATAAATGTTCTACCTTCGTTAATTTATCAATAACTACTAAAATAACATCATGTTTATTTCTTGACATAGGAAACCCTTGTACAAAATCCCTGCTTATTACTTGCCATTTGTACTGCGGTATGCTATGAGGATACAATAAACTGGTGCATATGTTTAGCTTTAACACGTTGACATTCAAGGCAATGTGTCACAAAATCAATAACATCTTTTTCATCCCTTTCCAGAAATATTGCTTTTTTATATCAGCAAGCATCTTTGTAATACCAGGTGTCCAGAAAAAGGTGAATTGTGAAATTCCGCTAACAATTTCTTTCTTAAATCATTTAGCAAAGGTATGTATATTATGTTTTCAAATCTTAAGATTCCTTTGTTATCAAAATGAAAACCTTTATACATTACATCATTTGGATCTGCAGCAAGCGCTAATTTTACTTGTTGAAATTAAGAATTAGATTCCATAACACTTTTTACATCGTCCTTAAACTGAGTTCTCAATGTTATAAGAGCAAAAATGTGCTTCCTACAACTTAGAGCATCATCCACTCTATTTTTATTACCTTTAATATAATTGATATCAAAATCATATTGAGACAAAAAATCTAACCATCTTCTTTGTCTTGCATTTCGAGTTGGTTGAGTGAAAATATACTTCAGCCCAACATGATCGGGCCAATTCAAAAGGTTTACCAAGCAGGTAATGCCTCCAAACTTGTAGTGCATGAACAATGACAACAAGCTCTAAATCATGTGGAGCATAATTCAACTCATGTAACTTTAGTTTTCTACTTTCGTAAGCTATGACATGATCATTTTGTAACAAAATACCTCCTAGACCTTCACCAGATGCATCTGTTACTACCATGAAGTCTCCATTAGGATTTGGTACAACTAGAATAGGTGTTGAAGTTAATTGTTCCTTCAAAGTTCTAAATGTAGTTTCACATTTCTCATTCCAAACAAACTTCTTATCCTTTTTCTATAAAGAAGTTATTGGTGTAGCCACTTTAGAAAAATCTTTAACAAATTTTCTATAGTAACCAACAAGCCCCATGAAGCTTCTAACTTCATGTACATTCTTTAGTGCAGGACACTCAGTTATAGCTACAATTTTAGAAGGATCTACAACAATTCCATTCTTACTTATTACATGTCCCAAATAGTGCACTTTTGTATCATAGAAAGAACATTTAGATAACTTACCATATAACCGTATCTTTCTCAAAATTTCCAAAACTATCTTCAAATGCTCATGGTATTCCTCTATACTTTTAGAATATATCAGAATGTCTTCCAAAATAAGAGCACAAATTTGTCCAAGTATTCTTGAAATATATTATTCATTAAATTCATAAATGTTGCAGGTGCATTTGTTAATCCAAAAGGTAAAATTGTGAACTCATAATGTCCATACCTTGTTCGAAAGTTGTTTTATGAATGTTCTCATCCTTAATCCATAATTGATGATATCCAGATTGAAGATATATCTTAGAATACACCGATGCTCCATGCATCTAATCAAATAGATCATTAATTCTAGGGAATGGGTATCTATTCTTTATTTTTTCTTTGTTTAACATTCTATAATCAATGCACAATCTAAATGTTCCATCTTTCTTTTTCACCAAAAATACTAGTGCTCCCCAAGGTGAAACACTTTCTCTAATAAAACCTTCGTAAAAATTTCTTGCAACTGAGGCTTAAGCTCTACTAATTCTATAGTAGTCATTCAATATATTGCCTTAGAAATAGGCTCGTTTCTAGGCTTGATTTCAATTTTGAAGTCAATCTCCCTTTTAGGTGGAAGACCTGGTAACTCTTCTAGAAACATGTCACCGAAATTTTGTAATGATAGATATTGTTCCAAGATATCGTTGTTCTCTTTAGTTTTTTCTATAATTTTAACTACATATAAGGTACAACCTTTATTTTTGGCCTTTTTAAGTTGCATAGCCAACAATTCCCTAATAAAAAAGTCATGTTTCACACCCTGAATCTCTGTTGTTTTCTACAGGTCATCTAAAAAACTAATGTGTTTTTCAAAATAGTCCACTTTAGCCTTATGTTTTGCTAACCAATTAACACATGATTACATCATAAGACCCTAAAGGTCCAACATAAAGATCAATTTCTGTGGAAAAACTAGGTAAGTCAATGACTTGCTCTAAAAAGACACATACTAATTGTATGAACAACATTGTTTCCATAATGTACAATCCATGTTTTATCCATATTTCCATCTTTTCTTTTTTATTTTAGAGGCTAATTTACTAGAAATAAAACATTCAGTAGCTCCGGTATCAAAAATAATAGTTATAGGTATGCCAAATAACTTACCCGAACCTCTATGGGTGTGGCCTATTTTTCAGCCTGCATGTCAGCTACTGTAGCGCGTATCTTGTGCTATTGATTACGATCATCCTTTTTCAAAGGGCATTGATTTACATAATGATCTTTTCCATAGTTATAATAGCCTCCTATAGGTCCCTTTCTAGGCTCAGATTTATTTCCATCCCTAGAATTATCATTCTGACCTTCATAGGACTTTTGTCTCATTCTATTGTTTTTGATAAAGTTGTTCCATGCATTACCAGTAGACTTGTTTGTTGTTGCTTTCTTATTAGTATCGGATGAAAAAATACTTTTCATTATGGATTTATTCCATGGTCCTTTCTTAGGTGCAAGAGATGATGGAGAGGAGTTGGGTATTTTCTTTCTTACTTCCTCCTTATGAGAAGAATTTGCCTTTAATTTCTGTTCTGCCTTATGGCCTTTTCAACAACCCCTTCCATCGTGGTTGGGCTGTGAACATCCACCTCTCCTCCTATAATGGGATTCAATCCCACGATGAATTTCTATATCCTAAACTTCTCGTCAGTCGGATACTGAGGTACATACTTAAGGATTTTAGTGAACTACTTCCAATACTCGGTTACAGTTAGCTTTCCTTGAGCTAAGTTCTAGAATTTAGTCATTTTCCGATCATAGTAAAGTTTTCGCAGCCAACTTTTCCTAAAGTAACCTTTAAATAGATTCCATGTGATATTAGTTTCATCAATATTTAACTCAACCTTACAATTGTCCCACCATGAAGATGCCTCATGGGAAAGTTGATATACTCCCCATATCGCCTTTGTTTCTTCTAAGAAATTCCTTATTGCAATGTATTTCTCCATTTCACTAAGTCAATTTTTATCTCCATCTCCTAATGTGGTACCATCAAAATTGGGTGGACTTATCCTTTTTATGTCATTAGTGAGTTCAACTGCCAGCCTAAACTTTTTGTTCTCAGGCTGATCAGGTATGTTCACATTGTTATTATCAAGACCTAAATTGACGTTGTCCTTAGGAGGTGGCTGATTATTATTACCAACATCTTCTTCCTCCTCATTGCCTATTACTTGTTGTTCAAGTATAGCCAAACAATCTCTTGTGTCCAATAGGAAGAAAGGATCCCATCGAGTTTTGGGAAGTTGCTTCTCCTTCCTCGGGGGGGATAATTTACAACATTTCCTCTTGTTCTAATCATTTTCTATTAACAAGAAAATTTAAGTTTCATCAGATTATGGACACAATAGGTCCAAGAGCTACAACCTTTAGCTCTGATACCAAGATGTAACATTCTCATTTTAAGACTTTAGAAACAAGGGATTTTTTTTTTTGAAAACATAATGTTATCTGTTCTAAATAAAACATCATTTAGAACACATATTCCATGCCAATAAATATCATAATAGATAACCATATGCAGTTTGTAAAGACTATGTATGCTTGCGATCTCTCATTCCATGACTCGATTACTAACCAATCTCTCATGTTGACTTAAAGTATAGAATACTTTATGTATACTACGTATACTTGGTTTCTACCCTATTCTAGGTACTGAGTGATCTATTTAAAGAACCTATCTAAATATTTGTTACCAATATTCATCTGACATCACGTTCCTTTAAACTAGGTGACATAAGACAACGCAACCAGCAACTTGCAATACTTTGGCCAAATATTTTCAACATATTGTTCATGTTACTATTCCTAGATGACATACTCGTCATTTTGGAATACATCCTTCACCTCACTCTACTATTATCTAGAATGGTCTTTACTGACTACCATCAGTCCACTTGCCCAAGGTTTGACCCTAGCCCAGTTAGCAACATAATTTTTATAGGAAGATTATCATGATGACTTAGGATATATGGGCATACTTAGCTGGCCTAAGTCAACCAGATGTGCTAAGGTACCATGATTCATTGAAGTCTACTACCTATCCTAAACATGCTACTAACTTGACCTAGAGAGAGACTAAGTTTAAGTCCAAATGTACGTAGATCAAGATGAACAAATATGAAAGGGTGTTGCCACATGTCAATCGCAACACTATATCCTCAAGAAGTCCCAAGACTTATCGAGGGTGCATTCCCGTAGTTGGCATGTGCCAACATCCTTGAGAATTGATTTATCAAGATGTACATACCCCCTTAGTGGTAATTATTTCATAATTAATATTGGATTAAGATTTAGATTGCAGCAACCATACCTAATCCTAATTCCAATCATTCCTTAAGTTCTTTATCCATAATTAGCCTAATTAGATATGGAGAAATTCATTAATTCATGTTTGCATTAATGTTCATTAACGTGGCATAACAGGTAGTTATCCTAAAAATAGGACAACAAACATCAAATGTTTGATTCTTAAAGCAACCTAGCTATCCAAATAAAGTGTTTCATCCACCTAGAATCAACTAGTGTTTACTAATTAAATGAAGTATAATGATTAAAGATCATAACCACTATTCCTTTTATCATTCTTTACTCATATAGTTTAATTGTATGTCTAAAGCATATTTTATTATTAAACTATAGTTGTGTAGTTAGAGAACAACATCTTTTGCAAATTTTACAAGTTTCATAATAATAAGGGAGATTTATACTATCCCCTTTATCCAACTTATTAATTGATGACAACAATAGTATACAATACAGATATAAAGAATACCGCCAAGATATCACTACTATTCTGTCATACAAGTACAAAAGAATTCACACCACAAATTGAAGTCCAACTCAAACCTTTCAATTCAAGATGATAAATATACATTTACAAGACTATGCATTACAAACATACTGCATGTCAATCATCATTAAGTTCATAAGAGAACATCACTTTTCTTTCCCAATACAACTCAAGAATGATTCGAAACTCTTTACATAAGATCCATAATTAAATAAGCCAATGCATCATAAAAGTTTTTTCCTTCTTTTATCACTTACGATGTCCATCTACAAAAATTTATAGCACCAAATCTATTCAATGAACCGAGCATGATAAGCACTAAGCATTAAAATGAATTGTATTCCACTAATTGTTCCATTAAAAGAACTCCTCTTTAATGAAACAATTAATATATATCATACATATAAGCATAAGTAATATCAACTACAAAAGAAGTTCAATTACATATTCTAAATTCACTTTTAAAAAATATCATAATATAATACACAACATCTACATTATATCATAAGGTTCAATCGATCCTATCCATTACATTAAAACAATCAACAAGTCTTGTCATGTAATTGTTTCATAATTCTATAAGAATAGAAATACACATTTATCTTTACTAAGTAGCAAAAGAGTTAAATACAACATAGCTCTTATTAGGATGATTCATCCTACAACTTAAGCAAAGAAGAAGAATCAATACATACTATTCCTTACACACTTAATCATCTGAAAGATAGAAACATGTTTACTACACACCAAACTGCCTCGGTTCAAAAATAACATCATAAGGATTCAACATTAAGGGTACAATAGCTAACAAGAATCCCAAATCAATCCAAGTAGGGGTAGAGATTCAAAACAGTCCTCCTACAAGTCTAAACTAACTTCCACATGTTAGAAGATATAATTCATAGATCTGAAACAAGACGTTCCACAAATCCAAGCTAGACTCACATAGAATTAATCTCTTCTTGTCTCCATCCAAAATAGGATTCATAAAAGATAGGGTGCAAAAGAGTAAACCTTCCATTATCAAATTCAAAAGAATTATGACTCGATCGGGCATGGAAATCGGTCAAAAGAAGTATACATTCCCTATTCAAAAGAACCAACTAAGCTACTCTCTTTCTACACTATTACAACAAATGACTAGAACAAAGTAGACAAAAAAATCCACAAAGAAATTTCCATCTCAGAAGAGAATTAGAATACAAAGAATTTCAATCAAATGAACTTATCCAACAATAGTAAAAGGGTTCTCAATTAGAAAATGTCCAATCCATAATTCATTTCATTTATACTATCAAATGGATTACCATTTATGTTTCAAACTTAGAAGTTCTTTAACTAGCTCCCAAGAGAGAACACAAAACCAAACACACAGTTAGAAGAAAGAACACTTCTAGTTTTCCCTTACAAATATTTACCAACTGGTTTATCTATTCCCATTCATTAAACACAAGTTCAAATTCAATTCTTAGAACAAAGTACACAATACAGTCCCAAAACAAGTATACTATCCCCAAGAGAACATATTCCTTTCTCTTTAAAAGACCCAGAGATTCATTCACTGAATCCAACAAGGAATAGAAAACCCAAAATAGTAAAAGCTAAACAAGTTCAAAAGTACTCACAAACTCAAAAGACTGAAATCCCATTACAAGGCTTCAACAGCTCAATACAAAAGAGCAAGTAGTTCGTGAACTAGTTAAGAACAGATTATACAAACAATCCAAACCAGAGATATTGTATCCTTCCATACAAAATTCAGTACACTAAGGTATTCAATCCATCTTTTTAATAAAACCCAGAAATCAATTAAAAATATTTGAAGAGAGTAATAAAACTCAATATACGTTTAAGTCAAGTAATGTCCCAATCTTACCTCCAACTTGACTGAAACAGAATCACAACAAAGACTCTCAAGTTCCATCTAAAAATCTTGTGACAAGAAGGTATTCATTTCAACATTGTTCACAAGAAGGAAAATGCATACTTTGTATTTCCATAAACCTCTTAAACTGTTAGCAACTATTCCAATGAACTCTATATCAAACCAAACCCACAACAAGGTATAGTTCCAGTCTAATAATCCTTCAGACAAAACAATCAAGCTTTCCACGAGACATGGGTTTTCTCAAAGAAAAGGAGGGAAGAATATACTTCGTATTTACATGCCCTAACGAGTTCAAAGAAGGTGGTATAGTTTCCAAAAATAGAAGTACCACAACCATTCCAACAAGAGGCTACAAGGAGAAGATCTCAAAAGAGATTACCGAATCAACTTCAAACCAAAATTAATCTCTTAAGTCTCTTTCAAGCAGATAGTCCCTAAAATGAGTTCAAGCATTTTCAAATCCTTGAATAAGAGTCAAACTCTAGCTCAGAATACAAGTACAGAATCAAACACATTGATTTGACTACAAGTTCAGAACACAAGTATAGAATATGAGTATAGTGTCGAACACGAAGCTTTGAACAAAAGTTTAGAACTACACAAGGCTCCAATACAAGCTCAAAACAAACATGAATGCTCCAATACAATCTCAAACAAAACACAAGGCTCCAATAAAGGTTTAGAACCACACAAAGCAATGAATGCTAGTTCAGAACAACACCAACCTTGAATACAAGTTTCAGAATGAAATATAGAGCTTCAAATACAAGTTTCACATGCATGTCACCATTAAACTAGCACAAAGAAAGTTTCCCAAAACTAACATTACTATGCAATGGATTTACATCCCAAAAACCATAGAGATTCATAAAAACATGAAAGTAATTAACCAAAAAAATCATGCAAACATTTATCTCATGAGAGTAGAATTGTTTTAATGAATCACTTAGAAGAAAGCAAGAAATCTTAATGGGTAGAGCCTATCATGCCTGATAGTGCTTCTGCAAATTTGAATGAGACTTCCAAATAAACATCCCACTCTTTTTCTTCTCCGTGAAAGATCAACAACCAAACAATTTTTTTCCAATGCCTCATATACATTCCTTTGATTGAAAATAGACCAGAGAAACCAAAAATAGCCACAAAGTATAACTCAAACTACTAGTTCAAAGAACTAGATAGCTCCATGCAAAGAAAAATTTGTGAGTCATGCAAGACCAAACACTCCCAAAAATCCACCTCCCTTGTTTCCAAGATGGTTTACACACAAAACCAAGGTCCATTAATGTCATTACTCCCAAAACTCCCGCTCATCTCTCCTTGCCATTGTCTCCCAAAATTGGTGAATGCCATTTTTAATTTAACATGCAATTCCATATTTAGTGAAGCCTCCAAGTATGCCTCTACTAAAGCTACCTAGCCTTTTCCAAAATTGGCATTACGTCCATACATTAAACCCAATCAAATCAATTAAATGCCATTGGAACCATCACCTTGGTGTCATGTGACCCTTAGGTTCCTTTTTAATAGTTTAGGATAGATTTCCCAATACTTAGGTTAGTCTAACAATAATTACCTTAGGTTTTAAAACATTTCCATAGGTAATTTCCACCTTGTTTTAGATTAAATTCACATCCATTTAGTATTAGGAATTAGGATAATATATCCTAACATTACTTTATTAATCTCTCCCTTATTCATTTAGCACAAGAGCTTAGGTTAGGACACCATCCAAAAAAATAGAATAAGAAGCTTAGGTTAGAATGAAACCCAAATAAGTAGATGTATCTAGGAAGTAGGTGTTCTTACCTAGCTTAGGATACTATTAGGATAATCCTTTAGTTTTAGGATTCTGATCCCCTTCATAGTCATGAAGTAGACTATATTTCATTTACACCATTAATGTCTTGCAGAGATCAATCCCAAAGACCCAAGCATAAACATACAACCAAATTAATACACGTTCATACAAGACCAAATAATTTGTAACATACAAAGTTCAGTCCACTATGTCTCTCAAACTAATGAATGTAAATTTACCATTCAGTCCATTAAGAAGATTTAAAAAATTCCTTGGATCACTAAAATTGATCCAAGTATGAGTGAGTAAAAGAGATAAGTTTGCAACTCTCAAAATCAGATTACAGTTTATCAATTAAGAAGTGAAAATGGATTCTTTGCAAGCCATATCATTTCCGTCCAAAAGTAGAAATGATTTATCCATAACAAGCATGATCTTCAACAATCAAGGGAACACACCTCATTCAAGAAAATCACATGCCAACGTTTGTATTGAAAAAGATAAATATAACAGTTTGTTTAAGGTGTTACATTATTTTTGGCCTTTTTAAGTTGCATAGCTGACAATTTCCTAATAGAAATCTCATGTTTCACACCATGAATCTCTTCTATTTTATGCAGATCATCTAAAATACTAATATGTTTTTCAAAACAGTCCACTTTTTCCTTATGTTAAGCTAACTAATTAACACTTATGATTACATCGTAAGACCCCAAAGGTGAAACATAAAGATCAACTTCAAGTGAAAAACTAGGTAAGTCAAGGACCGCTTCAAAAAGACACATACTAACTATATGAAAAACATTATTTCTATAATGTACTGATCTATGTTTTATCCATGTTTCCATTTTTTTTTTTAGTTTTGATGTTAATTTACTAGAAATAAAACATTCAAATGAGCTCTCGATATAAAAAAGAATAGTTATAGGTATGCCAAATAACTTACCCGAACCTAGATGGGTGTGGCCTTTTTTTCAACCTACTTGTCGACTACGCAACATACATATATCTTGTGTTGCTGATTATGATCATCCTTTTTCAAAGGGCATTGATTTGCATAATGATCTTTTCCACAGTTATAACAGCCTCCTACAGGTCCCTTTCTAGGCTCGAATTTATTTCCAGCCCTAGAATTATCATTCTGACCTCCATAGGACTTCTGTCTATTATTATTATTCTTGAAAAAGTTATTTTGTGCATTACCAATAGACTTATTTGTTGTTGTTTTCTTACTATTATCAGCTAAAAACTTAATTTTCATTCCAAATTTCTTCCATGGTCCTTTCTTAGGTGCAAGAGATGATGAAGAGGAGTTAGGGATTTTATTCCTTACTTCCTCGTTATGAGTATAAATTTTCTTCAATTTGTGTTCCTACCTTACGGATTTTCATCAACCCCTTCCATCGTGGTTGGGCTATGAACATCCACCTCTCCTCCTATAACAGATTCAATCTCATGATGAATTTCCATATCCTAAACTTATTGTTAGTTTTATACTAAGGTACATACTTGAGGAGTTTAGTAAAACACTCCTAGTACTCGATTCTGATTAGGTTTCCTTGAGATAAGTTATGGAATTCAGTCATTTTCTTATCATAATAAAGTTGCGGTAGCCAACGCTTCCTAAAGCAACCTTTAAATTGATCCCATGTTATATTAGTTTCATCTTTGTTCAACTCAACCTTACGGCTGTCCAACCATGAAGATGCCTCATAGGAAAGATGATATTCTCCCCATATCACCTTTGTTTCTTGTAAGAAATTCTTTATTGCAAAGTAATTCTCCATTTCACCGAGCCAATTCTCGCTCCATCTCATATTTTGGTGCCATCAAAATTGGGTAGACTTATCCATTTTATATCATTAGTGAGTTCATTGCATGACCTAGCCTTTTTGTTCTCAAGATGATCGGGTATGTTCATAGTGCTATCAACACCTAAACCGGGCGTTGTCATCAAGAGGTGGCTAATTATTAGTACTATCATCTTCTTCCTCCTCATTTCCCATTACTTTCTATTCAAGTACAACCAAATGATCTCTTGTGTCCAACAGGGAAGTAAGGATCTCATCAAATTTTTGGGAAGTTGTTGCTCCTTCCTTAGGTGGAGGATTATTTACAACATTTCCTCTTGTTCTAACCATTTTCTATTAATAAGAAAATTTAAGTTTCATCAGATTATGGACACAATAGGTCCAAGAGCTGCAACCTTCATCTCTGATACCAAGATGTAACATTCCCATTTTAAGACTTTAGAAACAAGGGAATTTTTTTGTACAAAATGTTCTCTATTCTAAATAAAACATCATTTAGAACATACCTTTCATGCCAATCAATCTCATAACAAAATAACTATATGCAACCGTAATGACTCAAGTATCTTTTGCCGATCTCTCATTCCATGAATCGATTACTAACTGATCTCTCATGTTGACTTAAAGTATAGAATAATTTATGTATACTACATATACTTGGTTTCCTACCTTATTCTAGGTACTAAGTGTTCTATTTAAAGAACCTATTTGAATATTTGTTACCAATATTCATCTGACATCACGTTTCTTTAAACTAGGTGACATAGGAAAACACAACTAGTAGCTTGCTATACTTTGGCCAAAGATTTCCAACATACTGTTCATGTTATTATTCCTAGATGACATATTTGTCATTTCGAATATGTTCTTCACCTCACTCTCTTGTTATCTAGAATGGTCTTTCTTGACTTCCTGCAGTCCACTTGCCCAAGGTTTGATTTGTAGCCTGAGTTAGCAACATAATTTATTAAAGGAAGACACTCACAATGAATTAGGGTATATGGGCATACATGATTGACCTAAGTTGACCAAATGTGCCAAGGTACCCTAAGTCATAGAAAGCTACTCCTATTCAAAACATGCTACTAACTTGACCTAGAGAGAAACTAAGATCAAGTCAAGATGTGTGTAGATCTAGATGAACAAATATGGTAGGGTGTTACCACATGTCAACTACAACACTTTATCCTTGAGAAGCCCTTGATCTTATCGAAGGTATAGTCCTACAGTTGGCGTGTGACAACATCCTTTAGGACTGATTCATTGCAATGTACATACCCCTTGGTGTTCATTAATTCATAATTAAATTGGATTAAGATTCGATTGCAGCAACCATGCCTAACCATAATTCCAACATTCATTAAGTTATTTATCCATCATTAATCTGATTTGATATTGAGAACTTCATTAACTCATGTTTGCATTGATGTTCATTAATGTGGCATAGCAAGCAGTTATCCTAAAAACAGGGAAGCAAACATCAAACGGTTAATTTTTAATACAACCTAGCTATCCAAAGAAGGTGCATCATCCACCTAGATGTAGCTAGTGTTTACTTTCTATAAACGAAGCACAAGGATTAAATATCATAACCACCATTCCTTTTACCTTTCATTCTTATGAGAGAGGAAGATTCTTCCTCTACATGGTTAGATGTTAGGGTTAGCATTATCTTTTTATCATTCTTTACTCATATAGTTTAATTGTATGTTCAATGCATATTTCATTATTAAACTATAGTTTTTTAGTTAGAGAATTACATCTTTTGTAATTTAACAAGTTTCATTATAGTAAGAGTGATTGTATTATCTCCTTAATCCAAATTATTAATTGATAACATAATACAAATGGATATAAAGAATATTGACAAGGTATCACTATTATTTCCTTCATGAAAAGTACAAGATAATTTACACAACAATCTGAGTTAGCCTCCAAACCTTTCAACTCATCATGATAAAATATACATGTACAAGACTATGCATTTCAAGCACACTTTGCATGTCGATCAACATTAAGATCATAAAGAACATCTCTTTTCTTTTTCAATACAACTCAAAAATGAATCGAAATTCTTCACAAAAGATCCAAACTTAAATAAGCCAATACATCATAAAATTTTTTGCCTTCTTTTATCACTTATGAAGTCCATCTGCAAAAATTGCTAGCACGGGTCAGTTCATTTAACTGAGCATGATAAGCACTAAGTATTAAAATGAAGTGCATTCCACTAATTATTCCATTAAAATAACTTTGATTGAATGAAACAATTAATAAGTATCATACCTATAAGCATAAGTAATAACAACCAAAAAAGAAGTACAAATAATGACTGTGAATTCACTTTTAATAAAAGAGCGTAATATAATCAACAACAACTGCATTATAACATATAGTTTAATTGATCCAATCAATTACTTTTTAAACAAACAACAAATCTTGTCATCTAATTATTTCATAATTCATTCTAAATTGAAATACATAATTTATCTTACTATGTAACAAAAAGAGTTACTTTCAGCATAGTATATAATTATGATGATTCATCCTACAACTTAAATAAATAAGAAGAAGAATCAATACAGACTATCCACCATTCACTAATCATCTGAAAGATAGAAAACAGGTTCAGAAAGTACTCAACTGATTACCCACATAACTACTTCAGTTCAAGGAAACCAATATAAGGATTCAACATTAAAGAGACAACATCTAACACAATAATCCCAAATCAATCCAAGAAGGGATAGAGAATCAAAATAGTCTACTTGCAAGCGTTAATTATATTCTACATTATAGGATATCTTCTAAAAATATGAAACCATATGTTCCAAAAATCAAGGTAAGACTTACGTAGGATAATCTCTTCTCGTGTCCATCTAGGGAAGATTCATAACATGCTAGAGTACTAAACAAGGATTCCTTCCAATAAAAAAACCAAATGGAGCATGACTCGGTCAAACAAAGCATTCGTTCTAACAAAATTTCATTTTCCCTTCAATAGGACAAATTCAACTGTTCACTTTCCACATCAATACTACAATCGACTTAGTACAAAAATAGACTAAACAATCCATAAGGAAGATTCTATCTTAGAAGAGTGGTCTCCCACTATTTCCTACAAGACAAAAAGGATGGAAAAGCTGAAGCCAAGAAGTTGTATAGGCCTAAGAGAGTAATCACTCTATAGCCAAGAAGAGAGTCGAGTTATAGAGAAGTTCGATCAAATGAACTTAACTTTACAAAAATTATAGGAAATTCAAATAGAAAAGATCCGATCAAGAATTCATTCACCATAGTATTATCAATTGAATTCCAATTTCCATTTCAAACTCAGAAGTTCTTCCGCTAGTTCCCAAATGAGAATACAAAACCAAACCCACAGTTTATAGACAACAACACTTCTAGTTTCCCCTAAGAATTCAAACTTTATCAAACAACAAAATCAATACTAACCTGGTTCATCTATTCCACTTTATTTAAACACAAGTTCGAATAGAAAGGAGTACACAGTACAATCCCAAGGCTGAAGTACAAAATCTAGACAAAACAAAATATAGTCCACAAGAGAAATCCATTCTTTTCTCCTTTTAAAGACCCATAAATTCATTCAAATGAATCTATAAGAGAGTACTAAAACCCAACACCAGTATTAAGCTAAGCAAGTTTCTATAATACTCACAAGCTCAATAGAAACTAAAATCCCAACTACAAGGTCTTACACAGCTCCATACAAAGAGACATATAGTTCGTGATCATAATGAAGAACAAATTATATGAAACAAACCCAAACCAAAGGTATTAAATCCTACCAACAAGATTCAGTATACGGGAGTATTCAACTCTTTTAAAAAAAAAAAAAAACTAAGAAATCAATTAAAAAGGATCTAAAAGAGAGTAAGAAAACCCAACATGCATTTAAGTCAAACAATGTCTCAACATTACCCTCAAAATTGACTAAAATAGAAATCACAACAAATGACTTTCATAGCTCCATCTAGTACATAAAGATTGAGATAGAGAATGTATTCATTCCAATCAACTAAAAAATAAGTATGCACACTACATTTCCATAAACTTCTAAAACCATTATCAACTATTTCAAATGAGCTCTAATTCATACCAAAGTGAGTAAGTAACAATACAATATTGAACCAGATACATTTTCATAAAAGGTCCAACCTCCTTCTAACAAAATAGTCAAGACTTTCAAACAAGACACGGGTTACCCAAAGCAGAGGAGAGTAGAAGATCCTCAACATTTACATACCATCACATACTCAAGGTAAATGGTACAATCTAGGACAGAAGTATCACAACCATTCCAAACTCAAGATGTGTCCAGGAGAAGTTTCCAAAAGAGACTTAAATCAAACCATTACATCGAGTGCCTTTCGAAAGCGGACAATCCTGAATATGAATTCAAACCAACACAAAGCTTTGAGTACAAATTTAGAACAACACAATCCTTAAATACAAGTTCGAACGAAACATAAAGGTTTAAACACAAGTTCAGAACAACACAAGCCTTGTATACGAGTTCAGTACTAAGCACAAAGCTTATAATATGAATTCATAACCAAACACAATGCTTTGACCACGAGTTCGAACACAAAATCCTTGAATACAAGTTCCACATGCATATTAACTTTGAAATTGTGTAGAGAGATAATCATCCAAAGACTATCATTATCATGCAACGTTTTCATATCCAAAATCACAGGATTCATACAACCAAGAAATTAAATAACTATACAAAACATGAAAACATTTATCTCATGAGAGAATAAATTTTTAATGAAACATTTAGAAGAAAGCAAGAAATCTTAATGGGTAGAGCCTATCATGCCTGATAGTGCTTATACCAATTCGAAGGAGAATTCTAGTCGAGCTTCCAACTCTTTTTTTCCTCCAATAAAGATCAACAACTAAACATCTTTCTCTCCAATGCGTCATATAATTTCCTTGGATCAAAAATAGACCAGAGAAACCAAAAATAGCCACAAAGTAAAATTTGAACTGCTGGTTTAAAGAACTAGATAGCTCCATGTAGAGCAAAAATTGTAAGGCATGCAAGACCAAACAACCTCAAAAAAATCCACCTTCCTTGTTTTTAAGATATTTTACACACAAAATTTGAGTTTCATTAATGTAATTACTCCCAAATCTCCCACTTATCTCTCCTTGCCACCACCTCCTAAAACTGGCGAATATTATTTCCACTTCAGCATGCATTTCTAACTTTAGTGAAGACTCCACGTATTCTTCCACTAAGTTTACTTGCCTTTTCAAAACTGGCAGTACTTCCCATTTATTCAAGCAAATCAAATCAAATAAATGCCATTATAACTATCACCAAAATGCCATGCGACCCTAGGTTTCTGTCAATAGTTAAGTATAGATTTCCACAATTTAGGTTACATCCTTCGGTTTAATCAAAATCATTTCATAAGTAATTACCACCTTAGGTTAGATCAAATTCACAACCAATTAGTATTGGTAATAGGTTAAAAAAATATCCTAGCATTACCTTTGTAATTTCTCCCTTATTCCATTTAGCACATCAACTTAGTTTAGGATGCCATCCCAACAAAATAGAATATGAATCTTAGGTTAGATTGCAACCCAAATAAGTAGACATAACTAGGAAGTACGTGCATTTACCTAGTTTTAGAATCTTTGTTAGGTCATTATCTTAGGTTTAGGATTTATATTCCCTTCATAGTCGTGAAGTAGGATTCATCTCACTTACGCCATTAAATGTCCTGAAGATATCAATCCAAAAGATCCAAGAACAAACATACAACCGAATGAAGGCACGTTCTTACAAGATCAAATAATTTTTAACATACAAAAGTTCAGTCCACTATGCCTCTCAAGATTATGAATGTCAATTCACCATTCAATCCGGTAAGAGATTCAAAACATTCCTTGTATCACTGGAATTGATCTAAGGATGAGTCAGTTAAAAGAGATAAGTTTGCAATTCTCAAAACTAGATTGCAACTCACCTATTAGTAGTGAAAATGGATTCTTACAAGCCATATCATTTCCGTCCAATGAATCTAAGAGCATAAATTATTTATCCATAACAAGCATGATCTTTGACAATCAATGAAACACACCTCATTTAATAAAATCACATGTCAATGCTTACGAATGCAAAAGAGAATTATAACGATGCAGCCGAAGGTGTTACATTCATCCAGGATTTTAGCAAAATTGTAGCACCATTGTTTGGTTTATTAGGTAAGGATGTTGCATTTGTATGGGAATAAAAATGTTAAGTTGTTTTTCAAATCTTAAAACAAATATTGACCTCTACACATGTGATGAGATAGCTTGATTGGAACTTACCATTTCATATACATACATATGCTTCTGATCATGAACTTGGATTTGTTCTAGGCCAAAAGAACAAGATATTCAATTATGCAATCTACTATGTGAGTAAGAACCTATATCATGTTGAGCTCAACTATACCATCATTGAGGAGCTACTAAGCTGTTGTATTATGCCATCAACAATTTCAGACACTATATCACGGGATATCTAGTTTTTATCCATATAGATCATGCTTCCATTAAATATTTTATCAACAAAACAATTGTAAGTAGTACGCTAATTAGATGGTTACTTCTCTTATAGGAGTTTGATGTAAAAATTGTTGATAAACGTTGAAAAGATAATGTTATAGCATATTTTCTCTCAATAATGTAAAGCAATAATGAATATGCGGTGGTGGATGATACTTTCCTAGATGAACACTTATTTTCCATTTCCACCAAGACACCCTGGTATGATGATATAGCCAACTATTTGGTTTCAGGTAAGACACCTCCACATTATCTATATCCTGAAAAGAAATATATTGTAGAGAAAAGTATGAATTCCTCTTGGATATCTAGTTTAATATTCCACACGGGGGTAGGATAATGTTATGAGAATATGTATTGATGATGAGGAAATTTATGATGTCCTCAAATCTTTCCATAGTGAGCCATGTGGAGGAAACTTTTCTGTAAAAATAACAACACAAAAGGTATTAACAACAAGGTATTATTGGCCTACATTGCACAAGGATGTAACATTGTATGCAAGAAGATGTGATAAGTGCCAAAGAATGGGGAGGCCTACCAAATCAAATGAAATGCCATTGTAGCCTTAGATAGTATTGCAACCATTTGATAAATGGGGATTGTATTTTATGGGACCCATTCACCCAAAATCTTAACAAAAGAATACATATTGGTATACACATACTACCTCACCAAATAGACAGAAGTGAAGGCCTTACCAAATCAAAAGAGTGAAAGAATTGTAAAATTCTTGTATGACCATATCTTTACAATATATGGTGTGCCAAGAGAGATTGTCACAGATCAAGGTACCCACTTCACTACTGAAGTTATTTCTGATTTAGCCATAGAATATGAAATCAAGAACGTGAAGTCCACACCTTATTATCCACAATCCAATGGCCAAACTAAAGTAGAAAACAAGGAAATCGAGGCCATCTTGACAAATATTATTACACTTTGCATATAAATGATTTATTAGAAAGACTTCCCAAGGTAGTTAGGGAATTCAATACCACATAGAATATAATAAATAGATTTACACCTTTTGAGCTATTACATGGTAAGATTGTTTTCCTCCATATTGAGTTTGAGCATAAGACATTAAGAACTACATTGGAATTAGGTATAGATTTGTCTAAAGGACTAAGGCAAAGGGTTCTTCAACTCAATGAGTTTGATGAAATGAGGAGGAAATCTTTCCATAATACAAAGGTGGTACAAAAATAAAGGATCAAGTGGCATGAAAAGTTCATCAAAACAAGGCAATTCCAAGAAGGATATTGGGAACTTCTCTTTGACTCCAAATACAAGGACCACATGGGAAAACTCAGGACAAGGTGGCTAGGTCCATATGAGATTGAGAAGATATTTTCCAATGGAGTCATGAAACACACCACCATTGATCCTATAAGATTCAAACTATTTGTAAATGGTCATAAATTGAGGTTTTGAAAAATATAACCGATAGGAATACCTTCATCCAATAGTTGAGAGGAGGCCAAAACATGATGGAAATGAGAACACAAGAATTAAGGAAAAAAGTTGAACCTGCTAGTTCATCTTCGATATTTTGGAAGAATGAGATCTTATGTGGCCTTGGTTTATCTAGTTTGCTTTGGATATCCCAAGGAGTAATACAAGTTATATGACTAGCCTTCATGGTGACCAACACCACTCACTAGCATGTTTTATTTTATTAGCATTTATGTTTTTAGGATTTGGATCATTTAAAGCAAGGAGTGCATAATCTTTGATGAAAGGAGATGGTGTAAAGACTACAATTTCCACTTGTAGCAGCATGTAGCCAAAGCCTTGTTTTTATTTCTTTTGATATAACCTAATTATATGAAGATTCAAGAATCCAGATGTATGAATAATTAAATCTTCCTTCTCTGGGAATTAGTTAGATTAATTATGAAGATAATTCTACATGGAATCACCTACAACAACACTACTTGCAGCCACATGGTACATCAACATGCAGCCTCATACATGCTTCCACAAGCTCAAAATACAAGCATGACATATGGCAACATCATTTGACATATATCTCGAGTTAAGTGCACTTGATTTCCTTTTATTGAGTATCGATAGAATAATTATATATAATTAATATATGTGCCATGTTGTTAATTAAACTTTATTGTGAATAATTTTTATCCATCTTTTTATTTGTGACCTATCTCCCATGTCATCCAATGACCATCACTTCACATGACCATGCCTCGAATCAAATTAATGATTCCACTTTTGAGCTACTTTTGTAATTGGACCCAAATTCTGAAACCTCAAAACACTTCGTACCTCCATTCATTTGCATTTCCATTCTCGGTTCCAAGGTAAAAAATCTGACTTCCTAAAGTTCTCGAGTTACAAAAATTTACAATGGGAGGATATTTGATAAGTAATGAGCCAATAAATCATTCACAATTATGGATTCAACTGTAAATCCTTCAGTATTTTCACGATAATGGTTGGATGGATTATATCAATAAGTTTCAAGGCTTTAATGAGTCAATAGTTGTAGAATTCACAACTACATTCAGGGATGGTCATGCAATAGTGAAGGGATTCCAAGTTAAGGGTGAGGATGAAATAATGGCTACATTAACTGGTTTCTTAGCAAAAGGTGAATTATATCTTGTGAAAGCTAATCTTGAAGAAGCTTGAGTAGAATTTACAGATGAAGATGACAATTTCATGGCGGATAGACAAGGTACACTACATACTTCTCTAAAACCTTTATGGGAAGATGTTTCTAATTATATCATCAAATATTTCACCTATGAGGGTAGATATTCTGATTGAACATTGTCCATTTTAAATTGTTAAATTATTTGAAGAAAGTTAGATGTGTGCATGTACTAAATTGTTTGCATGAAGGGTTAAAGAGGATGAGTAGAGAGTCATAGAGGGGAAGGTCTAAACTTTCTCATCATTATCTTGTTACTCTAGTTATAAATCATGAATTGGTAGAAAAACATCCTGCATTGAATTGGGGATATTTCATGTGAACAAAACATATTGATGACCTAATAGGGAAGGGTAAAAGAATAAAAGGAGATCAGATAGTTCCTCTATGCCTCTACCAAAACCCTTAATTTCAGAAAACCCTATGCCTGTAGAAACCCCAATTCCTCCTGAAGTTTCCCTACCTTCTGAAACACCTATCATTGAAAAAACACCACTTCAAAACATAGCCCTTGGCCTATATCTCTGAACAAGTTCTTAATGTAGAGGAATTTTAAATATCTCAACCCCGATTCTTCCTCTTCTAGGGGAAAAAGGAAATCTTCCTCCAAAGCCTCTAAACCATGAAGAAGATCCCATAGACTCAAAACCAAAAATCCAAAACCTTCAAAGTATGGGAAAAATATTCCAATAGACTTTGGATAATGAGGAGAGGATAGGTAGGGATGATGAAGCTATTCCAATGGAAGTTGAACAAGGAGTTCCCATAGTAATAGATGTAGACATAGTTATGGAGGAACAACCTAGGATAATTGAAAAGATAGAAGAAGAAGAATTGGATGCACAACCTACTTCAAAAGGCCCTAATAAATCCATTGGGATTTAAAGGATGCCATTTATGGAGGGGTAACCCATACAATGCATGAAGGAAAAGTATTGCTTGAAGAAACTAAAATTTTAACCAATGTTCATGGAACCCTTGAGGAAGAAGATATTATCTAGGTTTTTTCTAAAGAGGATTTGGTAACTAAGGAAAGTAAGGGAGTAGAAAATAGAGCTATAGATGATAAGGGGAAGATTAAGGAAGTGTCATCAGAAACAATACCTACAACTCAACCTAGTGTCATTGGTACTGAACCTAATTTACCATTTGATGTAGAGAAGGTAATCAACGACATTTTCTGGAACCTTTAGGTAGATATTTCCTAAGAAATATGCAGCCGATGTAGATAGATGAACCCCAATTAATCCTATGTTCTCTAAACCTGTGTCTCAAGCATCCAACATGTAACCACAAGTTATTATACAAGAATTCTTTAGAAATCCCTAGACCAGACTTGTAACAATATGGAAAAACGCAGACTAGTTCGAGTATTAGGTGTAGACATTTTAGAACTATTGTAATAAATCAAAAAGAATATGTGAAAGAGAAACTAAAAATTACTCTTCCATCACCAATAAGATTTAGAAGAAAAGGATAGGCTATTAGGACAAAAATACAATGAAATTTGAAGGTTTAAAAAGAAACAAGAGGACACAGTACACATAACAAATGAAATTTTCAAGTGTATACCACCATCAAGTGTTTAATCTATCTTCTTAAAATAACAAATGTTGCAGTTGAAATTTACTTGTATCAATAGTGAAATTACATTTGAAATCGGTGGTGCAAGGCGATTTTTCGAATATATTTATAGATGTCCCATGAAATACATTTGATTATTTTTGAATTATATATATTCAATTATGCTTTAGAATTTTTCAAAGATTGGATCCATGTTCTATACATTAGGGATGTGTAAGTTCGGGAACTATGATTTTATTTCAATAGTGAACTCTACATAGTGAAACAAATGGTTGAATATAGTCGGTTGTGCAAAGAACAACTTTTGAAGATTAGGGTAAAGCAAACAATACAAAGGCCATGATTGAATAATATGCTAAATTCATGAAGGAATAGAAAATTAGGAAAATAGTATATAAGATGTGAGAAGAAGCTCATGATGAGGTCAGGAATCACATTATGTACAATGCAGCCAAGATAACACAGTCATGTAGGAGGAGATGGGAAGAGATGTCAACAAAGCTAAAGAGGAAGGAAATGCATTCCTATCCAAATATTATCCCAACTCTCTAGCAGGTCAACCCATATATTCAGATAGTAAAGGGATGTGGACCAACTTGTTTCCCAATTGGATATTATCCACCTATTTTACATTATTCAATCCCTCATTCATTTGGGGACGAGAGAACTCAACAAATACGTACAAGAAGGGATAATGGATCACTACAAGAAGAATGTTGGTTACTTCTTTCTTGAGCCGAGGGAAAATTCATGCCAACTTATTTCATATAGCTTTGTAGCATCATCTAGGTGGACCCCAAGACAGAAAAGGGTAAACAATAAAATATTTAATGAGGTCATTCAAGAGATTACATCTAGGGGTGTGATGAGAGTCATTAATATTTTTAATACTTTTTAATTATCTCATCTGCTATAGTTTTTCATGTTTGTATACCCTTGTACCTTGTTATTTTGGTCATCCTGTCAAGACATTCCCACCTAAACTTAATTTTATGGCACTTATATATTAATTAATATAGTTATTACTAAGTTACTTTATTTTATGGATTTTGAATGTTCATTTTAATCTCTTTGATGTAATGAATGGTTATTGAGTGCTTCATCTAAATGTTTTACTTTTTGCAAGGAGTTGTTATGTATTGTCACTAACATGCAATTGAAGAAACTCTACCATAAAGCAAAGGGAACTCATCCACATCAACTCGACATGTAGCAATTGGACTCATCCACAAGTAAGGTACTTGAAGCCAAAGGAAAATATGCACATATACATAGTCGTGATTATGGGAAAGATGATCAATGAGAATGCTTCACCTAAGTTTACACCTTCTAGTAAAGAAGTAGTGATGTCAAAAAATCAGATCTCACACCAATACCTAATTATTCTCTAAAACTACAATATGAAACTATTTGATTGAATTTCACAACTGGTTGTTTGAATGAACAATTAGTTATATTGATGTATTACAAAAATTGTCTTCAGTTTTGATTTCATGCATAAAAATCCACGTATTTCTTAAGAATGATCTGGTATTCAATCAAAATGTAACTACTGGTTGAACAAGATTCCTCGGGTCTTTATTGAATACAAATAGAATGATATGAATGTACAAGAGAGAGAGATTGATAAGAAGGAAATTTTTTAAGTTGTGATTCGTAATCTTCATGTTGATGAATAAAAGTCGAGTTCTATCATTTAGTGACACAAGCCTTAGGAAGGGATAGTACCCAATGTAGGGCCCACTTGTGGTTCTCACATCAACACCAATCCAACACTATGATAATTCACCATAGGGAACTCCTCATGCTATGATTATTTAATAATGCATAGCCTTTAGTTTGGTGGATGTAATCTGGAAACACAACAACAAACATAACACAAGAATACCATAGACTATGATATGAAGGAAAGATGAAAAATCTGAAAATATAGGTGTAAATTATAATATCAACAAGAAATTGTTACAATCTCACCCATTAGGTACTTCAAGTGTTACTGAATTCACTTTCCTTTCAAAAATAACTACGGGAGAAACTTCACAATTACACCTCTTAATGGCTTCTTTAACACACCTTCAAAATGATGGCTTCCTTTACACACTTACTCATACAATATTTCTCACTACTTCCTTCTATGCTAAATGAGGGGGGTGGCCTCTTTATTTATAGGAATTCAGGCTTATCCACCCTATCTCTAAGATATGATAGGAAATCTCTTCCGGCCAATCATATTCCATGCCTAAACTCTTGCCTTTACATGTAGGCTTATCTTATAAGATAAGATAAACCTTATCATCTCACATGGGTTCCACCTTTTTAGACTTTTCCACAAATAAAATACACAAAATATTTATGACATCACTCCTTGTCTTTATTAAAAATATAATATTTCTAATTCCTAATCATGTAAACCCTACTTCTCTACTTACCCCAACTTTGACATTTTAACATTACCATACCACTTATGAAAATATTTACTTTTTACCACAATATTCCTTTTGTACTTTGATATTACCGTACTCTAATTTATTGGTGGCACCGTCTTGACAATGCCATTATCTTCTATTGGAATCCAATACTAATTATACTTAACAACATCCTATTCCTAATACATACATTAATAAAATAGAAATTACAGATGAAAATTTTAATGTCGACATTTTCCCCCTTCCTAACTTCTACTCCGTCCTCAGAGTAGACTCTTATGGACATTCTGAAGCTGGTTCCTGGAAAATCTTTAACTTGTCATGGTTGAACCATTTAGTAATGGGAGTACCATCCAATTACTCCAGTCAATATGTACCATTTTCATGCACAATTGCTATTTTGTAGGGCCCCATCCATTTTGGAAGAAATTTTCTTTGTCTTATTTTTTTGTATCTAGAATCATATACTAGAACCAAGTCATTCACATGAAATGGAGACCAATGGATATTTTGATCAAAGTATTCCTTCTACTTCATTTTCTTCTTATAGCTTGTATCCTTCACTATTTCTCTCATTTCCTCTAGCAAATGAAGATGTACCAACCTTTCTTTTACTGAATCACTTTCATCCATCCTTTCATTTTTCATAACTCTCACAGTGGGAATATCAAACTCAATAGGAAGAATTGGATCAATGCCATAAGCCAATTGAAATGGGAGTATCCTGTTTGCCAACTTGATGTTGCCCTAAATGCCCACAATGTTGCATGAATCCTTTTATCCCACTTATGTACCTGCAGGTTGCATATTTTGCTAAAATTTGACACAACACAAAAATTTCGTTCGTTCCACCTATCCATTTGTGCTTGGATTGTATGTTGTTGCCTTCATGTGCTTAATAGAAAACTTATTGACTAGGGCTTCTACCACCTCATTAATGAAGTGGCTTCCTTGATCTGTTACAATTTCTAATGGACAACCAAATCTGGTGACAATGCATTCATATATGAACCTTGCCACTTCATCCATGGAAGCTATTTTCAATGGCCTAGCTTCAACCCACTTGGTTAAATAATCTGTGGCAACTACAATATACTTATTTTGGCATGGGGTAGTTGAAGTGGATCTACAATGTCTATTCCCACTTTTCAAAGGGACTAAGTGGAAGAATAGGGCATAATGGAGTGATGAAGTCTTACGGTTACCATGTGTTTGACAAATATCACATGTTTTACAATAATTATAACAATCTCTAAAAAGAGTGGGCGGTGATAACTGCGTCCAAGATCCTTCTTGTGGTAAGTTTTCCGAGAAAGTTTCCTCCACATGTACTATTGTGGAATTCTTCTATTAGATCCTTCCCTTGATCATGTCCAACCGCTTCTCTTGTATTGTCCATCGGTCTATTTGAAATAGTACTCCATGTAGAATAGAATATGGATGACTATCTTGAGTAATCTTCCTCTTAATCTTTGCATTGACACCATCAGGAAACTTGAATTCATTCAGATAATTCCAAATATCTATGTATTCACTAGGGATTGTGTCAAGGGATAACAATGTTGCATCTGGGAAATCATCATCATCACAAGGTGAACCTAAACCATCATAGGCTCGAGAGAGTGCATCTGTATTGACATGCTTCTTTCCTAGCCTATCTATAATATCAAATTCAAATTCTTGTAGCAAAATTATCCATCTTGCTATCCTCCCTGATGGGTTAGGATTATTTACAATATATTTTAGAGCCTGATGATTTGTTACAACTATAAATTTCTACCCTAGCAAGTAATTTCTAAACTTCTTTACAGCAAAAATGATAGTTAGAGCCTCTTTTTCTATTATAGTATAATTTACCTCAGCACTTTGCTCATTTGTCTACTCCCAAAGTAAATTGGATGATCATTCCCATTTTCATCCTTTTGGCTCAAAGTACTTCCTAGTGCTACATTTGAGGCATCAGTATACATAATGAATGGCTTACTCCAATCTAGATTCTTTAAAATAGGTGAAGACACCAGGGCTTCCTTGATTGTTCAAAAGCTTCATGTGCCTTATTTCTTTCTAGTTCATAAGTAACATCCTTCTTTAAGAAGCTGGGTTAGTGGATTTTCAATCTTTGAGAAATTCTTGATGAACCTTCTATAGTAACCCACATGGCCTAAAAAAGATCTCAACTTACTTCTATTCATAGGAAATGATAACTCTTTAATTTTTGAAACTTTATCGGGATCAATACCAATACCATCTCTGATACAACATGCCCTAACAAAACGCCTTTAGAACATCCAAAGACACACTTTGTAGGGTTTAGTGAGGCTTTTGCTTCATCTAACCTTTGAAATGTTGTCTCCATCTGGTGCAGGTGGTCCATCTTGCTCCCATAGATGCAAAAATCATCTAGAAATACTCTGATGAAGTTCTCAATGTAGGGTTCAAACACCCTATTCATCAAGCGTTGGAATGTTGCCGGAGCATTACACAACCCAAAGGCATAACTCTATAAGCAATCGTTCCCCAAGGAGTGGTGAACGTGGTCTTCAACTGATCTTTCTCTACTATACGAACTTGGTTGTATCCGTTATATCCATCAACAAAACTATAACACTCCTAACTAGCTACTTCGTCCAAGATCTGATCTGAGAATGGAAGAGGTTAATGATCCTTCTTTGTTGCCTTGTTGAGCTTCCTATAATCAACACAAATGTGTAACTTCCCATTATTTTTTTGAGATCACAATGGGAGAAACCCATTCTGAGTTCTCCACAACAAATATGAATCTTGCATCAAGAAACTTATCTATTTCTTCTTTTACAGTATTGGAAAAATTAGGATCCATTCTATATGGCATTTGCTTTATGGGATTAGCACCATCTACCAGCTCAATAGAATGTTCTACCCAAATTACTTGATGGAGTTCCTTGTAATAAAAAGTGATGTGTATGTACCTTCAAAAGAGTTGGAGGTAGGATTCCTTCTCACTCTCCATCATAGCATCACCAATCTTTATTTGTTGGAGATGATCATCAATTTCTTCTTCAGATAATTTTATGGGGTCATGAGTTGGTGTGACTAGAAGGATATCCATAACCGAAACATCAACCTCACTTTCTTCATATTCGGTGTGCACTTCACTTGTACTAGAGTAATCGGAGGATTTCCAATCATTAGTTTCATCACTTGAATCCACGGTTCGCCTTATGATGCCGAGGGATCACATTTATCTTCACCCCTCTCTACCACATCCAAGTGTCATAAAGACTTCATTTCAGTAGTTTCTTGCATTAACTCTCCTTAGCCATGGTCTTCCCAACAACATTAGGTACGTAATAGTACCATTTTTCATCACCTGAAATTCTACCACACATACAACACCCATAACAAATATTACCACATTTGAAACTACACCTTCTGGTTTAGTTTTTCCCTTATTTAATGATCTTAACATAAGTGTTGAGGGCGATCAATTTTAAACCCAACATATTCATTACGAAATCGGTCATTACATTAATCTGTAGCACCTCCATCAACTAAGACATCATGAATTGAAATACCATTACATAATACCTCAGCTTGTGGGGCATAGGGATATGCCTCTTCCTCCAAAATAGGGACCTCAACCTCCTTCCTTCGTCGAGCATTGAGTCCACTTCGTAGCTCCCACCTCTTCTCAGAAGATAGCCAAGAGTTGACCATATGTAATATTTTCAGGCCTTTTGGACAAATCTTCTAAGATGGAGTATGGTCCTTGTCCCTATGAAATCGAAAATCCTACACACACAACTTCCTTCTCCTATGTTTCTTATTAGTTTCTCCTTTCATCTTCTTAGGATCATTTCCATCTTGGTTATCTTTTTCTTTCTTTATTTTTGTTAAAAACACATTTACTTCATTATTTATGCTCTTATCTACTACATCAAAATAATTCACAAGTGCTTTTCCTTTATCATTATCTCTTGTACTAAATGTAGAAGCTCTATCTAGACAATTATACTTATAATGACCCTTTTTATAACAACCATAACATATGACTTCAAAAATATTTATTTTTGGACCTCTATCTCCTCCCGAGAACTAAATTATTTTCCTTGAAGAAGATTAATAGTTAATCGCCCATCTTCTGAGTAGATCTTCATACTCGGTAGATGTACCAGGAGAAATATTTATGCTCACCGAGAGTGGTTGTGGATTCTGGACCAAAGGTGCTAGTGTAGGCTCTACTTTAGCAAAAATTTCTTGGGGCTCCTCTTCCATGCTTTCTTCTTGTCTTCTTGTAATCTCCTTTGCTTGTTCAATGGTAGATGGGCAGTCATACTTCACTCGTTGTCTGATCTCTAGCTTTATCCCAAGAATGAAGTGCTTACAGAGGATATTATCCATGTCATTCATCAACCCATCCACTAATCCTTCCTTCTAGATCTGGGCATCGAGGTTCCTCCTTAGCTCTAGAACATGAGCATGGTAATCCCTTATCTTCTCCTTCTCTCCTTGGGATAGCTTTGTGATATTGATCATGAGATCTGCATATTTCATTGTTCACCAAATTCTTCAAGAAAACTTTCAGTTAATAAATCCCATGAATTTTTCACATTATCACCTAGTGTTTCAAACCACCTAAGGGTTGAACCATCCAAAAAGGTAGGAAAAATTCAGTCCATTATTCCCTTCTTATGAGGCCATTACAAATGCAAGATCGTTTAAACTCTTGAATGAAAGAGGAAGCATCTTCATTAGATTGGGTTGAAAAAATAGGAATCTTCCCCATTTTTAAAAGTAACCATAGTGAAATAGCAATTCACAAGTACAATCAATAAGACTTAGGTGCACAAATAATTAGACTCACTACAATAGAAAGTGACTTTACACCTTTCTACAGTAAAATAGGAATGACCATGGTAAAACTTACTTTCTTGTGGTAAACACTATTCACAAAACTATTTACTGTAAAAAGTGAAGTTCTTAAAAAATGCTATGGTAAATACTATTCACGGTAAAAGTGACTTTACTGTGGTAAATACTATTCATGGTACAAAGTGACTTTACCATGGTAACTACTATGCACAGTAAAAACAAGGTTACCCTCCAAATATTTTCTAAGTAAGTGGGAATATCTCTCCATAAAATCCACCAACGAGGAATGGTCCAGGCAACGGAACCAAAATGTTAACACCAATCCGGCACTATGATAATTCACCACCAAGAACTCCTCGTGCTATAATTATTTACTAATGCACAACCTTTAGTTTGGTGGATGTAATCTGAAACACAACAACAAACATAACACAAGACCATAGACTATGATACGAAGGAAAGATGAAAAATCTGAAAATATAGGTGTAAATTATAATATCAATCATGAAATTACGGTGAATCTCACCCATATTTATAGATATTGCACTGACTTCACTTGCCTTTCAATAATATCGTAGGAGAATAAGGACGGAAGCTGCACGAATTGCTCAATCAACTAAAAATTACTGAATGGCTTCGAAATAAGACATTGCAGCTTCCAAAACATCAGGAAAATAAGTTGCATTACATAAAAACAAATATATTCCAATAACATCTAAAACATATAAATATATTGTTTAAAACAATATAACTGATACAAAATATGGTTGATTAACCATCTAACAAAATAACAATTTATTAAATAATTATTAAACTATGCATAATTAAATATTAGGATAATAAAATTTATCCTAACATTCCCCCCCTTAATTGTGCATTGTCTGAAGAGATGAGGAGAGAAATGCTCTGAACAACTCGAACTTGTCACGTGCAAGTGACTTTGTGAAAATATCTACTCGTTGTTCAACCGTTGGACAAAACTGAAGTTGGATGTTGTGCTTCAACACATGTTCGCGTATGAAATGAACCTGAACTTCAATGTGCTTTGTTCTCTCGTGAAAAACTGGATTGCGAACAAGTTTGAGAACACCTTCATTGTCAACATACATGGTGGTCGGTTTGTCCTGTGGTATTCCAAGTCCTTCCAGTATGCGACGTAGCCAAATCGCTTCACAGACAGCTTCTCCTGCAGAACGATACTCGGCTTCTGTGGAAGAGCGAGAAACAAAGTGTTGTTTCTTACTTCCCCATGATATTGGTCCAGATCCCATAAAGAATACAAATCTAGAAGTGGATTTTCTATCATCAATGTTACCTGCATGATCTGAATCCGAATATCTAGTCAAGAAGAAGTTTTCATTCTTCTTGTATTCTAGACCAAGATCCACTGATCCTTTGAGATATCTCAAAATGTGCTTTGCTTTGCTTTCCAATGACAAATTTTGGGTTCTGCATGAACCTGGATAGATAGCTCACTGCAAAGCTGATATCTGGTCTAGTGTAGGTCAGGTAAATGAGACTCCCAATCAGCTGCCGATAGAGAGTGGCACTTACCTCAGGAGATGGATCTGAATGAGATAACTGTAATCTGTTCTCCATAGGTGTAGCAATTGGTGTGCAATCCATCATCCTAAACTTCTCGAGCGTTGTCTTGGTATATTTCATCTGAGAAACAAAGATATGATTCTCTTTCTGCCATACTTCCAGTCCAAGACAGTAGTGCATAAGCCCGAGATCTGTCATGTCGAATGATCGCTTAAGATCTTTCTTTGTTTCATCAATCATCTTCACTGAACTGCCAGTGATGACTAGATCATCGACATAAACTACAACAATCACCATCTCCCCCCCTTGCTTTTTGAGGTAGAGATTGGGATCGTATGGATTTCTGACGAATCCATGTTGTACGAGATGCTCATCAATCTTGATGTACCATGCCCGGGTGCTGTTTGAGGCCATACAGAGATTTCCTGAGTCTGCATACCTTTTCTTCTTGACCAGGTACAACATATCCCTCAGGTTGAGTCATGTAGACTTCTTCTTGCAAATCTCCATTCAGGAAGGCACTTTTTACGTCCATTTGGTGAACTTTCCATCCAAACTGAGCAGCTAGAGCAAAGATCATCCTGATCGTTTTGATCTTAGCTGTGGGAGAAAATGTCTCCTCATAGTCAATGCCTTCTTTACGTGCGTACCCCTTTCTACTGAAGTCTTGCTTTGCACTTGTCCACTTTGTCCCATCTGCTTTGTACTTAGTTTTGAATATCCATCTGCATCAATGGGTTTCTTCCACAGGTGGAAGATCAACAAGCTGCCAAGTGTTATTCTTCATCAGCGATTGATATTCGAGAATCCATGGCATCTTTCAAGCTTTTGGTTGTAGGGCTTCTGGACTATAGAGGGCTCAAATGCGATTGAATAACTCTACTCATCAAAGCAAAGTTAACTTCTTCTCTTGCTTTCTTTGTGAGTCAGTGGTCCGAGGGTGGATGTATCCGGTGGAGCATCCAATCTTGCATCTCGTAATGTACTTGTACACCATTTAGGCATACGTTGACTGTTCCCATGGGTTGTGGTTCTATCTGATCAACACCATCATCCCCATCATCACTTTCATCTTCTGAGGGAACATTAGCTTCAATTTTTACAACGGGTGAAAAATCTACATCTTGCGAGTCCGGAGGAGGAGTCTCTGCTTCCTTCTTCTCGAAAAACTCAACATCTCTACTTGTGTAGACTTTTCTGGTCTTAGGATCCATCAATCTATACCCAAGAGTCTCTTCACTGTATCCAATGAAGATGAGATTTTGTGACTTCATGTCCAATTTCTTTCTGTTCTGTTTGGGTATGTGCATGCTTGCTTTGCACCCGAATACTCTGAGGTGTGTAATGGATGGTTTCCTTTTTGACCATGCTTCTTGTGGTGTAATTCCATCAAGAGCAGTTGTGGGTGCTCTATTTAACAAATACACTGTTGTTTTTGTTGCTTCTACCCAAAATGTCTTTGCAAGTCCGGAATCATCGATCATGCATCGCACCATTTCCATGATAGTATGATTTCTTCTCTCAACAACACCATTTTGCTGCGGTGTGTGTGGAGGAGGCATTTGTCGACAAATCTCGTGAGTTTGTAGGTAGTCTCGAACTCATCACTCAGTGAATTCCCCCTCGATCGGCGGAGAGTTACGATGTGACGACCGAGTTTCTTTCTCAACTTGCCACTTTGAACTTTTTGAATGTTTCAAAGGCTTCACTTTTCTTGCGAAGACAAAAAATCCACATTTTGCGTGAATAGTCATCAACACAGAGCATGAAATACTGGAACCCTGAATGACTTGGCTGCATCGGACCGCATAGATCGGTATGAACCAGGTCAAGTTTACCATGAGCTCGAAAAGTACTCTTTTGGAATGAAACTCTGTGTTGTTTTCCTGCTAAGCAGTGAGGACACTTATCTGTATCCTTCTGAAGAGATGGTAGCCCATGTACCATATTACACCAGTGAAGTGTTTCGAGATATTTGAAACTTACATGACCAAATCTCCGATGCCACAACTAGGCTGAGGTGGAGTTTTTAGCCACAAGTGCTTGATCATTTTTGTGAATGAAATCAAGTTGAAACATTCGTCCCACATTTGAGGCTTTTGCAATTATTTTCGAGCCTCTGGATTTATCTCGAATCAAACACATTTTCTTGCCGGATTGACTATCAAAGTCAATTTTTAGGTTGTGATCTAGGAGTTGACTGACCAAAAGAAGGTTCTTTGTCAACCCAGGGACATATAGAACATCTGATAGTCTGCATTTGCGTGAACCAAGGGGTAGAGAAATGTTTCCAATCCCCTGAACTGTATATGAAGAATCATCTCCCAACGAAACATGATTTTTCGATGGCGTGTCCCTCATTGAAATAAACCAGTCTCTGTGGCCGGTCATGTGTCGAGTGGCTCCCGAATCAACATACCAGACGTCACTAGATGACGTGGATGGTTCACTTGATCGAGCAGTGAACAAGAAGTCTTCATTGTCTGACTGTTCTTGTTGCTCAGCAATATTACCTTGCTGGTGGGGTCTTCTTTTCCAGTTCCCCTTTTTCTACCCGTGATAGTTGTTTGAATGTCCCTTGTAAGATTGTTGTTGTTGTGGTCCAGAATTGCTTGATGAACCTTTCTTATATGTGTTAAACCAACATTCTTGCAAGTCATGTCCTCTTTTGCAAATTGGACATCGCTTCTTCTGTTGATTGTCCCCATGATACTGATTCTGATGTGGGGACTTCTGATAGGATTTAGGTTTTCCTTTACCTTTTCCTTTCCATTTTTGATGTGAAGACAGTGCCTGCTCCTCTTCATCATCCTTGTTGTGCATTGCTTCCTCTTGTTGCAGTAGGTTTACTAGCTTGTCAAAACTAATTGTTGTATCTGACAAGTTTAGAGTTGTGACAAAAATGTGGTAAGAAGAGGGAGAGCTCTCAGAACAATGGGAATGAGAGATTCATCTTTGACCTCTTCTCCTAGGGCTAGAAGTGAAGCCCTCAACTCTGCAACTCTTCTTAGGAAGGCTTCAATTTTCTCATTCTGTTTGAATTTCAATGTATGTAACTGACTCTGCAAATTGAGTATGACATTCTTGTTCTTGGCCTCATATATTGTGCTCAGCTTATCCCAAGCTTCTTTTGCTGATGTGGCATCTCGAATGTGGGCTTGCACATCGTCGGATACTCCAAACAAGATGATGAGTTTTGCTTTCTGATCTGCTCTATCAAATTGTCGTTGTTGTGTTGCATCCGTTGGTGATCTGGTTAGAGTACCAGTCACAACAGGCCAGATTTCTTCAAACTCAAGTTGTGTCTTGATTTTTGTCTTCCAAGCAGCATAGTTGCTTCCTCTGAGCAATTGTGAATCCGGAAGAAAAAATTTGGGGGCATTGGTGCCCATTTTGCAGAGATCACTGACAGGGTTTGGCTCTTATCACTCCAGGTATTAGGTCTCCCAATCTATATACCATCAGTCGATATATACCGAACCTTTCTATATACGCGCCCTTCCGATATACCCGTCGGTACGTGGAAGAAGCTCGCCCTTTCTATATACCCGGCGGTACGTGAAAGAGGCGTTAACGTACGTGAAAGAATTCAATACGTGGTACCAAGAGCAATCTTGATGGGGTGCAATGCGATTATTGACACCGGCTCAAAGAAATATCCTCATACGCGCGTAACTTCAGCTATATACTCGATAATTTCTCGATCTAGGATTTATGTCTTGCGATCGTTCACGAGGCGGATGGGATGGTTCATAGTGTGTGCACTGTGACCTTATTACTCCCCGTCGATTTATAGGGACGATGCCCAGACGATGTTGTTGCAGCTATATTAGGCGTTAAGTGCAGTAGTAGTCATGACGGCTTTACCCATAAGCACTTCCCAGAGGCACTATATATACCAAACGCTGCGAATGAGATCTAGGATCTCGTGAGTGTTACAGAACCAATTTTACTATTTTTTATTACAATTCTGCCAGTTTCTGAGTAGTTACAAAGTTTTGCAGTTGACTATGGCAACCTACAAATTAGTACAATATGCAGCAGTATACAATTTACATTCAAAAAATTGTACAATTTGAATGACAGGCAAAAAAATTTCATTTTCGGGGTCCTGGTGGCCTCCTGAGCCCAATATGACCCAAAATGCTAAAAATTGCAAAATAATAGCTGAAAATGCAATTTTTAGATGGGTCTCCTTTTGCAAAAAATGTCTGGAATGAAAAAACAGACCAGATGGGAGAAAAAAAAAATTAACCCTAAATTAGGGATTTCTCCGCTAAATTTAGTTAGTTGTAACTAAATTCAAAAAATTCTGCTAAATTTAGCGATTACGCAAAAATTCCGCCGAGATGCAAAAGGAGAGTTTTGAGTGTTTTTGTGGGATTTGATCCTCAAACCTCTCACTCCCAAGGCGCATGCACTAACTTGAACTTGCCCACTTAGGGCACTTTAGGCTATGAAAGGAAGGAATTTGTATTTAATGATAAGTAAAATTGACTTACCTTTAAAAAATGTGACTTGGTGAGGCTCCACGTGGCGCATCTTTGGTGAAGGGGCATTTTAGGGTTGTATTTGCTCCAAATACGGATCTGAAGCTTTGTTTTTGTTTATTTGCCTTTGTATGGCCGCATTTCCTTGCTCAGGCCGCATTTTTAGCTTGTCCATGCCATGCATTTGCTTATACGAGCCGCATTTTTGTGTATGGCCACTTTTTTTCCCTCTGGGCCACGTTTTTCCTTGGCCGCTTGTTTTTTTATTATTATTGATCACCATTAAGCGTGCGAGTCACTTTTGAGACAGCAGAATGGCGCGCGGGCGAGGAGGAGAGAGCGGGTTTTTGCTCAAAAAAAACATTTTTCCTTGTGCAGGCCGCGCATGGGCGCATATGCTAAAAAAAAACATTTTTATCTCCTTTGTTACGGCGTAGGAGGACGAGGCCAGCGACAAAATGAAGTCGTTTTTGCTCACATTCTTTATGCAGGCCGCTTTTCCTCTTCTTTGGCCGCTTATTTCTCTTCTTCCACTGTATATTTTGTGCAGGTCCAGCGTGGGCGCCTCCTTCTTTTTTTATTATTCTTTGCTCTGTTTGATTCTTGATCACTGTTTGGATTTCTTCTTGTGCAGGTCACGAATGGACCAAGCTTTTAGCACTACCAGATTTGATCAGAGTTCCAAATCCAGTCTGAGGAGGCTGTTTGTTCACTGCAGGTGCATATACAGACCTCCAAAACAAGCAAAGCGACTTCCAAATACAGTAAAGACAAAACCCTTATTGGAAAAAAAAATTAGTATTATTTCCAATACCTGTAGCAATTTTTTCCTGGTGCTGAGTGCACCAGTGCAAAAAAAATTTGCCTTCCAAGCACCTGGAAGGAACAGGAGGATGTGGGGGAGGCAGGGATGGGGCTGGGAGTTTGCACGAGGCTGCACCGGCTCTCAAATGCTGCAAACACGTCTCCAATCTCCTCTCTCTCTGCTGCTCTCTCTTCCACACCTTCACAGGGCCAGATTCTCGCTCTGGTACCAAATGTAGATTGAGAAACAGGGACGGAAGCCTGTGTAATTTTATTAATCTCAATCAACTAAAAAATTACAGTGAATAGGCTGCAATATTTATAGATATTGCACAGCCAAATACATCCGGAAAATAAGTTGCACAGGTGCAACCAAAAACCAGAATAAACAAGCTTCCAATAACATCCGGGAAGCAACAATTACATAAAAACAAATATATTGTTTAAAACAATATAACAGTATGCATACAGACAAATATGGTTGATTAACCATCTAACAAAATAACAATTTATTAAATAATTATTAAACTATGCATAATTAAATATTAGGATAATAAAATTTTTCCACCTTTTTAGACTTTTCCACAAATAAAATACACAAAATATTTAGGACATCACTCCTTGTCTTTATTAAAAATATAATATTTCTAATTCCTAATCATGTAGACCCTACTTCTCTACTTACCCCAACTTTGACATTTTAACATTACCGGACCACTTACGACAAATATTTACTTTTTACCACAACATTCCTTTTGTACTTTGACTGTTACCATACTCTACTTTATTGGCAGCACCGTACTGACGGCATTGTTATCTTCTATTGGACGCCACTACTAATTATACTTAACAACATCCTATTCCTAATACATACATTAATAAAATAGAAATTACAGAGGAAAATTTTAATGTCGACGAGTTCACTAAACCCCTTTCCTTTTTCTTTGTTGTTTTAAGTTTTGTACATGAGGAGATTAGAGTTGCACCATTTAATTTATTTCCTTATGATTCATTTTTACCTTTCTTATTCAATAGCCATAATACCTAGTTTTATCTGCAATCTAGTTTAGTTCTAGCACTATGCTTTCTAGTTATTATGACAAAAATATTTTAGTTATATCTCTTTAACACTTGTAACTATGTAAACAACATTGACAGTGTTAAAAGTCTAGGTCCTTAGGTTTGATGACTAAATGACTTTGGATTAGTGACCACCATACTAATTATTACAAGTTAATTTACACCACTAGTTATCCAACATTCTCTCGAAAAATTATGAGAAATATGGGTTAGGTTATAAGAAACCCAACTCTAAAACATTTGAAGCCATCACATCCAAACCTACCATATCCATTCTCATTCTTGAACTAGAACCATTGACACCCATAACCCTTTAAGATCTTATTGATGTAGATGACATTGTATCCATCCCACCTAATTTCTTTTTAGTCAATACCATATCTTTAGGACCGCTTACTTATCAATCCAACCATGTCATTAAAAAAATCCCTCTTATTTGGCTAGAAATGGTTAAAGAAGATTCACCTATCATAAATATCCTTCAATGTCATGATGACCAAGACATCCTTTCCCATATGGGAGTTAAAGATCAATTATTCCAAAAATCCCTACCATCTGATACACCAACCCTCCTCAATGAATCCACCATCGATGTAAACTTAGGAACCCCTCAAGATCCTCGCATAGTTAAGGTAGGTCAATCATTAAATCCATAGGAGTTAGATGAATTCACCACATTTTTATCAAAATATTATCAAGCTTTCACCTAGTCATATAGTGATATCTGCAGAATTGACCCCAATATTATTTTACATAATATTTTAACATATCCAAATGCTAAGCTAGTTAAACAAAAATCAGTAAGATGCATCCACGTATATCTATCCTTATCAAAGAATAGTTACAACATCTTTTATCAACTAATTTTATCATACCCATTGATTATCCACAATTTATATCTAATATCATTTATGTAACCAAAGCTTCAAAAAATTTACGTATCTACACAAACTTCAGGGATCTTAATTTTACTTTTCCTAAGATGATTCCCCTCTTTCAAACATAGATCAACTCACTGACCTAACAACCGACCATGAAATACTTTCCCTTATTGATGGTTTTTCTGGTTAAAATCAAATTCTTATCACCACCGATGGCCAACATAAGACCTCTTTCATCACACCTTCGGAAACCTTTTGCTACCATGTCATGTCATTTAGCCTTAAAAATGAAAAAGCTACTTATCAACGTGTCATGACTTATATTTTTCATGATTTCATTCACAAAATCATCTAAGAATATATTGATGACCTTTTAGGAAAGTCAATATAACACAATGATCACCTTAATTTCCTTGAATCCATCTTCACTCATCTCATTCAATATTGTCTTCTTCTAAATCCTACAAAATGTGTTTTTGGTGTTCTCACTAGAAAATTTTTAGGATTCATCATTTCTATCCAAGGTATTAAAGTTGACCTAGAAAAGGTTAAGGAAATCATTGAAATTCCTCCACCATATAATCTTACACAATTACTTAGTCTTCAAAGTAAATTACAACCCATTCGTCATTTTATATCACAACGTTTTGACCATTGTCAACCATTTCATCATTTTCTTCGTAAGGATGTTGATTTTCACTGGGATTCTAATTATCAGAAAGCCTTCAATGAGATTAAACAATATATTCTATCACCACCTATGCTTACTCCACCTTGATAAGGAGATCCATTCAACATATATATATATATATATATATATATATATATATCTTCTTCAAAACATGCTCTTGGAGCCATGCTCGCTCACCATGATAATCAGGTTCATGAATAGGTTGTGTATTATATCATCCGCACACTCCATGAATATGAAACTGTTACACTGAAGTTGAAAAGCTATGTTGTGCTTTATACTTTTCCACTTCCAAGTTGCATCATTATCTTCTTAATCACAAAATGTATGTTGTCACTAGCTTCAATCCCCTTAAAAAATACACTTTAAACCTTGTCATAGTGATCATATCACTTGATGGATTATGATTATGAATGAGTTTGAACTCAAATTGATATCACAAAAATATATTAAGGGATAGACCATTATAGACTAGATCATTAACACTCCCTTACCTGAAAATCAACTTCCTCATGAATACTTTCCAAATGAATCCATCAGAAATGGTGATGAATATGAGTTCATCCCTATCGAATGGGTCTCTTCTTTGATGGTTCTAAATTCCAGGAAGGAGGAGGAGCTAGTTCTATTATCATACCTCCTTAGGGCATTCCTATCATGTTATCATTCAAACTTAACTTCTAGTGCACTAATAATATGACATAATATGAGTCTTTAATCATGGTTCTCATGAAAACTATTATCCTAGGTGTTCACATCTTAGACATATATGAATATTCATAACTTGTTATCAGTCAAGTAAAAGGATAATATCAGTGTAAAAATGAAATCTTAAAAAAATATAAAGCTAATATTGACTTTCTCCTTGGCACTTTTGATCACTACACTATCCAAACCATCCCACGATCCTCTAATAAGTTTGCAGATACAATGGCATCTTTAGGAGCCCTCATCCCATTAGAAATAGAAGAGTCAAAAGAAAATATTGAAGTATTTGTCGTTGTTCAACGATTGGATCACCCTTCACATCAAAATTAACTTCCTCCTATAAACATCGTTTATAATAACCCAGCTAATTTATAGTATACTCAGATATACGATTATCTTACCGAATAAAAAATCATCGACTTATCACGTAACGATAAATGATCATTTCTTCAATGCGCCACTTTCTTTTTCATTATACGCAGTATCCTTTACAAATGTATTTTTATGGTATCCTATTAAGGTGCCTTAAATCACATGAGTCAACTAAAGCAATCGAAGAAGTCCATGATGGAGTTTGTGGAGGACATTTCAATGGAAATTCCATCGCTAAATATGTCATACAGTTAGGGTATTATTGGCCTACTATCACTAAATATTTTTGTGAATATGTCAAGAAATGTGTTAAATGTCAACTTCATTCAGATCTCATCCATGTCCCCAGTCAAGCATTACAACCTTCTCAGGACCTATGGCCTTTCTCTCAGTGGGGGTTAGACCTCATTGGTGCTATTAATCCTAAATCATCTCAACAACATCACTCTATTATCACATCTACTGAATAATTCACTAAATGGGTTGAAGTTATCCCTTTAACATCCACTAAATCAGGACCTATTATCAATTTCATATACCAATACATTATATGTTTTTTAGCATCCCATATAAACTTATCACAGATAATGGAAAATATTTTAAAAATAAAGAAGTTAAAAATCTATGTGATACCTTCAACATCAAACTCAACTTTCATCACCATATTATCCCCAAGAAAATGGATAGGATGAGGCCTCAAATAAAACACTTAATAAAATCCTTATGAAAATAGTAAATGATGCATGAAGGAATTGGCATCTCCAAATCCCATTTTATTTATGGGCCTATGAAACTAACATCCGTACTCCTATGGGAACCACACCTTATTCACTCATTTATGGCTCTGAAGTTGTCTTACCTCTTGAAATTAAAATTCCATCACTTTGTGTATCTCTTAAAGAATTTATCCCTAGCGAATAGTATTGAAAATACCATTTAGAACAACTCGAAATGTTAGATGACAAATGTCTAGTGGCCCTTGAACATCATCAGGTTTATCAAGAATGTATTAAACTATCATATAACAAACATATAAAATAATGTTAATTTAAAATCGGTGATCCGATGCTTGAATAAAATCACAATGTAACTCAATTAGAATGAATTAAACGTGGAAATGTTTCCCTAATTGTATTAGTCCATACGTTATCACTCACAAATATGGGTCAGGAGCATATTGTCTCACTTCCCTTGATGGTGAACCTGAAAAGGAACCTCTGAATGCCTTGCACTTGCATCCATTTTACTATTAAATGATTTATCATCATGATAGTAGTTACATTTAAAATCTTATCACTCCATCATATCATCCATCTTGTCATAGTAATGATTTGAAAACATGTGGTTATCCATCATTATCTTAGATATACCGAAAAAATGAACACCATAGATTTGATCATCACATATTTCACTTTGGGAAAGTTCCTCTCTTATAGGAACTCATTTAATCATTACACTATCATGTGAAAGTTATGACATGAGGAATGAATGTGTAGATCATATATATCCTCTCCCCTCCTTGAAATGTTTTATTAGGTATTTTCCCTAAGCTAAAATATATATATTGAAATCATTTGGATGCATTTCTAAAAAGATAAAAAAATGATAGAATGATCCCTTGAAGGATAGATATCCATCAAAAATCATAAACCGATCCCTTAAAAGATGAAAATATGTAAAAATCAAAAGTAAAAAGTAGATCGATCCCATGAAGGACAGCTACGAGTCAAAAATGAAAACCATACCCTCAAAGGATAGCTACCCATAAATAAGGGATTCCCACATTGGTTAGCCTTGAAAATAAATACATCAATATCAAAATCATCCAATAAGGCTTTTGGAATCAATCAACTTTCCCCTCATAGAAAACTTCCTGCATTGATTAGTTTGCTTTAAAATCAAATATGAAAATCATGGGCATTTCTCTATGAGTCCATGGAAAAGGAGAACCTTATTCCTATCTCAACCTACACATGTTCAAAACCCCTTTCATGTCCTAGAAAAGAAAATTCAATTAATCCCATGTTTTATTAAGATTTGTGTAACTATCCATTGATAATCTCATTTAACTTTCATTAAGGCTACTAGTGCAAGTGTATTCAAGCTTTCAAAACCCATTGCATATGTGTCAAATCCATCATGGGGAAATAATTTCATTTTACTTAAATCATATTTTTGATATAGTTCATTTCAAATCACATTTTAAAAGCCATTTAATTAATTAAATAATTCAATATATTCACAAAATATCATAACTAATACATCCATCAAAATCCATCAAACACTAAGATATTATAAATTTAACAACATACACATGAAAGTCAAATAACATTAGACATAAACCTTATAATCATCATTATATAAATCAAGTCCATATACATCATAATCGTAAAAAAAAAAGGGCTTCTAAGAGCCATATATCAAAATATATATCATATAATTGTCTTACAAAAATGGGTTTCTATGATCCATATACCAAATAAATCAAACATGATATCAAATAGTAAACTAGAAACCTCCAAGGGACTATTTAAGAGGGTTTATACTTCCATCTCCTCCCTAATAAAATCTACCTCAAAATACTCCCACACCACCAACAACACCAGACACCCCTCCATCTCCTCTCTCGCTGTCACCTACTTTCTCTGTGTCCATGATGGATGACCCATACTCAAGACACTAGTATTAGGGCATGTTGCCTTAGTGGCCAAGCGATCGGTATATAAAGTGGCATCAGGATAATCATTCATGGTGATATCAACATAATAATCATGATCTTCATGTAAGGCCTCATAATGAGTCCTAGAAACCATCCCAAACCCCACATGAGGCTATAATCCACTAGCCCTAGCGTCTACCCCACTAGGTTTTCTGCTAGCCTCCGATCTCTTCCTATTGGCGTGTGTTATCTCCACCAACTCCGCACTAGAAATAAAAGGCCCAGTAATCCCTAAGGCCTTCCTCATCCCATCTCTTTGTCCCTTATACCAATCTCTATATGTAATGGCCTGAGCTAGTTGTACACTGAGTCCATCTCACTTAGTGATCAAGTCATCTCGGTCGAGATCAAAGTATCATGAACACCTAGTAGGTAAAATCACTCTCTCTAAGATGTACCTCTCTCTCCCTCCACTATGGCATTTTTGGTCATCACCACTACAATAGCTACATCCAAATCAGCATCATCCTCCTCACTGTCATCCTCATCACCCTCCACTACATCCTGTATTGGCGCTCTTCCCACCTCGCTAAGAATGTACCCATATAACTCTCTATGTAACCCGAGCCCTATCAAAACTCCTCAATGCTTGGGTCCACTAGGATATATAATATGAGGTGATGCACCTAGAATTTACCAAATAACACCCTAGTCGCATTGGCACATCACTCAGCCTAGATTGAGCGCTCACCCAAAGTGCACAAAGGTACCAAGTCCCTCTTTAGGGTTGTTGTAGTAGGATGTTAGCATGATGAAGGAAGAAACATATAGATTCATAACTAATCCATCATTCTATAATGCATGCTACATTCAGATCTATGAAAGAACAATTTTAAACAATAATCATGATTGAATCAAGAACATGCACTACTCAATTACACACAAAAATGACACTTAGGTTCAACCAATATCTTCCATCTATTAATAAACATAGAAGCTCCTTACAATAATGGAAATCTATACCAATGTGCACATGGATCCGATACAAGAATCTAGTCATATACATATTATCTTCATACATCCATCTCTCTTCTACACTCTCTATATATCTTCTACTATGTGCTTCACATCATATATATAGGGTGGGGACTTTCCCTTCACCACTTATCTATTCCAAAAATAGGCTGCATGCTATTAATAGCCATGTGCCATTTACAGGCATAGCCACACATGCAAGTGTGCTATCTATAGACCTCTTATAGTTAACTAAAGTGATAATCCTATTCTTATCTCGTCTCCATGTAAAATGCTTTGATCTGATCCTCTAAAGATAGATAATGCATGGTATGCACATCTCTACATCGTTTATGTGTTCTGCATGCCACCTTCTAAAAATAGGTCTTCATACTGAAAATCAGCTAAGTTCTAAATACTAAACTTTCCCTCCGCGCACGAGTTCTTCCCCGTCCCTCCGCGCTCTTGATCCAAGACTTCTCTCCCATGTAGAATTCTTGTGTGATCTCTAACAAGTATTCTCTTATCAACATTACCCCACACTAATCTCATTGTCATCCCAATAATGGTTATCTCCAAAAATTGAAGTAAAGAATAGAAGAATGGAAAGAATAAGAATAAAAGAATGTAGGAAAAAAAGAATTTTTATGAGGCTATGAGGTAGCCTCCTCTATATCAGTTTGAAGTATCAACTCTAGATACTCCTCCTTTATTTTAGCCTCTAAGGCCTGCCATTTAGCTAGTGCTTGTTCTACTTTCTCTGGAATGTCCACAACAATGGATTCCAACTCATCCCTCGCAATCTCTCCTTTTTCATTCTACAAAACCAACAAAACACTTTGGAAATTGATGTCATTCTTCCTTCTAAAAGATCCATCTTCTACGTAATGATCTTCCTAATCTCTTCTATCCGAGTCTTATGTGGCTCTTGTGTTGTTGCCAAGGCCTCGTGCTTTTGCTTAACTATTGAAAATATTTCTACGTGGCCCAATGTCTCATCCTTCATTGCTTTTTGGACCTCATTGTTTTCTTCTAGGGTATTTATGTTGATAAGCACCTCTGGAGCTGTGCATATGTTCAAAGCATGGTCTACTTTCTTTAATACTTCTTGTAGCACTTATAGCAGCCCTTTATAGGATGCAATATTTCACATCACTGAGGCTTTCTCTTGTTCTACCTCTTTCTCTGACTTCCTTGGCACTATCATGCATAGAGGTTCATCTTCAAGCACCAGGTCCACCAACTTTCCTACATAATGTATTACTGAGGGAGACATTTGTGGTACCTTGATCTCCAGTGTGGCCTTGCTCGATGACATTGTCTCCAATATCCTCGTTGATGCCGATAAATACTTCATTCTTCTTCTATGCAAAGTCCCTCTCTTGTGTTATGTGTGTTATCTTCACATCCTTTGTCTTTAGCTCCTCCCGCAATGCTCTGATTGTTGCAGCTTTTTCCATGTTCCTTCTATCGCTTTAGTAGAAACCTTCACCAATGCATTTCTAACCTTTTCATCCAACATGAAAGTAGGCTTTATTATCATATGTCTATCTTGGGGTGCATTCTTCAGCCATCTTGAAACACATGACTCTTCACATACATTAAAGTTAGGCTCATCCATGTGGGTGTGCATTGACCATGATAGTTTCTTTCAAGTGTGTACAGTCACCATATCCTCATCCATTAGCTCCCATCCGAATAAACCCTTTTATGCTATTGTGTGCTCTGAAGTGGGCGCGGACAATTTTTCCTATGTCCTCTGCATACCCCATGGCTAATGGAATGTGCTCTCTACTCATCCTCTTTGATCTAGGACCCTTGGGAATTGTAGCTTCAAGGTTAGGATATTGTCTGTTACATTCGATCAGTCACATGCATGGATCCGAGGTTTAATTTTCTTTTTCTTTTCCGTCCTTTATCTCTTCATCTTTTTTCTCTTCCTCATTTTGTGGCTCATCTTCTTGCTCAAGTGGGTTAGGATATGCACACTTGATCTCTTCTAATTCCTTTTCTTATTTATCAAACTTCAAATTTCTTCTCTTCTTTGCTCCAAAGGTGGTATCCTTATGTGGAGAGAGATGAGGTGATTTCCATACCATTTGTGGGGTTTCACTTTAAATCCTTGTGCATCTGAACACTTTCTTAAATCTATGATCCCTCTACTCAACCTCTATATATTCCTCTTTGTATTGTCATTGAGTTGGAGTGGACGCATGCTATGACTCTTCTATATCATATGGTTTCTTTCTCCTATGCTCCAAGCCTCCATTATCTTCACGCTCCTCCTCTTCACCCACTACTTCAACAACTTATGTGGGCCTTTGCACTAGTATTTTTTCTATTATGTGCTTACCCTTTGGCAGCTGTGTTGGGTTTCAAAACGGAACATGGGTTGAAACCAAAGTCGGGGATAATAAGTCCCTCCTCTTTAATGGGAGATATCCCCATATTGAAAGTAGGAAAAACAAATGTACAGATATACAACTCTCAATGTTTGGACCCTGATATTTTGGAATGTTTTCATACTTAAAAGATTATCAATCAGAAGGAATAGAAGAATATGGAGATGGGAGAAGGAAGAAAACAAAAATGATTTTGGGAAATATAGATAGTAGAGTATCTCCTACTTACATTGAACCAAGAAAATATAGAAAAGGATCAATTACTTCACCACCGGCGCAAATATGCAGACATAAAGTTCTAAAGATTCACATAGACTAGAACACAAAGTTTCTATTGAATGAAAAACAAAAGATTCATTGAGTTCAGGTAAGGAGAGAGAAATAAATAACAAAGGAAAATAAGAAAAGAAAGAAACAACTTCGTATTGAATTACTTCAGAATTTATAACCTTCCCAGAAAACCAGAATTCCCCTTTTCCATAGCCAAAACCATCTTCTTATAACAATTTGTATACATCTATACTTTTTCCCCAAGAAAAGAATATCTGAAAGGAATAATGTTTGTTGTAGATTTTCTTTTGGAAAGTGACATGAAGCAAATGCACTCGGGAAAACTAGAGGTTCAAAAGGTGAATATTTCGTTATTTTGAGAATGATTATTTTAGCGAGGGGGCATCTCATGATTTTCTTCTTCATGTGGTCTTGCCATTTCCACCTTTTAACCAATTTCATAGCACTCAGGTGCTTACTAGTAAGAGTTTTCTCCTTTTTTATCGTGTATTCCCAATAAAGCGCATTTTCTCGATGATTAAAATTTCCATCCCTTCAAACTTATCAATTTAGCTCCATAATAAAACAAAAAAGCATCTCATGGGGAAATGACAAGAATACAAAGAAAAAGAATGAAGAACGATCCATTTTTGCATTTTGTAGAGCTTTTGTTTGTTAATGGCATTAAAAACCAGATGAGTGCATTTGGCTATCATTTCCCCCTTTTTCCTTCAAATTTGGACCCTACATGTGGCAAGATCAAAGTAATGACGGTCATGGTGAAGAAAACTACAATTCCTAACATTTGGGAGAAAAAGTGTGATTTCTCATTTTACTCCACCCTCCCGTAGCTCCACCAAAAGCCGGACATGTGGCACCATATGAGTGGCTGAGGAAATACGGTTCAAATCTACCATTTAAACTCTTTTTAACAAAAATCTCAAATTTTTGAAAACCTCCACCAGCCCGCTTTGAATTTTCAATGTGAACACATGGAACACCACGATTGGAAACGGGGACGTGACTCAATTTGCAACTTTTAACCTTTTGGTGAAAAAGGCTAAAATTCTTAATTTCCCCCACATGTTTGCTATTCTAATTTCATCCTTCAACATGTGGCATTGCCTGACTAGGTGCGGGAATGTGCTTCAATTTTATACTTTATCTATTTTTGAAAAGGGGAAAAATTCCAACTTTTCCCCAAAATTTTGTGCCTCCGACGTTGACTTTTCAATGTAGGTCAGGTGTCCCTTTCTAATATGTTGCGGGCCTTAACTTAGAAATTTTCCCTTCGCATGAGCGGGGTTGTGAGCCATTTTACAACCTTTTGCCCTTTCTGGAAATAAGGATAAAATTCTGAAAGTCCTCCGCCATTCCACCAAAGCACCAGTGAACTGAAAAATAGCCACGTGTCCTTTTCTGATTCCTCAACACGTGGCCTCACCTAATTGGTTGCGGGGATGTGCTTTACTTTTATCTATTTTGAGAAGGGTAAAAATTCCATCTTTTTCCCCAAAATTCCATGCCTCTACCATTGAATTTTCAACATGAACACATCTCACTTTCCGATTTGCTATGGATTTCAACTCAGAATTTTTCCTTTTGCTTGGGGCCACGGGTATTTTTAGAATTTTTTTGCCCTTTCACCGCAATGCCTTAGAGAATAAAGTGGATCTGTCACCCTGAACTTCTACCAAAACTACTCCAGCCAATTAGGGACCAGCGGGATGTGGGTTAAATTTGACATTTTTTCCAAAATCACCAAAAGTGATAAGTTCAAAAGGAACCCATCTGGATGCATCCAATGAGAAACAAATGCACAATTTCACCTTTTTGAGAAAGAATTTGATGGGGAAAAGAACATAGGAAGTTGCAAGAAATGGGAAAATGCCATTTTTCTCCCGATGAAGAATTTATTTCTCTACAAAAGGTTTAAAAGAGAGATGCAAGGTCCCACGCATTCCAAATGCATAAAAGAAGAACTAAAATCATTTCCCATCCATTGAAAATAGGTAAAACATTTTAACGGTAGCAGAATGAGGAGCTTTATTAAAGGCATCATGGGAAATGAAAATAAGCATCAAAGGAGTTTAAAACATGAATTTATTCTATGGAAGGGCTCCAATTTTCATGAATTTAGATTCGAAAGGGTGGGGAAAATTGAGAGGACAACAACTGGCTCCTTCTGGGGATGATTTGGTAGAGGAAAGAGGAAAAATCAAGAACCTTAGAGAATTATGGGTAATCATATCAAATCAATGTCTTAGCCAATGGGAAACAGAGTAAAAAGAAACAATACCAACATAGAAGAGAACACAGGAAGGAAACCAACCAAAATAAAACAAGGAAAAAAAAAATCTATACAAAATGTACAGAGGGAACACCAAAACTCCTAGGTTTTGAACAACTTCAAAAATTTCCCACTATAAGGAAGTGGGAGAGGAGAACCATCCATGTAATCCAGTAAAAATATTTCTCACCAGCAAAATGCTTGATTTTAAAAGGACCAAGCCAAAGGGAATCAAATTTACCATGGCTACCTCAAGGTTCATGCCTTTTGTCCCAAAGAAGAACATTGTCTCCCACTTGAAAAGTTATGGGTTTAGTCGTTTTTTCAAACAGAGCTTTTACCTTGAGTTGATGAGCTGATATTCATCAACCACTTGCAATCTATCTTCATTCAACTTCTAGAGGTACATAATTCTTTTTTCCAATGAATTGGTAAAGTTGGCATCCTCAATGGCCTTCATCAAATGTAAGGCTGGTATTTCCAATGTCACTAGCAGCTGAGATTCAACTCCATATACCACTTGAAAATGAGACATTCCAATGGCTCTCTTAAGTGTAATCATATCTACCCATAAAGCATCATATAGTTTCTTATGCCAATTCCTCTGAGATTCATTAACAAGATTCTGAACAATGGTGACCAAGTTCTTGTTAATTGATTCTGCTTGCCCATTCCCTTAGGGATAGTAATCTAAAGAGTGGGCAAAGGAAATGCCATAGCCATAGTAGAAATCCATCATCTCAACAGAAGAAAAATTGGAAGCATTGTCAATGAAAATCTTGTTTGGTATCCCAAATCTTATTAATATGTGCTCCTTGATGAAGTTTCATACTACTTGAAGTAGTACTTTTAATTGGAATGGCTTCCTACCACTTGGTGAAATAATCGGTGGTCTTGAAACATGAGTATGTCATGCACTTGAAAGTGGATTGAGTGTCCCAATGAAGTCCAAACCCCATTGTTGAAAGGGTTCCTTAATTACCACTTGGTTTGAGAGGTAAAGTAGACAATTTGGTTCTTCCAACAAAGGTTTGACATGATTCACACTTGCCTACCCACTTTGATGCATCTTTAAATAGGGTAGGACAATATTATCTAGCACGAGAGGATTTTGTGGGTTGTGATAAAGAAAGAGAAATGACCTCCATAGGCTTGGTCATGAAAGGCTGAGAACAATTTCTTTTTTTTGCTCTTTGTCAACACATTTCAAGAGTTTTAACAATGCATTTTCCCACAACACATATTGCGTAGACCTTAATTTGATGGCTCTCTTATCCTTGGCACTCAAATGAGATGGAAATTCTCCATAAGTAAGAAAGTGTGCAATGTCAGCATACCATTCATCAGTTGAGCTGAGTAAAAGAACAACATGGATATCAACTTCTTCCTTGGACAATTTTTCATCGAATCCTTTAACAATGAGTTCACATAAGCCCTTTCCTCAAACTAGGTTTGTGGTTTTGATGTCAAGATCATACTCTTGAACTTTGGCTACCCAATTTCCTCTCTTGGTTCCAAATTCTTGTTGTGTAAGAATGGATTTAATAGTTGTATCAAGCACAAGCACAATAGAATGAGAGTTGAGGATGTAGAAATGAAATCTGAATCACATCTTTGACCACCGCAAAACATGTTTCTCCATCATGGTGTACTTATTCTCATGGTCTTTCAAAATATAACTCATGAATGCTATGTGGAGTTTATAACCTTCACATTCTCTGGCTTAACACAACATCAAGAGTACTTTAAGTAGCATAGCAATAGATAATGAAGTCTTTGTTTTAATCGAGCATGCCAAGATTGGAGTATTTTCTATAGCTTTCTTGATGTCTTCAAATGTAACCTTTCCTTCAGAGGACCAACAAAAAAATTTCTTCCCTTTCATCATGTGGGCTATGTTCAAAGTAAGTTTAGAAAAATCAGGTGTTAATCTTCTCAAGAAGTTGATCTTGCCAAAGAAAGAGTGCACACCCTTCTTGCTTGTGGGGAGAGGGATCTTGAATCATTTGGACTCTTTCTGGATCAATCTTGATTCCCTCCTTGGAGACAATGTGTCCCAATAATTTTCCCTTGGTAACACAAAAGACAAATTTCTTGGGATTCAAGGAGATGTCATGCTCTCTACACTTTTGGAGAACATTTTTAAGGTGTTGGAAATGATCAAGTCTAGTTTTTGAAAACACAGTTAGATCATCAAGGTATACAACTACTCATTTCCCCTTGAGACCGCCAAATTCTAGGTTTGTTTCCCTCTAAAAGGTGGAACCAGCATTGATGAGGCCAAAATGAATTCTCCTATAAGAAAAGGTGCCCCAAGGAGTGGTAAAGGTAGTCTTATGCTGATCTGCAACACTTAATTCTACTTGATTATATCCTGAGAATCCATCAAGCATGGACAACATTTCTGAACCTGTAACAACCTGCAACACTTGATCCATTACGGGAGAGGATAATTATCCTTCAAAGAGGCTTGATTTAAATTCCTAAAATCAACACAAATCTGGATCTCACCATTCTTCTTCCTGACAAGCACAATATTAGCAATCCACATTGAATGGTGAATGGGGAAAATGATCTTAGCCTTCAATAAATTTTGGATCTCTTGAAAGATTGTATCAGCAATTTCAGGATATACTACTTTTTATTTTATCGGAAGGGCTTGATCCCAGGATTTAGAGGAATGAAATGTTGCATCTCTTTTGGCTGAAAATCCTTGAGATCATCATAAGAATATGTAAGAACATCAACATACCTTTTCAACATATTTTCTACTTTTTTCCTCTCCTCTTATGTATAGTACTTTCCAATGTTTACTAGCACGGTTCATTAAGACTCCCACTTTTTATATTTTCATAATCAACATTCCACTTAGCTCCTTTGGAAGTTTTGGACTTGATGTACTTATCATGTTTATCAAATAACTCTTCCAAAATTACCAAACCTTTAGGTATCTTATTACCTTTTAGTTTTATGTAGCCATCACGATCCATTTATTCTTTTTGTCTTATACATTTGGGGGCACACACTCTCTAGGTAGATTTCAACTTCCTTCAAAGTACAAATGGTCAAAATTATCTCTAAGTTCAAGGAAGGAAAGCAAGTGCTGATCATAATTAAAGACCTGCCAATTGTTTGCATTTTCAGGTACACTAGGCCTATGAATCATCTCAATGGTGAATTTATCTTGGGAAAAATACGGATGAGGGATCAAGAGAGACCTTGAGATAGCCAAGGAATCAGTCCCGTGTTTCTTTCCCTTGGCACGACTTTAATTGAAAAAGCATAAAGGAACTCAATGAGATCCCAAAACAAATTCCAGTAAATTTTAAACCTTCTATTCTTCACTTGAAAAATATCTCTGACCTATTTTACAATCAGCTCTGCATCTCCACAAGCAAGGATATTCTTGATCTCCATATATTTTTCCATGCTTAATCCAATGATGAGAGCCTCATACTTAGTTGTATTATTTGCTTTTTTAAATTGGAGCTTGAAGGAGAAAGGATGAATTTTCCCTTTAGGAGAAATAAACACCACACCACCTCTAGAACTAGCCAAGGAGCATCTTCCATCAAATTAGATCTAAAATCCATTAGGATCAAGAAACACTTCCTTAGGATGGTTAGCCTCATCTTGTGACATGATCATGTAGTTACCATGACTAATGTCCTCATAAAGTATTTGTGCCTTTGGGTCATCTATTTTTTACACAATATATTTAGTTTGTTTCTTAGGCAGTAGCTTCTTCATTTTCCCATTCACTAGAATAAGAGCATGTGACCAATCCATCATGATTTCTCCTCCAACATTTTTACAAAAATTTCTACTCAGCAACATACCGTAGGAAGGGGGAATATCAGCTACCAAAATGGTGGCTAAAACTCTCTTCTTTGGAAAAGCAACAAAGGCTACTTGTGCATCCTTGATCCTTCTAACCAATGACACTTATCTACTTTCCATTGAGTAACATGAACCAAAATCATGGGTTAGGGTTAAGCCTAGGGCATGAGCTACCTTAGCAGGCATCACATTATCTAAAGCACTAGAATCAATAACACAATTGTTGAGTTTGTGGCCAACTATGAGTACAGGTGACATAAAATGGTTTGATCTTCCCATCGGATGAAGTGATTTGCTGCCATAAGGCTTGGTTGATATGAAGGATAAGGAGTGGGAAAGATACCTTTAGAACTATGGGATTAAGGCTTGGATTTGGAGTTTACAAAGTCTACCATCTTAGCAAAGGCCTTGGGATGGGTTTGGTAGAATTCGCTTCTAAGATCTAGACCTTGGTTTTCTTGAGATGGTCAATAATGTCAAAAGAACTAGAGGTAGACGGAGCATCGGTGATAGGATTAGATGAAAATTTTGACTTATCAACTCTATCTTTTGAAGGGAAAGAAGTTTTAGGAACAGAAACAAAGGAGGAAGGAACAACAAAACTTACCTTGGGTGTGGAAGAAGTTGGAATAGGATCTCCTCTCCTTGTAATCACTAGAATGGCCGTAGGAGGTTCCTTAGATATTTTAGCAGGTTACACCACTTTCTCCTTCTTTTTGGCTTGCTCACAATTCATGATAGCATATGATTCATTATTAATCTCTATAACTCTTTCTTCATAATCATACTCTTCTTCTATACCTTTAGTGGTGAGAAAATAGACATAAGATCCACTCAAATATTCTAATTCTTCATCGTATTATTCTTCATGTTCTTTACAGTTTCATCCTCCTCATTATCAAGCTCCAACACTTCACATGTTACATTGACTAGAAATTCAACAGGTGGGCCTTCAATTGCCAGTCTAGTCTCGAGTAGAGGGTAACCAATTCCTAGGATGAAAGTTCTTCCTAGGAACATCCTAATAAGGAGCATGATTGGAAACCTACTTCTTAAGGGAAATAAGATCATTAGAAAGAATTTGTACCAATTGATCTACATCATCTCCAAGAGAATATGTGGGAGAAGGAGATCCTTTGGATTTGGATGAATCTCTCTTTAGTTTTCCAAACATGATCGGATCATCTTCAACATTGACAACAAATCTCGATCTGCATCCAAAGTGGAAAGATTGTCTCTCCTAGGTACATAGCTCACTTCGGTAGTTGAGTATTAAGGAAGAAACATTTATAAATATGATCCACGGGGTGTGTGTTTTGTGGGATCCTATTAACTAGCCTGTTTGATTTGGCCACAAATTCCCTCATGGGGTCATGTGAATTTGTCTTGATTTGAGAAATTTGGGCTAAGAGGGCATGTAAATCCTTAGCGAGTTTGAAATTCTGCTCAAACCGGGTCATCATGGTGTTCCAATTGGTGATGGATCCAGCAACAGATGGTAAAACCAATTAGTAGCATTATCTTGCAATGTCTCCATAAAAATCATAATAGAGATATATTCATGTTCAAATCCAAGAACACCACAAGCAACAATTAAGGCCGTAATATGTTCATTTGGATGAACCTTCCAATCACCTCTCGAATTTAGGGAAATTCTTTCTATTACCTCTAGGTAATTCATGCAATGGTTGGGGAAGAGCAAGAGGCCAAACCCTTTGGCCCCAAGGTAGAGGAGCTGCCATCCTTGGAAAGATTGTTTGGAGAGGAACTGAAACACCAGTGAGAATCAAAGCATGAAAATTAGGAATGATTTGATCTTAAGGGATGTCACTCCCAAAATTTTTGTCTCTAGTAGAAGCAATGCTTGCAGACCTTGTTCCTCTTCTTTTTCTTATTGATGAAGGGAGAGAGAAACCTTGATGATCCAAAAGTTGGAAATGAGGGTCTTCTTCCCCAAGGGTTCTTCTACTGCGAGAGTATCTTCGAGTCCCTAGATCAAAGATGATCCAAAATTTGTTATTCAAAAATTGGAATCCATTTGTAATGAATTCCCCAGTGAGTCACCAAAAGCTGTGCAATGAATTTCCCAGAGAGTCACCAAAACTGTTGGGTTTCAGAATGGAACATGGGTTAAAACCACAATCAGGGGACAACAAGTCCCTCCTATTTAATGGGAGAGGTTCCCTTATTGAAAGTAGGAAAAAAAAATGTATAGATATATAACTCTCAATGTTTGGACCTTGATATACTGGAATGTTTTCATACTTAAAATATTATCAATAAGAAGGAATAGAAGAATATGGAGATGGGAGAAGGAAGAAAAAAACAATGCTTTTGGGAAATATAGATAGCAGAGTATCTCCCTACTTACATTGAACTAGGAAAATATAGAAAAGGATCAATTACTTCACCACCAGTGCAAATCTACAGACATAAAGTTCTAAAGATTCACACAGACTAGAACACAAAGTTTTTATTGAATGCAAAACAAAAGATCCATTGAATTGAGAAAGGAGAGAGAAATATATAATAGAGGAAAATAAGAAAAGAAAGAAATAACTTTTGTATTGAATTAATTTATAATTTACAACCTTCCCAGAAAACTAAAATTACCCTTTTCCATGGGAAAAACCATCTTCTTATAACAATTCGTATACATCCATACTTTGTCCCCAAGAAAAGAATATCCAAAAGGAATAATGTTTGTTACAGATCTGATTTTGGAAAGTGACATGAAACAAACACACTCATGAAAACTAGAGGTTCAAAAGGAGAATATTTCGTTAGTTTGAGCATGATTATTTTAGTAGGGGGCATCTCATGATTTTCTTCTTCATGTGGTCCTGCCATTTCCACCTTTTAACCACTTTCATAGCACTCAAGTGCTTATTGGTAAGTTTTCTCCTTTTTATTGTGTATTCCTGATAAAATCCATTTTCTGATGATTAAACTTTACATCCCTTCAAAATTATCAATTTGGCTCCATAATAAACCAAAAATGCATCTCATGGAGAAACGAAAAGAATACGAGAAAAACTAATGAAGAATGATCCATTTTTCACATTTTGCGAGCTCGGTTCGTTAATGGTGTTAAAAACTAGATGAGTGCATTTGGCTATCTTTTCCCCCTTTTACCTTCAAATTTGGACCCTACACGTGGCAAGATCCTAACAACAACGACCCTAGGGAAGAAAACTACATTTCCTGACATTTGGGAGAAAAGCACGATTTCTCATTTTTCTCCGCCCTCCCACAACTCCGCCAAAAGCTGGACATGTGGCACCATCTGAGTGGTTGAGGAAATGTGGTTCAAATCTGCCATTTAAACTCTTTTTTATCAAAAATCTCAAATCCTCAAAAATCTCTCCTGCTGCCCTGCTTTTGGCTTTTCAATGTGAACACGTGGCACACCACGATTGGAAATGGGGATGCGATTCAATTTGCAACATTTTAACCTTTTGGTGAAAAAGGCTCAAATTCTCAATTTCCCCCACAGGCCCACTATTCTGATTTCATCCTTCAACATGTGGCATCACCTAACTGGGTGCGGGAATGCGCTTCAGTTTTATACTTTACTGTTTTTGAAAAGGGGAAAAACTCAAACTTTTCCCCCAAATTTTTGTGCCTCTGCCATTGACTTTTCAACATACGCTAGGTTTCCCTTTCTAATCTTCTACGGGCCTTAACTTATAAATTTTCCCTTCACATGAGTGGAGCCGTGGGCCATTTTAGAATCTTTCACCCTTTGTGGAAACAAGGCTAAAATTCCCAAAGTCCTCCACAGTGTCCGCAAAGCACTGTGAAGTGAAAAATAGCCACGTGTCCTTTTCTGATTCCTTAACACGTGGGCTCACCTGATTGGTTCTGGGATGTGCTTTGATTTTTATCTATTTTGAGAAGGGGAAAAATTCCAACTTTTCCCCGAAAGTCCATGCCTCTGCCATTGACTTTTCAACATGAACATGTGTCCCTTTCCAATTTGTTGTGGATTTCAACTTAGAATTTATCCTTTCACTTGGGTGGGGCCGCGGGTATTTTTAGAATTTTTTACCCTTTCACTGCAATGCCTTAGAGAATAAAGTGGATCCGTCACCCTAAACTTCCATTAAAACTCTCCCGACCAATTAGGGATCGGTGGGGATGTGGGGCAAATCTAACATTTTTTCCAAAATCACCAAAAGTGATAAGTTCAAAAAGGAACCCATCCGGCCACATCCAATGAGAAACAAATGTGTAGCTTCACCTTTCCAAGCAAGAATTTGATGGGGAAAAGAACATAGGAAGTTACAAGAAATGGGAAAATGCCATTTTTTCTCCCGATGAAGAATTTCTTTCTCTGTAAAAGGTTAAAAAGAGATATGTAAGGTCCCACACATTCGAAATGCATAAAAGAAGAACTAAAATCGTTACCCATCCATTGAAAATAGGTAAAACATTTTAACCGCAAAAGATTGAGGAATTTGATTAAAACTGTCATGGGAAATGAAAACAAGCATCTAAGGAGTTTAAAACATGAATTAATTCTATTGTAAGGCTCTAATTTTCACAAATTTAGATTCGAAAGGATTGGGAAAATTGAGAGGATAACATATTGGGAGCACGAATTCATTTTATACATACTTATTGTTCTCCATCTTGGGCTTCAGTTGAAGATACATGAATGTTGCCCCTACATCTGCTAGAGCCATAATTATTGGATTAATATTCAACACCTCCGAAATGATCCTCTTGGCGTAAGAACTTCTTCCAAGATACACATGCTTCTTCCTCAACGTATGGTAGTCACAGTCTACCTTATCTGCATTGAATACTAGTCGGTGTGTGTCTATAAATATGTGAACAAATGCTTGGAAATACCTTGCAGTGAATGCGTAAGGTAATTTACACCAAGGGCTCTAGAATCCATCTCTCATTGGGAAGTGCATGATGCGAAATGTTGATATATAGAAAATGGACTTGTTTCCCTACTACTAATGGTAGGTCCTTGGGATGTGCCACTCTTTTCCACATGTCACACGGATCCTGTTGTACCATTTCTCTGCCCTTTGCTTGATGTCATCTGTCATGGCCCCTTTACATAGGTACTTGTTGAACCTTTCAGCTGGTAACTTATTCTCCATGGGGTATTCCCATACCTTTTCCTTCAGCTCGTCTGGTACTCTAATTTCCATGAATACTAGTGATAATAGAATATCCCCAAAGTCAATCTTCCCTCTTATGTGCACTTCCTCAACTATTTGTTCTACAATGTAGCCTACAATATTGTAGATTTCCCCTCCGACATCTTATGTGAAATGTGTAACCGTAAAGTATTTACTGTGACCACCGCTCCCGATCATTCAACATTGTAACAAGCTAGTCTTCTACTTGCAAAACTGACGCTTCTTTAATTTTTCTATGTCCATACCGCGCAGACCCTTTAGGTACCCTAACTCCTATCTAGTCTTTAATATCATGGCTTTATCTATGAGATCATTCTCTATGTCCTCTCTTGTGGCCTTGAGCAAACCTCAGAATCGATGAGATAAGCGTAGATGATATTCTAACTTTGCGTCTGTAAAGTAGAATTCCTCATGCACTCGCTCACGAGCCACCGATATAAGGGCTCATACTTCCCAAAATATGGAAGCTCATATAATTGGTAGACCCCGATTCTCTTTAGAAGATTTTCTCTTACATCATCATAAACCAACAACTCATCTACCGTACACTTGTTTGTCCTTGCAATGAGTAGGGAATCGATCTCCTTCTTGTTCTCTGTGGTCCATTGACTATATTTTCTCACTTTACTCTTTCGATAGGTGAATCCCATTCCTGGCTGATGATGACTCCTTCTGGATATTAAATTTTGAAAAATCACTTTCAAGTGCCATCTCTTCTTCCTCGATGACCACCTTCTTCTTTCCTTTTTTTTACCTACCGCAACTACCTTCTTAGGTGCCATTTTTACCTTGCAAACATCTCCTCTTTTAACACTATAATTTGTGAATCAAACCCTAGCTTGATTCAATCATGCCCTAGGTGGAAACTTCATGCCCTATCTCCTCTCTATCTCCTTGCTTCAATCAAACCCTTCACCACTGGGGACACAAGCTTCTTTTTGGACAGATCTATTTGTCACACTTGGTTTCACACCCTTCACACCTTAAACTAATCACTCGGATCTTCGTACTTAGTTCTTTCCTCAAATTATCTTAGTTGCAATGATAAAAAAGAATCCACATCCCATCCTTATATAATATTTCAAATTTTGATGCATTTATTACTCCACCTACCAAATATCCTCTCATTCATTGACCAAATTTGTTCGTTACACATGGTAAATCTTTACGCCCCAAATATAACCTTCTAGCACACCTTCCTACTCTTTGGTCACATACTTCTCTTCAGACACACCCTTACGCCTGAGTACCTCATTACTATACCTTCTCCTAGTATTTATCATGGTCTCTGTTTACCTCGCATTATACTATCCTTTCATTCATCTCCATCCTTGGTCGAGTTTGAGAAGTAATCTTATTTTAACTTAAAGCACACACATGTGAGATTATTCCTTTCACCTTTCAATTATCACATTATTTTACATGGATAACTACAACCACCCCACACTAAAGGTATGTGTAGTCCTATGTGCATAAACATTCTTCACATAGTAATTAGCTTCATGTGTGCAAGCGCACTTATTACACAAAAACAACTAAATTGACAAAGCATAGTGACAAATGAAGGAAATACATAATGGAAACCTAATCTAAATGGAAATACTACCTTATTACAAACACTAAGATGACTTATTTATATTAGGGCTTTAGCCTACTCCTGTTAAAGTAACCGAGTAGTCATGTTCCATCAAGTGCTTATAAGCGACAAGCACTGATTCAAGTATATAAGTGATGACATACGGCCCTAACCAATGTAGTTTGAGCTTTCTTAGATGGTGCAAGAACTTAGAGTCATAAAGAAGTACCATTTGTCCAATCTCAAACTTCTTATCCCTTATGTGTCTATCATGCCATGATTTCTACCTAGATTTTTCCTGCTTCTAAATCCATCATGCTATGGCTCGGTGCTCATCCAGTTGAATAATCTTCTCAATACACTCTTCTAAAGCCTTCTCATCATCTAGAAATCCGAGTGCGTAATGTGCAAAGAAGGTATCATAAATTCTATAGGGAGAATGACTTCTACACCAAACACCAACTGAAAAGGTATGGCTTTGTTCAATCTCTTGTAAGTTATTCTATATGCCCAAAGAACAAATGACACTTTTTCATCCCAATCCTTTCTTCCAACATCACAAATTTTTGTCAAAGGCTAGCTGAAAATCTTGTTGAAAGCCTCAAGCACTCCATTTTCCCCGTATGGTGGGGTGTATTGTTGATGGTGTGCAACCATAAACTCATCTAATAGGATCCTAATTGTCTCATTCAAAAAGTGTGTACCCCTATCACTTGTCAAGATTAAAGGACATCCATATCTTGTAAGAAAATTCTCCCATAGAAACCTAGCTGTTGTACAGTCCTTTATAGGTGTTGCTTTTATCCAAAGCATGTGAGATAATATATGAAAATAATGATATAGCGTGACCCAGTCCTATGTGTGGTCAAGTGGCGAAATAGGTCCTATAAAGTCAATGGCCCATTTCTCAAATAGTTCAGCACTAGTAATTAGCCTCAAAGGCATATCATATCTTTGCCTTGGTTTTCCTAGGCACCGACAATGATCACACACCTTATAATATTATTTACAATTTTTATACAATGTCTCCCACCATAATCCAACAAGTAGTATCTTACGGCAGGTTGCATCACCTACATAATGGGCTTCTTCCATAATATCCTTGTGCTGATGCTCTAATACACAAAGGCGTAATACTTCATCTCTACCTAGCTTGTAGAGGTCACCACCGATTAACATAAATGGTCACCACTATTTCTTTAATAATGCCTTCATTCCTTTTGGTGCCACACCAATCCACAAAAATATAGAAATATCTTCTAATTGCTATGGTGCATGCACACCAACCTTTATAAGTGTGCATCTCGGCATAGTTTCTTCAATTTTTGTGCCTCCTCTCCTAAGTGAATTCTAAACAAGTGGTCTAGTCTAGAGTTACTTTTCCCTAGCTTCACCATAACTATGAAGTCAAACTCTTGAAATAGGAGTACCCATTTGCATATGCGCCCCTGTAAGATGGGCTTATTTACCAAGTACTTGAATGCCATGTGATTTTTATAAAACAAAAATGGTGTTGCTAATAAGTACTATTGAAACTTGTGCAATGCATAGATCGTTGACAAAGCTTCACACTCTATAGTTGTATAATTCCTTTCAGCAGGAGTCATCTTCCTACCAGAAAAAAAAATTAGATGATCTATAATAACTTCTCTAGGTTAACCTAACACCGCACCAATGGCCATGCCAGAGGTGTCCACATGCACATGAAATGGTTTATCCCATGAGGGAAAACACATAATGGGCACGTTTCTCTTTTAATATCTCAAATGCATGTTGTTGTGGTTCTTCCCAATAAAATGTACCTTTCCCCTTCAGTAACTCTTCCAAGGGTGCAACAACTTTGGCATACCCTTTGATGAATTTTCTATAATATCTGTATGACCTAAAAATCCACGCACCTCACTTTGACTGGTAGGAACTTCCAGGCCTAGAATGACTACAACCTTAGTTGGATCAACCAACAAACCTTCCTTGCAGATTATATGTCCTAACAGTATTCCAAATGGTGTAGCAAATATGCACTTCTTGATGTTCAAAGAGATACTCAATTGTCTGCACCATTCAAACATCAAGTGTAGATTGTCACAATGATCTTTCACAAGCCCGTATAATTTCCAATCATCTAGGTAGACCTGTAAGAAGTTATGGATAAAGTCTTTGAATTCCTAAAAAACTATGCGTGATAATATAGTAGGTGTGTTTTTCAATCCAAAAGGCATAACCGTATAGGAAAAACTACCCCATTCAATAGTAAAAGTTGTCTTTTCTTGATCCTCCTGAGCAATCCTAACCTGATGATGCCCAGAAAACCCATTTGTAAAAGAATATATTTCATGCCCTCCCATACCTTCCAGTATTTCCTCTGTAAATGGCGTAAGGGATGGGTCTGTTACACATGCATCATTTATCTCCCTATAGTCCACACATATTCTAATTTTTCCATCCTTCTTGATACTGATCACCATTGGACTAACCCATTATGAATCATCAAGGGGCTTAATAATTCTATATTTCAACATTTTATCAATTTCTTATTTTACCTTTTCACGTAAATTAGGATTCATTTTGTAAGGTCTCTTTTGCACTAGTTGTGCACCTTCCTTAATTTTTATCTTCATTTCCCCAAGTGATATATGCATGCCTTTAAGTTCATGATACCCTCGAGGGAATAAGTCCTGACAATCCCTGAGTAACTTAATGATCTTTTCTACCTCTAAGTCTTACCAATAGTCTCTAATGATGGCCTCCTTAGGCTCAGCCTTGAAACCTATATTCTCCTTCTTTTTTTTTAATGGGTTCTTGATAGGCGTGTGTAGCCTTGTCTCGCACTTGTCCCAAGACCTCACACACCCCTTGTGAATGTTCAATATCTAGGTTCTCAACTTCCTCATCATCCACGATGTAAACCATTTTCTTTTGTCTTTCTCAAGGAAATCGCGTTCAAGTATTATAGAGTCCATTTCTTCTTCCCTTTCAAAATGTGCTCTGAATCTATCTCACAAAATAGTTCCTGAATATGCTCTTCTACTTTTGCACTATCTCCCATAGTTAAGCGCTTGAAAATTTTTAATGCCTCTTCTATTAGAGGTTGGGAAGAAAAGTAGTCAAAGGTCTAGATCATTCCTGTAGTCAATTTTTTCTAGTTCTTAGTCTCTCAATGTAGTTATGTGTATACATACCAGGCACGTGTGCATCCTTGTAGCGTAGAGTACAATCTATGTACCCAAAGTGAAGGTGGTAATTCTTCCTATCCTGCTGTCAGTATCTCACACTACTGAATGTGATGCTTTGAACAAGTTGATCACCATGATAAGTGCATATCTACATAGGTGCATTGTTCCTTACAAACCTAATAAATAAGGTAACTCCAATCTCTTCCCATTTTATAAGATTATCTTTGTGGACTACCCACCAAGCGCGATGTTTTCCGTGTAAGGTATATACTAACATATATCTTCTCTTAATTTGATCTGTCCACTATGTTTCCATGGCTTTCAAAAATACAGGAAGATCTTCTACCCCTGTATACCAAGGTATTGTGCTACCTATCTATCAAACTGAATGAATTCCATTCTTGTGTGTAACCACACTTTTTACCTCACACCCTACTAGTTCATATGTACCATGAGCCCAATTTTCACAAGAAATACTTGTAGTATCACTAATAGAATGAGAATCCTCCCATTGTAGGATGCCTTCTTTTGATGGCTCATTGACCTCTGGGTCCTGAATAGCGTGTACATAAATTCTATTTAAGTCCTCCTCACTTAGAGGCTCAACATATGGTGTAGAATTCCCATCTATTAGAGGTATCACAACTCTTTCCTCCTTATTCTCAAAGCTGATATACCCCTTATTGAATCTCAAGTCAGCATTATTTGCATAACACCAAGGGCATCCAAGTAAGGCTGGAAAATTGTCTGCTTCTGCAAGTGCTAATACCTCAAAATCCCCTATGAACTTGGCCCCTTGTATAGTTGTAGATGCATCCTTCAAAACTCCTATGCGAGTAGCCTTAGTCCTATTTTCCATAAACAACACATTAGATGATGGCTGTAATGAGGCCTCCCCATTTGTACCCATGCATATAATGTAAGCACATTTACCTCCTCACCAGTATCAATCAATATGTTGCTCGAAGCCAACCATCCACAACAACATTCATAGTAATTTCTTTTTCATAGTCAATGCTATCGGGGGAATATTTGCATGAAAAATATGCCTTCTAGTCTCAATACATGCATGCAGAGTGTTCGCTTTTAACCAACTTCCTAATAGTGGAATGATGTTCTCCTGGCGTAACATTTTACACACTTCTCTCAGATCATCGATATCAGTTTAGCTTGTCTCTGATGCTTTCTTCTACTCCTTTAAGTATTGTATCTCACCTTGAAGATTCCTTATCACTTCCATGGTATCCTGGTAAAATTCCTTCTCATGAGAAGGATCTAGGTACATTGCATGTAAAACCTCCTCCTTGGCAATCGTAGGCTTATGGTGTAATGCCTCTCTTGTACGCACCACTTCATCTTGTGTATTAATCTTCATTGTCAATGCCTCAGGTCCTTCTGCTATCTTGGGCATACACTGATCTTCTACTGCATGCTGGATTCTAACCATCTTGACAGCTTTGTTTTCTTGCTTATGTTGCTTAGTCAGATGCTCATATAAGTTGGGGCACTTCTCATGGCTATTGTTCTTTCCATAGAAAGAACATGTAATATTCTAAGGACATTTTTGCGTATAGTGGTAAGGAGATCTACACGTATAACATGTTCCATGAGGGAACTCACCTCTTCCTCCACTATGGCCTCATCCTCCATATCCACTATGATATCCATGTCCTCTTCCATAAACTCCTTCAAAACACCCCTCATTCCTATAATAGCATGTTTGATTATGATATTGATCTTGGTGCTCATTCTTACCCTTAGAATTATTTGTTACACTTGTCTGTTGTACCCCAATGTCTATAACATCTTGGATCTGACCAATCAACCAAAAATCTTCAGTATCATGAGTCATGGACTGGAAAATTTTACAAAAGTAGGATACATTATTCCTTATCATACATTGTAACAAAGGACAATGACTAGCATCATGATTCAAATAAAAATCTCACAATCCAATAGTAAAGAGTGTACAAATATGTGAGGACAACTTTCCTTGGTGTGACCTTCCACTTCACAATATGTATACCAAATTATCGAGCGTGTGTCATGGGTTGAATTTTCTAATCGCTTCTCTAACTACTTTTCCATAGCTACATCTGTGACTCTAATAATGGACTAACACCATTGTCAATTCTCCCAAATTCCTCAGGCATGTAAAGATGCTTCCATTGCTTCACATGGATCAATGTATGTCTTATGTGGACTGTTCCTTCTAAATGGTGTAATCAATATTTCAACAAACCATTGTGCATGCTAGCTTGCATAAATATCATAAGATAGCTTAGATAGAAGTGTCTTAAAATGGGCATCATAATCACATACACTCTCAGTAGTGCCTTACTTTATATCCTTGAGTGCACTAATACTCTTCTGATCAAACTCAAGGATATGGAACTCTTTCAAGAAATCATCCTTCAATGTTGCATAATCCATGCAAGTTTGATCATGGTCAAACTTACTATACCAATTGTGTGCATGTCCCCTGTAATATAATAGCAAATTGACTTACCTTACACTTAGCATTCGTGATCCCTTTAGCACACCACAATATTTCACACATATGCACATGTTTGGTAGAATCCTCTATGCCTCTATATTCCGAAGATGAAGAGACATATCCATATAAATATTATGTGGTTGCTACAGCCTTGACCACACGATTCGAACCTCTTGTGTTTCCTCTGCCTCTAAAACCACTAGAACTAGAACCTCCTATACCTCCCATTCCTCCACCTATAACTAGAATAGGTCCTATAGATGTACTCCCTATACTCGACGGTAGTACTATACTGAACCCGTATAGTCTGTGAGGTAGTTCCACTTCTAGAGGTGAATCCAACATTCTACGTGCTCATGTTATGTGTAGATGATGCACCTAAGAATGTTCCTCCAAATATCATTAAAGTCATCTGTCTTTCCATTGATGTACTTACTCCCGAATTATTCCCGATCTCCTACTTCCCAAGTTATCTTGTTGGTTACTTGTCATACTAGATATTGGAAAACCAAGTGCAAGGGCTAGGTCACCAGGTGGATTAAGATGCATGCCCACAGCCTAGGTAGTCTCTGCTAGCACACTTCTATGTGAGGCTAAGGGGGATAACTCTCATATTTTCCAAGATGGGGGAGTTCTGATGCTCTAGCTCCACATCTTCTACGTGAGCTGTACAAATCCTTCATTTTCCATCTCTCTCCTCAACACCATACTTTCTGCAATGGAATGTTGTTTCTCTATCTCCCTCTTGTGTGCCTCATTATACTTAAGCTACCTTTCCTCTCTCTACCTTTCTACCACTAGGTCTTCCATATTTCACCAAACATGTTCCTTCCCTGCATGGTGAAGTTTAGTTAGCCATCGGTTTACTCTCTAGGTTCAAAGTTACCATCAAGATCTTGATCTCCAGTGGAATACCTTGCAAATATGATCCTCTTGGATACCACAAAAACTGGAATTTAGCTACCTCTGGGAAAGAATACGTCAAATTGAATATTCCAAAATATAATTATTTAGAACACCACAAAACCATGTATCCACAATGTGAGTCTAGATCATATCAGCATCATAAAGGTCCCGGAATTCTTCATGTGCCTAGATAAGTGCATGATACCTCTAATTCCTAAGATGCATAAGTATTAAGCCACTTGTATATTTCTACTTTGGAAAGATAGAGAAAATCTCTCATATAGGCTGCCATATAGATTATGTTCTACAAAAGTGTGTGTTAAACTAAGATCCACCGTTGAACCACCATGCATATTCCTCCTCAAGATCATGTATCCACTCCTCAATACTTGCTAGAATTAATCGATATGTCTTCATCACGAACCATCCTAAAAACAACTACAAAATAGGTCTCGGAAACGGAACTAATGATGCATATTATAATTTACAAGATAACACCCTAGTCGCGCTAGCACATCACTCAGCCTAGACTGATCTCTCACCCAAAGTGCGTAAAGGTACAAGGTTCCTCTTTAGGGTTACTATAGAAGGATGTTAGTGTGATGAAGGAAGAAACATAGAGATTCATAACTAATCCATCATTCTACAATGCATGCTATATTCAGATCTATGAAAGAATAATTTTAAACTTGAGTAATCATGATTGAATCAAGAACATGCACTACTCAATTACACACATGAATGAAACTTAGGTTTAGCCAATATCTTCCATCTATTAATAAAAATAGAATCTCCTTACAATAATGGCAATCTATACTAATGTGCGCATGAATCCGATACTATAATCTAGTCATATATATATATATATATATATATATATATATATATATATATCTTCATACATCCATCTCTCTTCTACACTCTCTATATATCTTCTACTATGTGCTTCACATCATATAGATATAGGGTGGTGACTTTCCCTTCATTGCTTATCTATTCCAAAAATAGGTTGTATGCTATTAATATCCACACACCATTTACAGGCATAACCACACATGCAAGTGTCTTTATCTATAGACCTCTTATAGTTAATCTGAAGTGACAATCTTATTCTTAGCTCGTCTCCATGCAAAATTCTTTGATCAATCCTCAAAATATAGACAATGTGTGGTGTGCACATCTCTGCATTGTTGGTGTGTTCCGCATACGCCATCTTCTAAAAAAATGTCTTCATGCTTAAAATACGCTAATTCTGAATGATAAACTTACCCTCCGCATGCGAGTTATTCTTATCCCTTTGTGCCCTTGATCATAGACTTCTCTCTCACTGCACTTCTTATGTGATATCTAACAAGTATTCTCGATCAACATGAGGTAATCCCCACATCATCAATCAAAACAATTTGGACCTCAACATTGGGACCCATGGCCCCTTGCTAATCTATGATAATGTCGGGCTCTGTCAACTTCCCTCGAGTCTTTGTATCTCCATCATCTCACCTGCACCGAATGGGATCCTTAGGAAATCCTTTCATCAACCCAAACTATCTCTTTACATGATAAATGTGAATCAACTTATGCTCACCCATTCAACGAGCTCGAACCCATATAAACTGATGTAAATTGACCAACTCGTCGGGAAATTCGATAAACATGAAAATATAGATATGACATCAATATAACATCCCCTACCTACAATTCGGATAGTAGCTCTCAATAATATCATGTCCTCTCCTCTTTAGCCCATGATCTACATCCTTCCTCCACCTCAAAAATCCAAAATTTCCATCACCAATCTCCCAAGGTTACCCCATTGGTCGTATAAAGACAATGTGATCAAAATCCAAACCCTATAACAAGAACCCAATATCGATATCATACTTCTTGTGGACCTTCCAAGCCCATAATTCTATGAATTTCTATGTAATTAGGGTATGAACCCACTCAAAAATAGTACAAAACTCAATCATCTTGGCCACAACCCCTACCATCATCCATAGAAATCAGCCGCCTCTAGAATTTGGCAAAGCATAAAAGATAATGGCTATCATCATCATGGTCATCTGAGTATGACCCTTTATCTCAGCTAAATATAGTTTTTCATAAGAAAATGACACTGAATCAAATATGATATCCCCTACATCCTCTCCATACAACCTAGTCATCATGACATCTCTCTCTACCTATGTAATAATGTATACACCCTCTCCTCGAATAGGAAGTCTTAGGATATGGTGTACATCCTCTAAATTAATCATGATATTACCAATAAGCAACTTGAGAAAGAATTGGTGGAAGAATTCCACTAATCTAATAAATCCAATGTCAAACTTTGACATTTGTGTAACCTTAATAAATATCTAATGGCACCAAAACCAACATCCTCTACATGCTCCCAATGGTCACCTAATATATCAATCCTCACCTCATCCAAGATCAGTGGTATGCAATCATGGATAGTCAACTTAGCATCCACCTGTAAACACAAAAACACACAAACAAATATTAGTATCATTGTCGTAAAATATCAAAAATATTATTCACAACATATCAAAAATTTATTTACATTAACATCAACATCATCACCTAAAAATACCAACAACATCTAAAACATCAAAAAGTTGTGATGACACATCATTACCTAAATATGGAATTCTTTATTCGTAAACAAAAGTAACTATACAAAATTACTTAAACATCAACATTAAATAATCAATATTGATGTCAACTACAATTACATACACCAATGATTAGATTGGAACCACAAACACCATATAAACCTAAAAACATTTCTTAAAAATCATGTCAATAATCACATATGTAATATGTCCACATTACAGGTGAATCACCGACGATTCACTTCAATCATTGGTGATTGTTTGAATCACCGGTGATTCTTGTGTTTTTACCCTAGGGAATTTGAATGCCCTTGAAATGGAAAGAAAACCATATAACTGCAAAAATTAACACAAAAATCAATGAAATAGGTCAAAAATGCCTACCTCGATCATTACCATCTTTTGATGTCTATTCGAAGATGCCATTTTATCCAATCTACACTCAAAAACATGTTTTTACACCATTTCTACTCGACAACCTATTTTCACTTGTGGTAATAATGTGGTGAAATGAATGTGTAGTTACCTTTTTATAGCACAAATTTTTTACCTTGGGGCAATCGTCAATTTTCCTACTCACTAGAAATTTCGTGAATTGCTAGCGACTAGCCCCTATTTTTGTCGTTATTCCCTATTTTTCCCTAAAAACATGCCAATCATAAAGAATTGTGTTTCATTTTCAATGGACCTTAGTCCTTAAAACATTAAATCAAAAAATAAATAAACATTTGGCTTCATCATGTGTTTATGGGACGTGTGCCCTTCGACTCCCATCATTTGACTTTCCCTATTTATTTATCTTACCTTTGCAAATCATACGTCTATAGGTATCAAACCCCTTGTTTCCTATCATTTGATTACTTGAGAGTACATATTTTTCGGTATCCCTCAAACTATGGAAACTCTTACTTAAACACATCATATACAAACACTAGTGTTCTTTGTATTACGTTATAGTTGGATCACCCATATAAATAAAATATTCATTTTTTTGTCTAATGTTTTGTCATTAAAACCACTAGACAAAAGGGGAAAATGTAAGCATCAAAAATCTACACTCCATCTTTTTATCTAAATCATTAAACACAACACCACACAAGAAATACCCTTTATCTCTATTTGATTAATTAAATACATATCTTAGACCACATAATTTACCTCCTCTTTTTAATTTTTCATATCCACGTTTGAAAAATTATTATTTTTAATAATAATAATAGAAAACCTAATCATTTGTTTAAATCCCCCTAAATCTAATTATTCCCCAAAATTCCTTTTATCTATCTCTATCACGACACATCTATCATAACCACCTATACACCTATTAAAATCATTTTCACAAAGTTATCTACACATTTATCCTACATCACACCTAAATTAGTATGATATAACTTATTCTATCATCTTCCGAAACAAACAAAAACACGTCTACAAATAACCCAAAAACCTATCCCTCGAAAATAGAAACAAGAATCTTGAATTAGCAAGAAGTTCCAACTATTTTCTAACCTAAGCCAAATAAAGCGAAATCACCGCAATTTGGCCAATTACCGATGATTACTTAAACCCATTTCGCAGTCTCTTTTCGGGATCATCTTCTCACATTTCTGGAGCCTAAGTTTTCTATCAGAATTTATCATTGTTATACTACATCAACATCAACACATTATTATCCAGCATTGGCATTTACAATCATCCAATAATCTTGGAAACTAATTTGGAGCTTGTTGTAGACTAGAAAATTATCACCCTACTACAAGTTTCACCAATTACTCAACCATATCCAATCAAGGTCATATATTCTTTTATATCTTTTATTTTTCATTTAATCATTTTTATCTGATCATTTATCAACTCATATTAGCCTCCTAAAAGAACACAATTTCAAATCAATTGGTTAAATCCTTCCTTTTATCAATCTATTATTGTTCATTAGTAATCGCTAGCGATTACTAGAATCACCTTTGATTCATGTCTACTTTGTTTTCTTGTAGGTTTAAAAATTATGTACAATAATCTACATCCATTTGTATTCATCTCTTTTGTTGCTAAAATTTTACCAAGAATGGCTTGTTTAGATGGAAATAAATGGTCAAGGTCATGAAATAACTAGCATCAACTCATTACATGTCATCCGTAATTTGTTACACTATGAGAAATATGACATTCTACATAACCTCGAGATGTGTTCCATCCACTCCACCCCTTTGGATAATTTACAAAACATCTTTAAATCCACTCAATGAATCCATGAAGCCATAGATAATTATGGGAAGCCTACTTTGAGGTTCTACATATCCAAACAAATTTTTCCTAGTGTAAGTATCAATATGAAGCTGAATTAGAAGAATTTAGCCCTGAGACTGAATCTGAAGATCAAAATGATTCCAAACACTCAAATTTTGATTTTGATTCTGACACGAGAAGAATATGAACCAGAATACATTTCAAACTTATGTTGGGGTGTGGAACATATTTTTGGTCTTCTCAAATCATTATTAAAGTGTGGAGTTTGAATTAGGAAGATGAAATGTCATGACCATTTCTTTTCCAACCATGGGAAGATGAAAGGTCATGACTTTTAAACTTTTAGGGTCAGATTTTGGACTTCTTAAAGGATTGTAATCCTATAAATAAAAGTGTTAGGGTATCTTGAATATATCTTATGTGTTAAAGATTTCTTGAGTCTTAGTGATCAAGAGGTGATCAAGAGTGATCAAGGTTAAGAAATTGGGTGTCAATTATGGTTTAGCATCTTTGGAATTATGTTGTGAGTTCATAACTGAGAGAAGACTGTGAGAGTTGTTTTACTCTTGTTGATAATAAAATATGAACAAGTTCTTGGTGGACATAGACCACATTGGGTGAACCATGTTAAATATTGTCCTATCTTCTTTTGTGCATTATTTATTTATGTTGTTATATTTCTGCATGTATACTTTTGCTATATAGTTTCCTACTATTGTGATTTGAGGAATTGTTTTCACATATTTTTTCTCTAATTCCTAACAACTGGTATTAGAGATTTGGTGGTTTTTTGCTAAAGTGGTAAATCAGAAGGAAATTTTATCTTGAGTGGGAGCTATGGCGGATGAGGGAAGATCAAGGGTTGAGAATTTCAATGGGAAAAACTTTGGTTTGTGGAAGATGCAAATGGAGGATTACTTATATCAAAAGGACTGCCATGTTCCTTTGGTGGAAAAGAAAAGAAACTTACATTTGCTGGATAGAAAGGCAATTGAGGTAATTTGGTTATGTCTTGCATCTTCGGTTGCTTTCAACATATCGTAGGAGAAGACCACGGAAGGTCTCATGAGTGTGTTGGGAAGTTATTTGAAAACCATTTGCCTCTAATAAAATATTTTTGATGAAAATTTTATTTAATATGAAGATGTCTAAGAATGGTTATATTGTTTTTCATTTGAATTAGTTTAATATGGTTGTGAGCATGTTAAACTCAGTAAAAATTAAATTTGATGAAGGTCGGGGATTTGTTGATTTTTGCTCCTTACCGGATAGCTAGGACAAATTGGTTATGGATGTAAGTAATTTAGTCTCTAATCTTTCAAAGCTGAAGTTTGAGGATGTAATAGGTGTGATCCTAAGTGAGGAAATGCAAAGGAAGAGCATCAGATATTCTTCTACTTTTGGAAACGATTTGACAAAGGAGAGCAGACGGAGACAAAAGAACAGAGGGAAAGGTAACCGTGGGAAGTCGAATGATCACGGAAGGTCAAAGTCCAAGTGTAAGTTAGAATGTTGGCACTATGGGAAGGTTGTTCATGCTAAGAAATATTGCTAGGCTCTTCAGGATAAGAAGAACAAGAGGCATGAAACTAAAGAGGTAAATGTAGTAGCAGGTGATGTTTGTTAGGATGCCTTAATTATTTCTTTAGATAATATTACTGAGTCTTGGGTGTTAGATTGAGGGGATTCTTTCCATGCCACCCCACATAGAAATTACTTTACTTGCTTTTGATTAAGGAGATTTTGGACATGTATATCTTGGTGATGATCAACCATGCAAAATAGTAGGGAAAGGTTGTGTTTGGGTGAAAATGCAAAATGGGAACACATGGCTACTTAAGGATGTCAGGAATGTGCCTAAGTTAAGGAGGAACTTGATATCAATGGGTTAGCTAGGCAGTGATGGTTGTACGGTTAGTTTTACATTGAATTCTTGGAAGGTTACTAAGGGGGATCTTGTGGTTGCAAGAGGTAAGAAAACTGGTACTTTGTATTTAACCAAAGTGGTGCTAATTACTATAATTTAGTTCCTTGTAGATGGAGATGTAAGTTTTGGCACTAGAGACTCGAGTCATATGAGTCAAAAGGGCATTCGATTATAAAGGATAGGGTTCTTGGATTAAAGGAGTTAGATTTAGAATTCTATGAGGACTTTGTTTATGTAAAACATAAATGCAGTAGACTACTCAAGGTTGGAACTACCACGAAGGAGGGTAAGTTGGATTTAGTGCATACAAATGTATGGGGGCCAACTTAGGTAATCTCTATTGGTGGTTCATGTTATTATGTCACTTTCATTGATGATGCAACTAGAAAATTTTGGGTATATTGCATTAGAAAGAAATTTGATGTGTTTGAAACCTTCAAAATATGGAAATCATTGGTTGAGAATGAAATAGGTCTCAAGTTGAAATTTCTTAGGTCGGATAATGGAGGGGAGTATATCAGTAATGAATTTCTTGATTATTGTTTGGTAAATGGGATCCACAAGAAAATAACGGTTCCAAATAGTCCACAGGAAAATGGAGTGTTTGAGAGAATGAACATGACAATCATGGAGTGTGTTAGGTGCATGAGGTTACATGCGGGGATGCCACTCATGTTTTGGGTAGAAGTGGTGAGCACAACTATTTATCTGATTAATAGAGGACCCTCTATGGATTTGGATGGAGGTACACCTGAGGAGGCTTGGTTTGGTAAGAAAATTGATTACTCATTTCTTATAGTATTTGGATGTGAGATATTTACTCACAATGATAAAAATTATAGGAACAAGTTAGAGGCTAAGTCTGAGAAATGCACCTTTGTTGGATATGGTGAGGATGACTTTGGTTTTTGTGTTTAGAGTCTTAAGGAAAAGAAAATATTTTGGTCTAGAGATATTGTCTTTAATGAAAAAATTATGTATAAAGATCGGTTGCGAGGAATGTAAAGAGGAATCAAAGAAAGATACATAGTGTTAGAGGACATTATGGACATTAAGGTGTCAACAAGTCGGTTTAGGTGCAACATGTTACGCATAGCCAGCTTAGGAACCTACTCATCAAGAACCCCAAACTCATGAGGTGAGAAGGTCTTATGGGGTAAAAAGGGAACCTAGATGATTTACTCCATATTTTAATTATTTATTGCTCACTAACAGGTGGAGAGCCAGAGTGCTTTGAGGAAGCAGTGCAGGTGGATGCCAGGAAGAAGTGGGAGTAGGCCATGGATTAAGAGCATAGATCTCTTATGGAAAACTAGACTTGGGATCTGATGGAGCTACTTGAGGGCAAAAGAGCATTACAGAATAAGTGGGTGTATAGAATCAAAGAGGAAAATAGAGGTAGGAAAAGATATAAGGCCCAGGTTGGTGGTCAAGGGATTTACACAGAAGAAAGGTATAGAATTTGATGAAATTTTTTCTCCTATTGTTAAAATTACTTCTATTACAACTATTTTTGGTTTAGTAGCAATATAATACCTGCACTTAGAGCAGTTGGATGTGAAGATTGCATTCCTTCATGCTGAGTTAGAGGAGGAATTGTATATGCAATAGCCACATGGTTATGAGGTCAAAGGGAAGGAGAGGTTAGTGTGCAAATTGAAGAAGATCTTGTATGGCTTGAAACAAGCTCCACGGCAGTGGTACAAGAAGTTTGATAGTTTTATGCAAGAGTAGGGTTACTCCAAGTGTCACTCAAACCATTGCATGTACATCAAGAAGTTTCTTGATGGTAGTTATATTATTTTATCTGTATGTGGATGATATGCTTATTGTAGGGAAGAACATGCAGGAAATAAAGGTACTCAAGAAGCAGCTAGGTGACTCCTTTTCTATGAAGGATTTGGGGGTAGAAAAACAAATCCTTGGTATGAGAATAAATTTGAATAGGAAAGAGAGGAAGCTGATGTTATCTCAAGAAGAGTACATAAAGAAGGTCTTGGAGAGGTTTAGTATGTAGGATGCTAAATTGATTAGTACCCCTTTGGCAAGTCACTTTAAATTATCAAAGAAGTAGATTCCCAAGACTAAGGAGGATAAAATCAAGATTTTCAAGGTACCGCACTCATCGGCGGTTGGTAGCTTCATGTATGCTATGGTATGCACTAGACTTGACATTTCCCATGTAGTGGGAGTAGTGAGTAGTTTTATGAGTGATCTAGGTAGAGAGCACTGGAAGGCTAGTGAAGTGGATCCTTCAGTATTTGAGAGGGACCATGGGAGTAACATTGTATTTTGGTGGATCGAACACTACATTGTGTGGTTATGTAGATACATACATGGTAGGAGGTTTGGACAAAGATGAGAGGAGCATGACAGTTATGAATTTATGGTTGGTGATACAACAAAGTGAGTTGGATTTCATAGTTACAAAAGGTTGTGGCTTTGTCAACCACAGAGGAAATAAAGGAGATGATTTGGCTACAACAGTTTCTTGATGAGTTAGGTCATAAGCAAGAATTTGGGAGACTACACAGCTGATAGTTAGAGTACTATTCATTTAATGAGGAACTCCACTTTTACTCTAGGATGAAACACATTTAGTTGATATATCATTTCATCATGGAAGCTTTGGAAGAAGATAAGTTGAAGCTAGAAAAGATTCACACTAGTCAGAATCCTACGGATATGATGACCAAGGCGATCACGAGGAGAAGTTGAAGTTGTGTTCAAATTTGATTGGCCTTCATGGTTAATAATGATTGCATGAGAACTTTGATCGAGTAGGAAAAGTCTCCAAGTGGGAGATTATTAGGGTGTGGAGCCTATTTTTGGTCTTCTCAAATCAGTATTGAAGTGTGGAGTTCGAATTGGGAAGATGAAAGGTTGTGACCGTTTCTTTTCTAGCTATGGGAAGATGAAAGGTCATGACAATTTATTTTCATCTGTGGGAAGATGAAAGGTCATGACTTTCAAACTTCTAGGGCCAGCTTTTGGACTTCTTAAAGGATTGTAATCCTATAAATAGAGGTATTAGGGTATCTTGTAGATATCTTGTGTGTTCAAGAGGTCTTGATTCTTAGTGATCAAAGGGTGATCAAGAGTGATCAAGGTTAAGCAATTAGGTGTCAATTGTGGTTTAGATGTGGTTTAACATCTCTGGAATTCTGTTGTGAGTTCAAAATTGAGAGAAGACCATGAGAGCTATTTTAATCTTGTTAATAATAAAATATAAGCAATTTCTTGGTGGATGTAGCCCACATTGGGTGAACCACTTTAAATCTTGTCTTGTCTTCTTTTGTGCATTGTTTATTTATGTTGTTATATTTCGCATGTATACTTTTGCTATATAGTTTCCTACTACCGTGAGTTGAGGAATTGTATCCACATATTTGTTCTCTAATTCCTAACATCTACCGTACTAGAATCCTCGATAAGGAAGAAGTAGAAGGTGATAGATGAGGCGGACTCGGATGAGACAAAAGTCTAGATACCTACATAAGCAACAGGGGATGATGAAGATCCCGAGGAGGTGAAGACCATCCAAGATATGATGTACATGACTCGGAGGAGAAAGGAGATGAGGAAATGTATGAAAAGGAAGATGAGGGGAAGAATGAAGAAGATGGAGAAGATGATCAAGGTAAGAATGTAAGTGAAGAAGTAAGCACCAAGAACCAATGAACCCCAACCTTACCAGGGAAAAAGTAGATGAAGCCGTAGAGAGAGGTAGCGGGAATAATCAAAGACTTGGTAGAACAGAGTTAGAGGGGAGCGCATATGATATTTTAAAGGAAGGAGAAGAAAAAGACATTGGGAAGGAGTATGGCGGTATAGGGGTAAATCCCAATTTAGTAGTAATCTTTGCAAAATTTATGTGCACAGTGGGAAAGGTAGAGTGGTAGCACAAGGAAGAGAATCGAGATACAAAACTGATCCAAGCAAAGTGCTACAAGCACACTTCCCGAGCACCGTACCAATGCAACAACTCATGGACATGACTTCATTTGATGAAGTAGGTTCATATCCACATTCAAGCAAGATGTTATCTTTGTCATTTTGAGTCCCATATGGATGAACCAAAATTTGAGGTAAGTCAAGGAGCGTTAGTGAAAATTATAGAGAAGAAGGGAGAGAATCCACTTGTGAACGCTCAACATCTATCATATGAACAATTTTACAATGCACTTAACAAGTTTTCAGTTTAAATTGAAGCCGATCGTTTGGAAGAAATGATAGAATTAAATTCCTAGAGGAGGAATTGGAGAAGAAAAAGAAGGAGCTCATGGAAAAGAGAAAGGACCTAAAGTAAGAGGATATGATCAATGCTCAATTGAGGCGTGAGCTGAAAGAAGAAAAAGAAAAGGTGTGTGAAGTCTCCAAGAAGGTAGAGATGATCACATATGCCATTATCCTAAAGCATCCCAACTTAGCACTACCCAAGAAAAAGTATGAATCATCCTTACAATGTCTGGAGGATCTGACTCACATTCTCACTATGGAGAGATGGCCACTTACCATAGAGTTTGCGAGAAGGGAATTAGCGTGCCAAGAGAGGGAAGAAAAATGAAGGTGGTAGAAATTTTTCACAATATACCAAAATCCTCAATGATGTGAAGGTCATCATGCAAGTAGCTAAGGTCAATTATGACAGTTGTGTAGATAGAGACAAAATGGAAAGTATCCTGGTTGCACACTATGAGATGGAACTCAAGGAGTTCCAAAAAGAATAAGGGGAATAGGGCTGAGCAAGAAAAAATCCTAGCCAAAGTAGAGAAGAAATTAGAGGCCATGGAGTCCTTGTGGGGCTCGATCAAGAATCGGTGAAAGAGTTATACCCCCAATCACCCATAGGATGGATGCACTTGAGGATTTGAGCAAAAAAATGGAAGGAATTATTGATACCATGAGTGCCAAAGGGGAGCAAATGAATTTTGGGGATGTGAGTTCCCTGGTAGGTGACTTCACAACAAGCCCAAAATGAGGTAGATGGTTGGGGAAGTTAGAGGTAGAAATAGGAAAGGATTTCCCTCTCCTCCTCCAACAATAAACAAGTTCCCCATTATTTCATTCTTTCTCCAAATCTTCATTCCTTTATTCTTTCTTTCTAACCATTATAAGATCCCGTAATTCTTTATTCTTTGAGATTATTTTTGAGGACAGATAACATGCGTAGTGTGGGGTGATGTTGGGCCCCGAAATATTGGCTAAGTACAAGAAGGCACGTGGGCTCGCAAAACCTATTTGAAGAAGGGCACGTGGGTAGAAGGCATACAATGAAGGGTTCTAGTAGGGTTTTATAGAACACATGACACATGCATAAGGCAAGATGGGTTTTGGACTTAGCCATATTCAGCATCCCAGGTAACACATGAGAAAAGTGTGACCCATCTAGCATGTAGATTGTATAAGGTGCTAACTGGGTGACTATAGGATCAAAAAGGGAATATTCCATGTATGCAATGGAAGGTTCCATAAGAGAATCATTGCACAAAGTGGAGAGATCATATCAAAGGAGGAATTCTCCATTAGAGGACCACTCGAACACTTGGAATCTAATCTGTTACCTCGAAGGCATGGCGATGAAGGAAAACACACTATAAATAGAGATGTTTGGGTATGAAGAAGACACACATGGATAGACTGGTGAAAAAGAGGCAAAGCACTATAGAAATATAATGGAGAATTCCACGGGCCAAAATTAGAGAAAATATAGGGGTGATGTCATATGTAGAGGATGGGTCTATATTTTTCTTTGTATTGTGAAGGATATAGGGTAGTTCTGATGCATGACTACTGCTTTGCATTATTATATGGGTTTGTTATGATCTCAAGGAATGTAATGTGGTTATTGAATGTATTAATATGAATATAAAGCTATGTTCTAAATGATATATTTGTTCATGAGTATAATCCTTGTGCATTTCCTTTATGTATGAACCATTTCTATATTTTGTTTGTTATTTCAATTTTTAGGATGTAATGAGATGACTACTTGACCGAGGTTCTTAGAATGATGCATGGTTATTTTTTATTCACTTACATTTGAATATATATCATAAGATGATGTATTCTAACAAGACTCATATAAAGGAGAGACTCGACGCCCATGTGTGCCTTGGGTGAGTTCCTAGTACCCACCGGGTGATAGGTCAACCCACATGGGATTAGACTATTAGTCTAAGGTTATAAAAATGGCTATACCAAGCACATGCCGATCGGAGCTCTGTAGTATAAGATGTAGCTTTGAGAATATGTCGAGTCTCTTGAGCATGTAAGACATGTGGCACATGCGGATTAAATGAAGAAATCAGCCAACTATTCATTTTTTTATCTTCTCGCCCACGTGTTATGTATAAGTTGGCTATCTAGATTTGGTGCCCTCTTGGCATGATTTGATAGGATGAGATTAGCACACTCAATATTGATAGATGATGTGGCACATTGAATTGAATAGAAGAATGTGCAAGGTGTGGAAAGGAAACAAAGGAAGGCACATGTATAAGTGCATGAGAATTCAGCTATAGGAGGGTGCACAATGGAAAAAAGAAAAGAGGGTGCATGATAGAAAAGGGTGTATGCAAGCGTGCAAGAGGAAGACCAAGGACTTAGTTGATTTGGAAGGAAATTCTATAGAGGAGCATGTAAGGAGTGCACAAGGGGATAGGAAGGAAAGAAAATTGTAAGGAGATAACGTGAATGCAAAGGGAGAAGTAGGAAAGTGCACAAATGCATGTGAAAGAATTACATCAAATAAATTATGCCAAAGGAGAAAGATTGAATATGCACAACCTGAAATGTGAAACATCGAGTCAAGATGAAAATATACGTTATCCAAATAACTAGGAAATTTATTTGGATAAAAGTTTTGGTGAATTTTCGAGGCCATCTGCTCTTAAATGAAGAGATCAATAGCCTTAGGAGTCTATTGGGTAGGAGTCAAACCCTAAACTTGAAGATCTGATCTACAACTTGAAGAATACTGTGGAGTCACTTGAAGCTCTTTACTGGACTCGAATGGACCATTTCTCTCATCTAAAGATATTCTCAATCGGATTAATGAGAGTGAAAGATATGTGCTTGACCGTTTGAACTTCCTCTACCAAAATTGACCTATCATCCTAGGAAGAAACAAAAGGGGCATGCGGATGCAACAAGAAAGGAAAAACACCAGAGGGAGTGCACCAAAATAGAAGAACAACACTTTATATAAAAGTTTAAAATGATGCATGTACAAAGGGAAAATGCGGGGTGTGCACGGGTACTTATGTTACTAAAATAAAACCTAAACTAACCTACTCTAACTAGAGGCAAGGGGTGCTCAAGTAAAACCTACAACAGGTAGGGAGAAGTAACTTCCCTTCCTCACAAATTGTGACCATGTAATTGATTTGGCGTTGGACATGGTTGGAAACAAGAGTGAAAAACCACCTTCTAGATGGTGTTTTACCCTCCTCAAAGTATCAACAAACAAAATATACACCTCTTGGATTTTTTTCCTCTTACATCTAGGAAGTGCGATTGTTGACCTTTGGCACACCAAGATCTACCTCATGTTTTGAAGTGAGCATGATTGGTGGAAACTTTATCTTTAGCTCTAGGATAGATAAATATCTAAGAGGGCATGGTCTCATCCTTGTGATCTACCCATTTCTTTGAAGCTCAATCCCATAGATGGGATTTTCTTGTAGACTCTCCTTTTAAAGGGGAGCACTTACAAGATGTGGCATACAAAAATGAGGCACACATGGTTCTACCTCTATAAGAAACCCAAGATCCTTCAGAGTGCATCCTCTAAAACTAACTAATTTTCTTCTGAAACAAGCACCCGTATGATTTCCTCTTTCCAATCAGATTTGTATGAGTCATGTCATTCTTCAACTATTATGCAGTTGTCAAACATGATGAAATTAGTTGGGAGAGGCACATTAGAAGGGGGTTGTTTGTTCATGGTACAACTATATAGAGGAGGCTCGAAAGAAGGTGGGAGGATGGGCACGAAAGGATGAAATGTGCGTGCACTTTGAAGGAACAAAGGCACATGTGGAAGGAGAGATAGAAGAAAAGTAAAGGTGAGAGGATGGAGGGGAATTCTAAATGGGGGTAGTGCGCAGGATCTAGTAACATGGGTATCTCGGTTGAGAAGATGTAAGTTAGTGTGGAGGAGTGGGAGGGTTGTATAATGGTAATACGGGGTTGCCCCATTGACGAGGGGTTACCATGTGCTACATTTTGATCCTCGATTTCTTCTTCCCACTCTTTGATTTGGGACAACATCTCGATGATGAATTCCATCTTCTATTGGTGCTAAACTAGCCTGGTACAAGGCCAACCCATGGAAAAAGAACCTTGTATCCAACTTTAGCTTCCTTTATGGAGCACTTGACTCTAAGTTTTTTTTTTTATTAAGGGAAAATAGTTTTGAAGGGACTATACCCTGTATACAAAAGGGCTCAAAATCCAGATATTAAAGATGAGAAAAGCAGCCCAGAGAAGGGAAAAACAGTCAACCAAGGAAGGCTCAACAGCCAAATATTACAATATATGTGAAAAAAGGATCAAAACGTACAAAGATCCAGAGAAAAGAAGGCAAGATCAAAAAGAAACCAAAAGAGAAACAACATAAAGAGCTCCGCCAAAAAACAGCTCCAGAACCGCCCGATGTGACCACATTGCAGCTAAAAAACAGCATCACAACAGCCCGTTACTTGATGGCTCTGTCAATTTTGGTCTTGATAGCCTGCAGTGACATGAAGAAGGCAATGGCAGTGGCCTGAGAGGAGTCTTGCAAATCTTCTTGGGAAATTGCAATGTCCCTTTTCTCTTTAGGGCCCCATATGTCCTCATTAATCCCACTTAAACTGCAAACACTTTGTAGACATGTTGTTCAATGAAATTATAAATGCTTTTGAGGGCAGACAATATGCAGTCATTGCAGCTTTTAGCATTCCCCAATCTGCCATCTAAGGACTGAATTTTCTTGAAGACTTCACCAATAACCCCCTCTTCCTCCTCACTTTGAAGAATCCTTTTTCCCTTTGCTCTTTCCATGTTTTTATAGCCCCTTTGAGCTCTTGTATCTCCTTTTCTAATCTGTCCACCCTATCCAAGCAATTCCTCCCTTTGGGCTCCTCCACCGGCTTGCTAATATGTAGGAGGTTTTCAGCTAGTTCCAAGTCTTTTTGACTCCTTAAGACTCATTGGGAAGCAGGGATTTTAGCTTTGAGGCTCTTTCTTTTCTTGCTGGAGATAGCATCTTCATTCTTTCTTTTTAGCGGGGAGTGGGAGCAAGGTATGGGCAAGTGGAGGTATGGAGGAGGGAGGTGGGCTAAGATTCATGGGAGGGTAGCTGGAGAAATGGTGGTGAATCAAGAGGATAAGGCCACAGTGCGAAGGGACAGCCCTAGAGTGGCTTTGAACTTCCCTTATAGATTTCTCCAGAGAGTTAATCGAGATAGAGAGGAAAGCTGATAATGTTATTTCTACGAAAATGATTCGAAAAAATCGAGATGCTTATGAGGTATAGTCACATATCTTCCTTCAAGGGTAACATACCTTACCACCATTTTGGCTAGTTCATCAAAAGGTTCGTGGATCAACGCCACCTTGAGGCCAAGAAATCATGAACTCAAGATTCTCCCCCTCTTCCGAAATTTCTTGGTTTCCACCTCCTATCAACTTGAATCTAAGTTGCATCATATCCATCTCCACATTTTTCACCTACCTCTCAATATCATCTTCAGCCATGGATTTTATACCATCATCTCGTATAAATTTGTTCTTCATAAACATTATGTTTAGAAACATAACCATATATATGAATGGGATGTGGGTTATATACATATTCGTGGATTATAGGGCTCATAAAATGGATTTGGAGGAGGAATTTGGAACTGTGGGGATGGAGGGAAATAACTATGCTCCTAAAAATGATAATTCCATGAAGGGAAAGAAGTCATGATTACACAAATTCAAAAGAGGATGGTGGAACAATGGAAAAGGAGAAATTAATGGAAGAATGAGGGGAGACTGGTTTGCACATGTGATAATGGGTGCATTGAATCGAGTGGAGTCTCTAGATGCATTGAAAAATGCGTAAAAATGATTGATCTTAAAAATAACACATTGAACTTGCTGAGATGAAGATGCAAATCTCTTTAGTCTATCCCACTAGGCATGCCAGAAATTGTTGGTCATTCAAACTACACCCATATCTCCTTTCTTGGAAGAGCCGAGCTGTTTGAGACCATAATGGAATAGTCCCCAAGTTGTGAGACCTAGTGCACTTGGGATGGATCTCTGGAGAAGGAAAATTCATCTAACTACCTCTATGATTCTTGCTAATACTAATGCCAAAAGAAAATACTAGACTAAACATGCCAAGGACCAACGATAGAAGAATGTGTAGAAAGGGGAAATTTTTAGTTAAGGAAGGTGATAGCACCTTAAGGAAAGGGTCAATCTCTCTCCACGAGTGGCGAAGGGAATATAGTGGGTGCGGAAGAAGATGGTAGACAACATGTGCCATAGATCAACATGTGGGCTCAACCTTCTAGTGTGTGCAATACATGAACACGGGACCGTAAGAACAAGAGTACACACAACATACCAAAAAACATAATAAAGAGGTGAGAATGTAATGAAAGCAAGAGAGGGAAGATAGGAGTTCCATGAAACACAATTTTATTGCTCAAGGGACATACAATAAGTTACATTCATGGCACAAGGTGAGAATACAATGCATAATCTATGGCAAGGTCTGAGACCCATGTAAACTTAGCCACCATTTTGGCATGGTTCCCTTATAATAGAGAGAAATCCTTTTTACAAATTAGAACTTTTTTATTTATAGAAGAAGAAAGAGAGAAGAGAAGGAGAAAGAGAGGGAAACCCAGATTCAAATATTCAACCACCAATAGGTAGTGATAAATTTGTGCAAGTCAACATGTTAAGCTTTTAGATACACTTCTTCATGTATTTTTGACATGTAGAAGAAGGAAGAAGGAGAGATCCGATGAAATCTGGTGGTTGAGGTTGATTGGATGTGTGCATTGATGACCAGAGAGATGTTTCCTTGTTTTATACTTAATAAATCCCACCTACATTTTACTTTGAATTTTCCAACATGTAGCTTGTGTCACTAGATCTCCAAAAAGTCTAGGCATGCACCGATGGAGCTTTGTAGCGAGAATATATGACTGTCAAAATATGTTAGAGCCACGTGAGCCATTAGAGTCACTTAAGGGATGAAGATGTTAGATACAACTAATAATTTGTTTTTTGTTCTCTGCCATGTATCATACATTAGTTGGTTATCTAGATTCGGTGCCATTTTTGCATGCTTTAATAGATCATGTGTAACACACTCAAGTATGATAGATGACATCACACATTGACCGGTGTAAAATAAGGAGTGAGAAATAGAAAGGAAACAAAGGGAAGGTGCATGCGTAGGTGCAAATAGAGGAGGAAGGAATACTTGTAAAAGGAAAGCTTGGAAGCGGGGGTGCACAAGCATCCAACTAAAGGAGGGTGAACGTTGGTAGAAATATAATAGGGTGCGTGATAGAACATGGTGTATGCAAGCGTGCAAGAGGAAGAATAGTGACTTAGCATATTTGGAAGGAAATTTTTAAAGGATTGCATTAGGAGTGCATGAGAAGATAGGAAGGAAAGTAGGCATGTAGGGAAATATGTAAAGGAAAATGGAAGGAGATACAAGAATGTAAAGGGAGAAGTAGGAATGAGTGCAAGAAAACATGAAAGAATTATAGTCAAGTAAATTGTGCCAAGGGAGAAAGCTTGAGTGCGTGTAACCTGAAATGTGAAACATCAAAGTTAGGATGAAAATATAATTTATCTAAATAACTAGGACAGTTATATGACAGTTATATGGATAATAGTTTTAGAAACTTTTGGAGGCCATCTATCTACTAGATGAAGATACACCGTAGCATTAGAATTCCATTGGGCATGGAGTCAAGCCCTAAACTTGAAGATCTAATCTGTAACTTGAAGAATACCATGTATTCACTTGTAGCTCTTCCTGAACTATAAACTGGACCATTGCTCTCATATGAAGATATTCTAAATTGGATTGATGAGAGTGAAAGCTATGCATTGACTGTTAGAACTTCCTCTGCCAAAATTGAACTGTCATCCTAAAAAGTAAAAAAAAAAAAGGGGCACGTGGATGCAACAAGAAAGAAAAGGTGCTAGAGGGAGCACGCCAAAATAGAAACAGAACACTATGTCTAAAATTTTAAAATCATACATGTCCAAAGGGAACATGAAGAGTGTGCATGGGCACTTTTGTTACCAAAAGGAAACATGAACTAACCTACTCTAACCAGAGGCAAGGGGCGCTCAAGTAAAACTTACAACAGGAAGGGAGAAGTAGCTTCCCTTCATCACAAATTATGACCATGTAATTGATTTAGCACTAGACATGGTCGAAAACAAGAGTGGAAAACCACTTTATAAATGGTTTTTTACCCTCCTCAAAGTATCAACAAAAAAAATATACACCTCCTGAAGTTTTTTTGTTCTTGCATCTAGGAGATGTATTTTCTAACCTTTGCACACTTTGAAGCTCTACCTCATGCTCTGAAGTGAGCATGACCAGTGGTAACTCTATCTTTGGCTCTAGGCTAGCCAAATATCTAATTAGGAATGGTCTAATCCTTGTGATCTACCCATTTCTTTGAAGTTCAATCATGTAGATGGGATTTTCTTGCAAACTCTCCTTCTGAAGGGCGGTGCTTGTAGGCTATGGCACGTAAAACTAGTGCATGCATGGTTCTACCTCTATAAGCAACTCAATCTCCTTTAGGAGCATGCCCTCTAAGATTAATTACATTTCTTATGAAACAAGTGATCACATGATTTCCTCTTCCCGATCAGAGTCATATGATTCATGTCATTCTTACACTATTTTGTAGTTATTGAACATGATGATGTTAGTTGGGAGAGGTGCATTGGAAGGGGGTTGTTCGGTCTTGAGTACAACTAGATAGAGGGGCTTGGAAGAAGGTGGGAGGGTGGGCACAAAAGGGATGAAAGGTGTGAGTGCTTTGAAGGAACATAGGCATGCATGGAAGGAGAGATGGCATAAAATTGAAGGTGAGAGGATGGAGGAGAATTTTCAATGGGGACAAAGTGTGCGGAGGTGGGAACACACGCATCGGGTTGAGATGATGTAAGCTAGAATAGAGGAGTTGGAGGTCTATATGATGGTATTGTAGGGTTTCCCCATTGACGGGGTTATCATGCGCTAGGTTTTGAGCCTCCATTTATTCTTCCCACTCTCGATTCGGGGAAGTATCTTAGTGATGAAGTGTATCTTCTATTGGGCACTAAACCCTCCTAGTATAAGGCCAACCCATGGAAAAAGAACCTTGTAGCCAACTTTATCTTCCTTTATGGAGCACTTGAATTTAAACGATGAAGTTTCCACCATCATCTGCATAAACCTGTTCTTCATAAACATTATGGTTAGAAAAATAACCATACATATCAGTGGGAGGTGGGTTATATGCATATTCATGATGATCAGGCTCATAAAATGGATTTGGATGAGGACTTTGGAATTGTGGGGATGGAGGGAAATAGATCTGCTCCTGCAAATGGGAATTCCATGAAGGGAAAGAATTCATGATTGCATAACTTCAAAAGAGGAATGTGGAGCGATGGAAAAGTAGAAATGAATGGAAGAATGAGGGGATCTGGTTTGCACATGAGATAATGGGTGTGTTGATTCAAAGTGGAGTTTCCAAATGCATTTAAAAATGCCTTCAAAGGCTAGATCTTAGCAATAAAACATCTAACTTACTGAGATGAAGATGTAAAGCTCTTCAATTTGTCCCATTAGGAATGCCGAAATTGTTGGTCATTCAAATTTGCATGCTCATCTCATATCTTGGAAGAGACGAGCTATTTAAGTCCACAATGGAACCATCCCCAAGTTGTGGGACCTTTTGCACTTGGGACAGATCTCTAGAGAAGGTTGGTTCCTCTACTTACCTCTAATGCTACTACTACTCCTATTTCTAAAATCAAATCATAGACTAAACATTCTAAGGGACCAGGGATAGAAGGATGTGTAGAAAGGGGAAATCCTAAGATAAGGAAGGTGATAGCGCCATAAGGAAAGGGTCAATCTATCTCCACAAGTGGTGAAGGAAATAGAGTGGGTGCGTAAGAAGAGGGCCCTACTAGTTTGAGCTAACACCATTCCAATGGCCATGCCAGAGAGGCATCCACATCTATGTGAAATGGTTTGTTTCATGAAGGAAAACACAAAATACACGTTTTAGTAAGTCTCTCCTTGAATGCCTAAAATGTAAGATGTTGTGGTTTTTCCCAATAGAACATACCTTTTCCCTTTAGTATCTCTTCCATTAGTGTGGAAATATTTGCATATCCTTAGAAAAAAATTCTATAATACCTCATGTGACCCAAGAATCTACTCACCTCACTCACTCTAATTGGTAGGCTCTTCCGGGCCTATAATAACTTCAACCTTAGTTAGATCCACTAATAAACCTTCCTTATAGATGATGTGCTATAACAAAGTGCCAAAAGGTGTAGCAAACATGAACTTCTTGATGTTTAAAGAGATGCTTAATTTTCTACATCTTTCAAACATTAAGTGCAAGTTATCACAATGATCCTTAATAATTCCATACATTGTCTAATCATCCAAGTAAACCTACAGGAATTTGTGAATAAAATCATAGAATGCTTGAACAACCATGCGTGAAAATACAGCGGGAGTATTTTTCAGATCAAAGGGCATCACTTGTATATGCAAAACTTCCCCATTCAGTGGTGAAATTAGTTTTCTCTTAATCTTCTGTGTAATTCTCACTTGATGATACCTAGAGAATCCATCTATAGAAGAAAAAACTTTTCACCCTACAACACCTTCTAATATTTCCTCCATGAAAGGTGTTGGAAAAGGATCAATCATGAATGCAGCATTTAGTTCCCTATAATCCACATAAATCCTAATCTGACCATATTTATTTATACTGATTACCATGGGGCTAACCCACTCTAATTCTACTAGGGGCTTGATGATGATAGATTTTACCATTTTGTCAATTTCTTCCTTAACTTCTATGTGCGGAGTTAGGGTTCATCCTATAAGTTCTCTTCCTGACTAGAAACACACCTTCCTTGAGATTAATTTTCATCTCTCCTAATGATGCATGCAATCCTTTAATTCATGGTAGCCCCGGGAAATAACTCCTAAAAATCACAAAGTAACTCAATTATTTTTGCCACTTGAATCGGACTAATAATCTCCAATGATGGCCTCCTTAGGTTCAACATCCATGCCAATATTTACTTTCTTTATCTTCATAGGTTCATGATAGGCACACTCATTTTTATCCACATTTTCCAACACTTTTCTCATACTTTCTCGAATGATTTGTATCTATATTTTCTACTTCTTCGTCATCTACTATATATACCATCTTACCCATTTCTTTCTCAAATTAAGTGTTCTTAAGTAGTGTGGCATATTTCTCTTATATTTTATCAAAACTCACTCATGATTCTACCTCACCAAACAACTCTTGAATGAGTTCTTTATCCTTTTCACAGTCTCCCATAGTTAAACACTTTATCACCCTTAATGCCTCTTCCACTAGAGGTTTAGTAGAGAAGTATTCAAAATTTGAGTAGGAGCGTTGCTCTGAGAAACCAAGTAGTTAGAGCAGTCTTGATTTCATTCCATTCTATAAGATTATCCCTATGAACCATCCACTAGTGCGTTGTTGTCCCACACAAGGTAGAAACTAACATATTTCTTCTTTTAACTTGATTTCTCCAATGCTCCTCCATGGCGCATAGGAATACCATAGGTCTCCTTATCCATTGTATCGAGGTATAGAGTTATTACCTATATTCATAACACAATGAGGTTTACTTCTTTATGCAAATGCACTTCTTACTTCACACCCAACCATCTCATAGGTGCCATGTGCCCAATCGTCACAAGTAATACTTGTACTATCACTAATAGACTGTGCATCTTCCCACTGGAGGATTCCTTCCTTAGAGGGTTCAAGTACTTCTAGATCTCGAATGGCACATACATAAATTCTATTTAGGTATTCCTCACTCAAAGGTTCAACATATGGTGTAGAGTTCCCATATGTTAAAGGGATAATAACTCTTTCTTATTTTTTCTCAAAACTTATATATCCCTTATTGAACCATAGATCAACATTATTTCCATAACACCAAGGTCCCCAAGTAGAGCTGAGAAGCTATCCGCTTCTACAAATGCTCAAACCTCAAAGTCCCCAGTGAACTTGGCCCTTTGTATAGTAATGGATGCATCTTTTAAAACTCCAATGGGAGTGGCCTTAGTTTGATTAGACATAAACAACACATTAGAGGATGGTTTTAATAGAATTCTCCTCATCTATACCCATGCATATAAATTAAGTGCATTCACTTCCACGCTTTGTGTCAATCAATATATTACTCAAGATCCATCCATCCACAACAACATTCAAAGTGATCTCCTTATCATAATCTAAGCTATGAGGGGGAATATTAGCATGCAAAACCTACGCTTCATTCTCAATATGTGCACATGGAGTTTTTCCCTTTAGCAAATTCCCCACTAATGGAATGATATTATCCTATCACATAATTTTTTATACCTCCTTCAATTCATCAATATCCGACTAGATCATCTCTACTACCTTATTTTGTTCCATCTTCCATGATGTCTCCTTTAAAAGCGTATGTCACCCTAAATATTTCTAAGTACCTCCATGATCTCTTGATAAACCTCCTTCCGATGCATAGGATCTTGGTACCTTGCATGTAAAACCTTCTCATTATTGACGATAGGCTTATTTTGTAACATTTCTCTAGTGCGTGCAACTTTAGCGCATGTAGTAATCTTCACATGTAGTACCTCAAGTTCTCGTGCCATATTTGGCATACACCGATTTTCCATAGTGTTTTGTATTCTAACCATCCTTGTGACCTTGTTCTCCTATTTATGCTTCTTGCTAAGATTCTCATATAAGTCTGGGAATTCCTCATAGCTATGACTATTCCCATAAAAAGAAAAATTAATATCCTGAAGACATTCCCACCGTAGTGATTAAGAGATTCATATGTAAATAACATTCTCAGTAAGGAAACTTGCCTCATCCACCACCAAGACCTCAGCCCCTAAATCCACCACGGTATCCTCATCCTCTGTCACAACCTCCTTCAAAGTTCCCTTCATTCTAATCATAACATTCTTGAGTATGATCATGATCATGGTGTTAACTTTTACTTTTAGATTTATATGAGACCCCGTATGTCGTACTCCAATATCAATAGCATCATGGATCTAACCAATCAACCTACATTATTTTGTATCGTGAGTCATGGATTGGAAAATTTTACAATAGCAATATACATTCTTCCTTATCATGTGTTGTAGTAATGGGTATTGGATGGCATCATGGTTCAAATGACATATCTCACAATCTAGCAATAATGAATGTACTAATCTATAGGGACAACTATCCTTAGTGTGACCTTCCACTTCATAATTTTTACACCAAATCTAGTGCACATCTCATGAGTTGAATTGGCCGATAGTTTCTCCAACTACTTTTCCATAGCTATAATATTTTCTTTTAGGAATAGGCTTACTCTAATGTCTATACTTCCAATTGCCTCAACGCCAAAGGGGTCCTTATATGTCTTATGTAACAACACCCTCCTAAAATGTTTGATTAATTCCATAACAAACCACCGTGTGTAAGTGGCTTGCATGAATATCATATGAAATTTTAGAAAACAATGTTTTGAAATAGGCATCATACTCTCGAATACTTTCAGTAGTGCCCTACTTAATATTCTTGAGCGCGCTTATACTCTTAAACTCAAATTCAAGTATATAAATAAGGCATCTCACAATGTTGCATAATATATGCAAGTCTAATAGGGGTAAAAATTCTGGTACCAACCGTGTATCGCATCCCCGCAATGTAGTAGCAAACTAAATGGCCTTTTGCTCAAAATATTTAATCCATTTTGCACGCCACAATATCTCACACATGTGCACATGTTCAACACCATCCTCTATTCCCTATACTTTTGAAGAACAAGAGACATCTCCATGTAAATATTTTGGGGTAGGTGTGGACCCTACCCACCGATCCGAACCTCCTTTGTTACCTCTACCACTAGAACCACCAAATCCAAAAGAACTAAAGCCACCTAAACTTCCCGATCCTCCAAAGTTATCCGTAAGTGGGCAAGTGGATGTAATTCCTATGTCCCAATAGTGGTACTAAACTGAACTCCTACATCGACAAAGTGGTACTACTCCTAGAACCGAGTCCAAAATTATGTGCACTTGAGTCTTGTGTTGAGAATGTGCCATAAAAGGTACCTCCAAACAACAAAGAAAACATTCTCCTATCCATAGATGCACTTTCTATCTAAATTACTCCTACTTTTCCACTACCTAAACTAGCTTGTTGACTACTTGTTGTACTATTGTTGGTCAAAATCATCCGGGTAGACGAGATCTATGGATAGACGAGCCAACAGTGTGCGGGCATATCTCCTCTTTGAGATAGCAAAGCAAAATTGGTTAATTGCTATTCTACCAAAGCAGAATCTAATAGAATAAACATACAGATCTAACATAAGAAAGGTCTGATGCATAACACATGTATTTAGCACAAAGTCTCAATATTTGTATTAATATTTTCTTCTGTTACAAAAAGTACAAAGTCTTTTCTTCTCACTTCTATTTTTCATCTAAAAAGTGTCCACCCCCTTAATACAACAAGTATTCAAGTATATATAGAAGGAGAAGGAGAAAGAAGGCAAAAAGAAACCAACAACTAATTACAAAATATTTACAAAATATCTAAAAGTCAACTATTGACTTTGGGCAACTTGGTGGATAACAACATCCCATGGTGCAACATGGATGATGTCATCATTTGTGCCAACATACTTTTAGATATCACAAAAAGAAAGAGAAAAAGAGGAAGGCTATTTGTCATCGTCTCACGGTTGGAAAGGAGTATCCCTTTTTTTTTCTCAAGAGAGGCAATGTGGAATTGGGCCCAGTACTCCATGAATTTGCTGATCATTGGCTGGAGTTGATCCTGTACGGGACCCTTGGTGTGATCGCCAATGACTTCACAAGTCTCTCATTCATCTCTGATTTTTTCGGGAGTTTGAAGTATTCATTACCTACCTCCATTAGGTATCCCACAAATTCGCGGTAGGCTAGAAGGTTGTTGATGGATTCAGCGTCAAAAGTAGCTTCTGGCCCTAACCCTTACGAGATGATCTCTTTGAAGATCCGAATGGTTTCATCTACCTTCCTCAAGGTGAATGATGGAGTGAGCAAGCCCGGAGACATTCTTAGGAAAATTTTCTCCATCTGATGTATTACATCCAGGGCTTCCTCTTTGACCTTGTCAATCTTCTCTAGGACAAATTCCATCTGATCGACCCGGTAGTCCAAAGCAGCAAGAACTTTGTTGGGTGCTCTGGGGTGATCGAAGACACTGAATTTAACTAAATCATTGACTGAGCAGTCAAGCATCTTCTAGAATGTCTCATGTTGTAACCTAGCATGGTCCAACTCTTCAAAGATAGGTCCTATAATCACCTGGAGTTCCTTGTTTGCCTAACCAATATTCTAATATAACTCAATGAACTTGACAATTACTTCCTCGGTATCTTTGAGGATCTAGTCTCTCTAGGTGGATACTGCCATGCCTTGTTCACCAATCTTTGCATATTTGTTTATCTTATCCTGACTAAGGGCCTCGAAGTTTCAATTGCGGTTAGTTGTAGGAGGTGCACTACCCATTTTTGTAGGGCTTGGAGAAGATGTTTATTTGTCACTTTTAGTATCCCCTTCTCTTGCTTTGCTTCTGAAGCTTCTTACAAAGGGCATCCACTACGAGATAGGGCCTTCCCTTATAGGTGCTCGAGAGGACATTCCCCTTTTTACCTATGTCACCGTATAATATGTAGGAGACAGATCCTTTTTATTCTTTGTGGGATTGGAATACACAATCTCCATTACTCTTTCACCTGAGGCACTATAAGAGAAGTGGGTTATTGGCTTCTGCTTCTTAGCTCCTTTTGTTGGAATGATGGAGAAGTCCATAGGTGCAATGGGGACTTTCCTCTTGTGCTAGCTTAGGTGTTGGGAGATCCATGTTGGACTTAAGGGAGTGGGACCAGTGGGAGAAGAAGGAATGGCGGAAGAAGAAGGAGCAACTACAGTGTAATCAGGGAAATGGGTTGAGACACTTGGCGGCGGCATTGATAAAGAAGCTGAACCTCCAACGCTCATAGGGGTAGGAGTTACTATAGGAGAGGAAACTGTGGGGGTAGAAGGGAGCTGAGAGATGAGGGAAGAAATACTAGGGGATAGCTCCATGAGGGAAGAGAAGATGGAAGAAGAGGAAAGGGGAATAGTAGAAGATGGGGAAGAAGACACAACCAAAGGAATGGTTTCTTGGGTGACATGAGGAGGGGAAGGAAGAGTGGGAGAAGGGACAGTGGGAACCTTGATGGTTGTAGTAGTGGAAACATCCTTAGTGATGTGCTGTTGGAACACTTACTGCTTTTACTTTTCGAGGGAGACAGGGTACACGACCTACTCCTGGGTGGTGGGAGGAGGACTCTCGGGAGCTTATTCTTAGGCAACACTTGACTCTCCTTCCTTATCTTTCCCTTTTCCCTTTGGAAAATGTTTTGGCTGGAAGGTGCATTACCTAGGGGGACATGGTGAAGTCCACCTCAAGATAAATGAGACCATTAAATCTGCACCAATGTTCTATGTGCTGCAAGGTACCCTTTACCCTCTCCTCAATAGTCTGAGGTGCCCTTGTTCTATCTATTTCAAAAATGGCTAGTTGTCCCCATCCACATCTAAATATACCTGATCAACTTCTTGATCAGTCATTTGGAAACCTTTCGGAACAATGGCCACGCCATATTGAATAATTTCTACCAGGGCCGAGGCGGGTGATCCTTTCTCCGAGTTCGACCTCGTGATACAGTGTCGATGTATATTTCCTCGATCTCATGGAACATGTATTGGATCAAGATTTTCCTTTGGGAGGCAATGTCATGGATCAAAGGTCGGCCTTGAGAAGAAATTGTGCTTCAGGTTGAGCAGCTCCAGCTTTGCTAACATTTCCCAGGCCTTGGTATGAGAAGTGCATGTGTACCTCCACTATGAGGGGGAATGGAGTTCCACCCTTCTTTCTCTTTAGGAACTTCTCATGATATGTTATGAGCTGTCTAGATAGCTCCAACAGGATCAACTTTGGCCCCGCATATCTTGGCAACTTGGTGGGATCCCCCAAGAAGTTGGCTTCTCTGAGATAAGTAAAGGTGGGGAATTATGTAAATAATGCCCCCCACTTCTCTGTTGTGGTCACAATGCTCTTGGTCATCTAACCGTGAGTCATATTGGGCCTCAAAAGGCAAATGATGTCATAGAAGAAGGAATTGTTGATCTTGGTGAACTATGGAATGTTGTTTTTAGTCTCACCTCGGATAATATTCAAATATTTTTACAGGGCCATACCCCGATCATCTCGAAGTGCCGTATAATCTCTCTCAGAGGCAGCAAGCATAGACCACATAGGAGTTCATGTAGAACCTCCCCATTGTTGTGAGTTGTTGGAGCTGCTCAGAGATGGTGCTGCTGATGATTTCTGCCCACTCAAAACGTTGATCAGGCACGTTTTTGTTCATCGTTTCCAGATACCTGAGCATCCATTTGTGGAAGTAATGGGTGTTAGGAAGCCCAAAAACTCTGCTCAGGAAGGTAATGGTGTCACTCAGCTCCTCCGAAAGTCGCTACGATGAATAACCTAGGGCCACCTGGTTATTACCTTTTTATTCTTTAGGTATACCTCGTTCATTAACTGCATACATTTGTCTTCATTTTCCTCCCATGCCTTAATGCAGTCTTCTTGACTCATGGCCACAAAGTGCTAGTGGTGGGGGATACCCAACATGATCTCGAAGTTCGGGAAGTGAGGTTGATTATAACCTCACCCTTCTCGTTCTCGACACACCTTGTGTCTTTGTTATAGCAGTGGGCCACCACCATCATGAACTCATTATTCACCACGCTAATGGGGATTCCCCCAACAAAGTGTAGACCACTACCCACTAGTTTTTCCATCCATGGATTTCCTGTGACCCTTCTGGTTCTGGCCCAAAAATCCTCCATGTCTATATGGCCAAGTTTGGCATCTCTGATGTCCAAGTCACATTCTGCATGGGACTCGGGCATCCTGACCCTTTGATACTTGTATTTCATTTCTTCCTCTATGAGTTTGGCCTTACCCTTTGACTTGGTTGGTCTCTTGCTTGATGTAGACATATGTGATTCTGAGTTTAGCTGTTGATCTACAAGAAGAAGGAGTGAAGTCTAATGTAGAAGAGCCATGTTAGCTATTAGATCATCCATCAAAGCTTTACAAAATGAGGAGTTAGCAATTTAAAATCTTCAGGTGCAGGGCACGGAATACCACAGGCATGCAAGCTCGAAAAGCAAGGTGCACTTGATGTAGAGTGTAGCAGGGAAAAAACAGTGCCTAAAGGTGCATGGCACAGAAAACTACACGCAACATTTAGTGTTGATGTAGGAGGATTTGCGCCTGCGCCATTGTATAGGGTTCAAACTAGGGAAAATAATATTTGTGTTGCGTAGGCGGTAGGATGTGCCAATGGAACAGATATTGATCATGTTGCAAACATTTTTGGCTCACCAAAGGGCATGGGATTAAAGGATGTATCACCAAATTTAGGTGTGCCAAGAGGTTTTTGGATTTGGCGCAGCACAGGAAAAATTTACATGAAATTCAATGTTGATGTAAGCACGATTGCGCTGGCACCATGAGTTAGGTTTATAGGAGTTTCAAAGTGCGCAGAGAAGGTGCATGCTATAGGTAGGGATAGTGCGCCCTTTGGCGCGACTATGTTTTATGCAACAATGATGGCATTTGTGCCAAGGGAAAACCATGGCTGTGGATTGTGATATCTTCGGATTTCTTCTTTTTCGATTGGTTTATGTAGTTTTCAGGGCTCTTTCAACATGGATTTGACAGTAAGGGGAATAGAGTGAAGAGGATCTTGGGTCTATTTCTGAGACAAAGCCCTCCAGGCCAGCAGATCTAGAAGGAGGGTAAAAATGGTTTGGGGAAGAGAGAAGATTGCAAAATCGGGCTGGAGGGGTTTAGGTTTCTTCAGGTTCATTTTATTATTATTCCACCAACAACCAAACCAAAACAAAAACCATAAGAAAAGTAAGGACCACCTACCCGGGATATATAGACTAGAAGAAACGATGTGGGGCCCACGAATGCAACGCAAAATGACACGAGGATGACGAGGCACTGATAGGTGCAGAGGAATAAACTTTTCACGTGTTTTACAATTGTGAAAATGATAGGTCGGATGCACCTATATATAGCAAAAGGCGCAATAAATGTGCCACCAACCTTTTTCAAAGGGCACATGAAAACTTATGTTGACATAAAAAAACTTGTTCTGTGGCGTGGTTATGTGTCTCGTGATAAACTACTTGCACCTTTGGCACAAATTTGGGACTCAACATGGGGTTTTGAGCACCTTGGCGCACCGCTTAAGGGTGCAACATTTTTAGTGTCGACAGGTTGGCGCATGCGCCTCGGCGTAGGTTAGAAGGGTGCAACATGGGGAGGTGCAACATTTTTGTTGTTGACATGACAGAGAGTGTGCCAAATGTAGTAGAGAGGGCACATATACATTTGATGTTGTATAAACAAAATCTACGCCCAACCAAAAAGGACCGAAATGACTAAGTTCGAAAAACTAGATTCTCCGGAAAGGGATTTTAGGCCATTCCAAATGCTAAGGGACCTCGGTGGGAAACCAAAACAAAATTTTGGTATGGTTACCTGCAAAATTGCCCTTGTCAATTTTACAGGATAACAACTGGCTCTTTCTGGGGACTATTTTTGAGCAAAGCTTAAGGGTAGAGAACCCCAGATCAACATGTGCCTATCCATTGGGTTACTGAGTTAACAAAAAAGGGTAACAAAAATTAAAACACACAACCAACAAAAGAAAACACACGACAAAAACAAACACACAACATAAAGAAAACTGTACAAAGAAGAGAGCAAGCTCTACTTCCTAAATATTTTGAGATGCTACTGCTATAGGGAAGTGGGAGATCGGTTCCATCTAGATATGAAAGATAGAAGCTATTCTCTCCGTTGAGCTACTTAATCTTGAAAGGTCCTTGTTAGTACAAAATGACAGCACCACTTCGGATGTTTGGTCAGGTTTCTAGGTTGACCATACTATCATCCAGTGTGATTGCATAACATTGAATCCTTTCTCCAAGTGTGGGACTTGAGAAGTGAGAAAGGATTCTCCAGAGAAGGTTGGTTCCTATTCCTCTATTCAGATGCACACAGAATATGCAGAGGGTTTGCTCAAAACCTAATCTAACTTTCCAAGGAGACAGAGAGAGAGGGATGCATAAAAAATAAACCTAAGCTAATAGAGGTGATGCACCGAGGAATGAAGAACACCTATCTTGCCAGTAAACACAGACCATTCAAATGTGATATAAGATCATGCACAGATAACAAAAATTGTAGTGAAAGATCAGAAGGATGCAAAATGAACACAGAGAGGGTTGAGAATCATCCACAGACATGTATTACTTGCTCCAAAGATTGATACAATACACTACAGAATGCCAAGAGGCAGAGTCGTATTGGCTTCAAATGAGAGGTTTGAACTCCACCAATTCACCTGATAGGAGGAGAAGGGAGGAGCAAAATAGAAAATGTTCGACCTCTTGAAAGAAGCTCCTCTTTACAATATATAAGAAGAATGAGAGAGGGAAAAGAGAGGAAATCCAGAATCTACCCCAACCACTTCTAGGTCATATTTTAAATCATCTCATTATGGCGAAGCGGTGGATCCTGGCAAAATGGTGGGGCATCTAATGAGCGTGCGAACTGTCTGCTGCATTAAAGTTGGTTGTTGAAGCATTACTTCTGTCATTACCACGTGTCAGGGACATTTTATCAATTTTCTCTCTCTAGAATACACCAAAATGCAAGATTGATCCTAGAATCATGTAGAGAATTTCAGCAGCTTTCCGTTGATATAAAGAACATGCAAATCCGAGCTCTGGATCGAAAGATACGACGATCTGAAGATTTAGGGCACGAAACAGGCCAAAACGGATTTTGAAATCTTTTCCCACGCTCTACCACCTGGACGACACGTGGCATGTATTGATTGGTCGCATAATTCTCTCTCCTTCCTTGCTTCATTGGACACATGTCCTCTTTTTATTGGCTTGGTGCAAGCTTGAAACCTCGCCCTTTGACTTTTTGGACTTTCTCCTTGTGACACGTGTCATGATTTGGTTGGTCCACGGTTGCCGGCTCTTCGCGCCCTTCGCGTCCATTTGTCTCGAATGTCCCAAAGTGTTATGCAGGGACAAAACTTTCGATCCACCCAAAATGGGATTCCATGTCCCTTTTTTCCGGTGACACGTGGTGTGATCTGATTGGCCCTCGGCTTTCTTGGCTATCCGCGTCCCACGCGTCCCTTTGTCGCACTTGTCCCAAGGCAAAAGTTCCCCGTCTCGGCCGAACCCGGCCGGTTCGCGTCTTCCGTGTCCCTTTGTCCCACTTGTCCCAGCATGCAGGGACAAATTCTTCCGAACCACCCGAAATGGGCTTCCTTTGCTCTCAGCTGCTTCGCCTTTTCGTGTCCCTCACGTCCTCGTGGCCCAGATGTCCCAAATGCTTAGTCGATTTTCTTCTCCTTCGGCCGAATCAAGCTTTCTGCGTCCCACGCGTCCTTCTATTCCAATTGTCCTGGGCCTGAAGTTCTCCTTTTCGGCCGAATCGGGCCCAGGCGGTTCGTGCCCTTCACGTCCATTTGTTCCAAATGTCCCTTTGCTCTTGGCCACTTCACCTTTTTTTGTCCCTCGCATCCTCGCGGCCCAGATGTCCCAAATGCTTAGTCGATTTTCTTCTCCTTCGGCCAAACTGGCTTTCCACGTCCCACGCGTCCTTCTGCTCCAACTATCCCGCATCGAAGTTCTCCTTTTCGGCCAAACCGGGCGGTTCGTGCCCTTCGCGTCCATTTGTTCCAAATGTCCCTTTGCTCTTGGCCGCTTCGCCTTTTCGCGTCCTCTCGCATCCTCGTGGCCCAGATGTCCCAAACGCTTAGTCGATTTTCTTCTCCTTCAATGAACCGGCTTTCCGCGTCCCACGCCTCCTTCTCGTTCCAACTTCCCCTTTGCTTTGCGGGCCGCCTGGAGGCTTTTCGGCCGATCCGCGCCTTGATGTCCCAACTGTTCCAACTTTTGCGAGGACTAGGACTTAGCCAATTTTCACGATTTTTCCTGTTCCAAGCTTGTTTTTGCCGCTTTTTCACCTTTCCTCAGAGCTTGCTCTTTCCTTCTTGGATAGGAGAGTTAGAAAAAATCTGAGGGGACCCTAGAAACATGATTTTTGCCCCTGAATCAATCCATTTGCCTAGGACTTGAGAATTCTGATGCATGTTATCAAATTAGCCACAGGGGAACTTTGGATAACAATTGGCGACTCAGCGGGTACCTACCTGCTAGGTAGAAGATCAGTGGCCTTTTAGCGATCCATTGGGCATGGAGTCATAAGCAATAACCTGAAACGAGCCTGATACTACAACTCCCTCTTTACAAGAGCATGCTGAACTATAAAAACTCAACCTAGGAGCAAAAAAACCTATGCCAAAGCACTTAGGGAAACTGAAACCTAACTACAACAAGACAATGTGCATACACACTTGGAGGAAGGAAAATCTAATCTAATATTTATAGAGGTAGTGAACTTCCCTCTAGAAGCAACGCTTGAGATAGATTCCATTGACTGGAATCTGCAGTTCTTCACCATCCAATGAGGCCAATTTGAAAGCATTTCTGTTCTTGCACTTTATGACCATGTATGGGCCACTCCAAATGGCATCAAATTTTGAATGCCTTCCCCGGTTTTGCTCGTCCATATTCCATTTCAACACTAGATCTCCAACCCGAAAAGATCTATCCTTGGCCTTTCTATCAAAGGTCTTTGATCAAAGCTTGATCCTTTTCCATTGTTTGGGATGCCTGATTTCTGATCTCTTGTAGCTCCATCAACTCGCATACCTCACCTCCATGGGCTCAAATTCAAGCAACTCCAGCTGCTTCATGAGTTCCAATGTTGGCAACTCAAGTGACATGCGCAAGCTTGCCTCTCTTCCATAGACAAGCTTGAATGGAGAATTACACAGTGATCTTTTGGGAGTGATCCTATCAGCCCATAAGGCTGATTTCAGTTTGGTATGCCAAGCCCTCGATTCTCATCAAGAGTCCTCCCGATGATTCTCAACAAGTTCTTGTTTGTAGACTTGGCCAGCCATTACCTTGAGGGTAATATTTGATGAAGTGCTTGGGTAGATCCCGTTCTTGACATCCCACTTGGTCACCTTAGATCCAATGAATGCCAATGCATTATCAGAGATTATTGTAGCAGCTACGCCAAATCTGGTAGTTATCCCCTCATAAAATTCTAAGATGCTAGACTCATTTGCCTCTTTGAGTGCTCCTGCTTCTGTCCATCTGGTGAAGTAGTCTGTGGTCATCAAAATCCATTTATGGCCTTGGCTTGAATTGGGATTAATGACTCCAATGAAGTCCAAACCCCATTGCATGAATGGCTGGTCAACTGAGATTGGATGTAATGGAAGGGCAGCAAGTCTTTCTTTTCCTGTGAAGAATGCACAATTCTTACACCTCTTGATCCATGCATAGCAATCACTGAATATTTTAGGCCAATAATAACCAGCCTTCATGATTTTTAGAGCTGTCACTCTTGGTGCAAAATGACCACTAGCTGGTCCACCATGAAACTCTTCCAACACCCTTTGAATCTAATTTGTGCTAATGCATCTCAGCAGCACTCCATTCACATCTTTCTTGAACAAAACTCCATCAACAATGGCATATGGAACAGCCTGCAACCTGAAGTATCTCCTCTTCGCTTTGCTCATTTCTGGAGGGCATAGGCCTATCTGTAGGAAGTGTATCATATTCTGAGTCCAACAGGGAGTGGGCACATTATCATTTTCCTATTCTTGACCATCCTGTAGTACCAAGACAACATCTTCTTCATTACCTGCTTCAACTTGTTGACTCAAGGCTAGTTGTTCGCATAGTCCCTTCCCACGTACTAGTTTGGTGACCTTGATCTCGATGTCATATTCCATGACACGAGTTATCCATCCTGCATGTTTCTCATTCAGATCCTTGTTTAGAAGGAAGTCCCTGACTCCCGCATGAGAGACCAATAATTGGATCTTGTTGTTTGAGACTAGGTGCTTGAATTTCTTTAAACTCCTGATCACTGCAAGTACATGCTTTTCAATGAAAGAGTACCTAGTTTCGTATTCCTCCAAGCCTTGACTGAAGAAAGAAACTGGTTGTTCTAATCCTTCTTTTTTTTGTGCCAAGATTACGAAATTGTATCTCCACCACCAAAGGTGTATAGCATGAAATCCTTGGAGAAGTTTGGATTGACGAGAGTTGGAGCTTGAGATATAGCCTCTTTTATTGCCTCAAAACTTGCCTTGCCTTCAGATGTCCACTTAAATGCCATGCTCTTCTTCAACATCAGTGTTATTGGCTTTACGAGAGCTGCAAAGTTTGGAACAAACCTGCAAACAAAATTGATCCTTCCTAAGAAGCTTTGAAGAGCCTTCTTATGACTTGGCAATGACAACGCTCGAATTGCTTCAACTCTTTCTGGGTCAATCATCAATCCCTCCTTTGAAACAATATGGCCAAGAAGTTTTCCTTCATGAGCCAAGAATATGCATTTTTTGGGATTCAATGATACCCCAAATCTTCTACACCTCTAAAATACCTGCCTCAGATGAAAGAGGTGATCCACTGCATTTTTGGAGAATACAGTGATGTCATCAAGGTATATCAAAACTATTTTATTGATCAACCCTTGAAGGCCATATCCATTGCCCTTTAGAAAGTGTCTATAGCATTTGATAGCCCAAATGGCATCTTCTTGTAGGCATAGGTCCCCCATTTGGTGGTGAAACCCGTATTGAACTGGTCATCTTCCTTCACCATTACCTGATTATAGCCTGAGTAGCCATCAAGTAGTGAGAACCTTTCTGAACCAGCTACAACCTGCAATATTTTCTCCATGGAAGGGAGTGGATAATGATCCTTGAGAGAGGCTCTATTCAAATCTCTGAAGTCGACACACAACCTGATCTCCCCATTCTTCTTTCTGACTGGGACTAAGTTGGTGACCCAACTTGAGTGTTTCATGGGGAAGATGATATTGGCCTCAATAAGCTTGCTTAACTCTTTTCTCATGAGAGGTTCAATATGGGGATTCACTGGCCTTTGCTTTTGCAGCAGGGCTTGGATTCCGGATCCAGCTAAATAGTATGTTGTGCCAGCTTTGGGTTGAAACCTCTTAGATCTTTGTAAGTCTAAGCAAAGACATCTGGGAACTCTTGGCAAAGCTGAACAAAATCAGATTTCTCTTGTGAGGTACTTTGCCAATTTGCAATGTCTTGCCTTCTTCCACTAAAATAGGCTCTGAATCTTCACCCTTTACTTGAATGTTCACTTTCTCCTTCTCGGAACTGATCATTCGGGTTGAAGATTGACTCCAAGGTTATGAGGCCTTTTGGTAATTTGTTAGTCTTCAGCTGCACCACTTGGTCACCATACTGCTGATGCAGCTTGTCTTGATTCCCGGTGGAGAACTCAGCTTCTTCTTGGAGGAAATAGATGATTTGCTGGTCATTCTCAAACACTTGCCAACTGACATTGTTATCCGGCACTGAAGGCCTCACAATCACATGGATGTTTGGCTGTACCTTGTCTTATTGAATGCTTTCCACAATGTCAAAGGCTGCCCCTACTGCTGCAAGCCTGTCAGCAGCTTGATTCTCTTTCCTGGGAATGGATTCAATGCCAAAACCTTCAAAATCTTCCATGAGGTCCCACACCTTGTTCTTGTAGCACTTGAGTAGATCATTCTTGGTAGCATGTCGTCCCTTGACCTGATTTACAATCAATTCACTGTCCCCAAAGACTTGCAGATTCTTTATTTTTCTCTTGATTGCCCAATGCATCCCTTACACCAAGGCTTCATATTCAGCAGTGTTATTGGAGCATGCAAATTAAAATCTAAAAGCTGAATAGTACTTTATTCCTTGAGGTGAAACAAGCATGGTTCCACCTCCTGCACCTTGCCTACTCCTTGATCCATCAAAGAACAACTGCCATACTTCATTTTTGTCCTTATGATCTGGCTTGGTGATGCTGGGGAGAGGTTGATCCTCTTCATATAAACAATAAACCCCTAGCTCAGATTCTTCTACTTCTTGATAGGGATCAAAGGCATGTATCTTACTTGCCCATTCATCAAGAGTCAGATCCGGGATACTTCCAACCTTGGTGTCAGCCTCGTCAGTGCTAGGGTGATCTTCTTGATCAAATGCTGAGCAATTGGCATTAATCTGACTTGGAGTGTAAGGCTCAATATGGAAGTTTGCAATAGGTTCAGACCTAATTGTAGCCTTAGTTCCATACCTTGTTCTAAATAGCATGTGTGACCAATCAGTAGACAAATACCCCCCAATCTTGGCTGTGAAGTCCCTTGACAAGCAAAGGGCAAAGAGTGGTGGAAGGTCTATGATTGATACATCTTGTAAAACAACAACATTTGGACATGCATGCAAGGTAAGACTCAAATTTCTAATCACTCCAACTATTGCTATTGCTGTCCCATCTAGCTGCACTACCCCTTTAGATGTTATTTCATACTGGAGCCCTAGCTGATCAGCTATCTGTTTAGGCATTACTGAGCTACTTGCCCCGAGTCTATCATGCAATTATGTACTAGCTGATTTCCAATGATTAACGAAACATAGAAAGGAGGGGCTTCAACATTTTACCTTGTTGTCCTCCATGACTTCCTTTAGGTTGGGCAGCATTTGTAAGCACTTTGTCTTGCATCTGAACCTGCTGATTCGAAGTTGGCCAATCCTTCATGGCAGCTTGCAGCAGATCTCTTTGGCCTGGGATAGATAGGGATTCCCACATTGATATGTTGACATTTGTCTTCTTCATCTGATCAATGATACTTGAATGGTGATGAAGGATCTCTCTGTTGTCCCTTGGTTTGCACATTTACTCCTTGCACGTGGGCAGCAACAGCTGGCATTTGAGTTGGCCTAGGGGCTGTTCTTGGCTGCCCTTGTGCATTTGAAATGGGACTTTGCTTGCCAATCATTTGTGGAACCATGGGAGGTTGTGGATTGGCTGGGGCTAATGGTTGTTCTTCACCCAAATTTCTCCTCTTTGACCTTGTGTTGGCTGCAACACCTTGAGAAACTACTTGATTCATGCCACATAAATCTTCTACTTGCCAGTTCACCAATGTGGTGTCATTTGGGGCTGATTGTTGTTGGAATGTTTCTTGTTGTTGTTGTTTCCTTGACTTCCCTCACCCTCCACACCAGTAGTTGTCACCATCAATGCTTGATTGAGAGCACCATTGAAGCACATGGATTGGTTATGAGGCTCGTTACATGGAAAGCACCAATCATATTCCTGAGCAATGTTGTTCTGTGTTGGCACTAATGCCTTAGAGGCAGATATGGCATTTGGATTATAGGGCTGGAATGGTCTATTGGCAGGAGGCCTTGTTTGATTCATATTTGCAGCTGGATTAGGTGGCCTTTGTGGTTGGTATGGCTGCCTATTAGGTTGAGCTTGGGGTTGATAAGAAGGTCTGAAACCTTGGGCTTGTTGCCTCTTGAGAGTAACTAGCTCATTGCCTAGGTTTTGCAATTGCTTCATGACCTCTTGAAGCTCATTTGGGGCACTTGGAGATGAAGTGGAAGCTTCATTTGAACTTTGATTTCTAGGAGTGGGAGAAGGAGCCAAATTAGGTGCTTGACTAGTGTTTGGACTCTCTAAACTTGGAAACAATGGCATGGGAGGCCTAGGGGCAAGTTTGCCAGCTTGGATTAAACAATTTTCAGCCCTAATGGCAATGCTATAAGCCATAGGGATAGTTATGCCTCCCATGGACTGAATCAACATAGAAATATCAGAATTTAAAGCTTTGAGATAGTATAGAAAAGCACCTTCTACTATTGGCCTGACTGCCACTGGAATTCTCTCCCAAGTCTTTTGACATCCGAAGTTAAAATCGGTCACCGCTCATTAGGAGCCCTCTTGATAGTTGTCAGCTGCTCCAAAAGAGACAAGTTGTCTCCCTTCTCCCCAAATTGCTCGTGAAGTGCTATACACAGCTGATTCCAATTTGTGATAGAACCAGCTCCAAGGCTCCTAAACCATTGTAATGCTTTACCCTTGAATGAAGATGCCAGTAACTTGACAGCCACTTGCATTTCATTGATTTCATGGATTACACAAAGGTTAGCAATATCTTTAACATGATCACCTAGAGTAGTCTGATTTTCTCCAGTGAAGTAGGGAATGTTCTTCAAGGCTGCAATAGGAACTGGATGTTGTGCATTGAGAGCAAGTGGGCTGCTGCCTGTGAAGTTGATGTAGGGGTTGTTCTGAGCCATTCTAATTGGTCTTAAAACCCTTGTTGACTGAATGAAAGGTCTACCAGGTGGAGGAGTTGAGAGAGTTCTGTTTGGTGGAGATGGAGACCTTTGAATCCTTCTTCCTCTTTGCCTTCTTCTCGGAGATAATTGCAGGTATTCAAACAGCACTTCTTCTTCTCCAACTCTTGACCTTGTGATTCTTCTCATAAGTTTTCAGGCCTACACTGCTTGGAAATAGTTGATTCTTCCCTTTGGAGTCGCCAGATATGCAAATAATAGCTCTTTTAAGCAAGAAAATTGCAGCAGATGCACATCAACTTTTCTGCAATCAAAATGAGACCTCTAGTGTCCCACCGGGCATGCCAAAACTGTTAGTGAAAAATCACAGCACCCCTGGATGCTGGTCAGGTTTCTAGGTTGACCATACTATCATCCAGTGTGATTACATAACATTGAATCCTTTCTCCAAGTGTGGGACTTGAAAAGTGAGAAAGGATTCTCCAGAGAAGGCTGGTTCCTATTCCTCTGTTCAGATGCACACGAAAAATGCAGAGGGTTTACTCAAAACCTAATCTAACTTGCCAAGGAGACAGAGAGAGGGATGCATAAAAATAAACCTAAGCTAATAGAGGTGATGCACCGAGGAATGAAGAACACCTATCTTGCTAGTAAACACAGACCATTCAAATGTGATATAAGATCATGCACAGATAACAAAACTTGCAGTGAAAGACCAGGAGGATGCAAAATGAACACAGAGAGGGTTGAGAATCATCCACAGACATGTATTACTTGCTCCAAAGATTGATACAATACACTACAGAATGCCAAGAGGTAGAGTCGTATTACAGTTTCAAATGAGAGGTTCAAACTCCACAAATTCGCCTGATAGGAGAAGAAGGGAGGAGAAAAATAGAAAATGTTCGACCTTTTGAAAGAAGCTCCTCTTTACAATATATAGGAAGAATGAGAGAGGGAAAAGAGAGGAAATTCAAAATCTACCCCAACCACTTCTAGGTCGTATTTTAAATCATCTCATTATGGCAGAAGTGGCGGATCCTGGCAAAATGGCGGGCTGTCTAACAGAAGCGGCGAACTGTCTACTACATTAAAGTTGGTTGTTGAAGCATTACTTCTGGCATTACCACGCGTCAGGGACGTTTTCTCAATTTTCTCTCTCCAGACTACACCAAAATGCAAGATTGATCCTAGAATCATGTAGAGAATTTCAACATCTTTCCGTTGATATAAAGAACGTGCAAATCCGAGCTCTGGATCGAAAGATACGATGATCTAAAGATTTAGGGCACGAAACAGGCCAAAACAGATTTTGAAATCTTTTCCCGCGCTCTGCCACCTGGACGACACGTGGCATGCATTGATTGGTCACATAATTCTCTCTCCTTCCTTGCTTCATTGGACACGTGTCCTCTTTTTATTGGCTTGGGTCAGTGCTTGAAACCTCGCCCTTTGACTTTTGGACTTTCTCCTTGTGACACGTGTCATGATTTGGTTGGTCCACGGGTCTTCCGGCTCTTCGCGCCCTTCGTGTCCATTTGTCCCGAATGTCCCAGGTCTTTATGCAGGGACAAAAATTTGATCCACCCAAAATGGGCTTCCATGTCCCTTTTCTACCGGTGACACGTGGCGTGATCTGATTGGCCCTCGGCTTTCTCGGCTATCCGCGTCCCACGCGTCCCTTTGTCCCACTTGTCCCAATCTGTCTTTGAAGTTCCCTGTCTCGGCCAACCAGCCGGTTCACGTCTTCTGCGTCCCTTTGTCCCACTTGTCCCGGATGCAGGACAAATTCTTCTGAACCGCCCGAAATAGGCTTCCTTTGCTCTCGGCCGCTTTTCCTTTTTGCGTCCCTCGCGTCCTCGCGGCCCAGATGTCCCAAATGCTTAGTCGATTTTCTTCTCCTTCGGCCGAACCGGCTTTCCGCATCCCACGCGTCCTTCGCTTCCAACCGTCCGGGACTGAAGTTCTCCTTTTTAGGCTGAACAGGCGGTTCATGCCCTTCACGTCCATTTGTTCCAAATGTCCCTTTGCTCTCGGCCGCTTCACCTTTTCACGTCCCTCGCGTCCTCGCGGCCCAGATGTCCCAAATGCTTAGTCGATTTTCTTCTCCTTGGGCTGAACCGGCTTTCCGCGTCCCACGCGTCCTTCCTTCCAAGCTCCCCGGGACTGAAGTTCTCCTTTTTGGCCGAACCGGGTGGTTCGCGCCCTTCTTGTCCATTTGTTCCAAATGTCCCTTTGCTCTCAGGCTACTTAGCTTCGCCTTTTCGCTTCCCTCGCGTCCTCGCGGCCTAGATGTCTCAAATGCTTAGTCGATTTTCTTCTCCTTCGGCCGAACCGGCTTTCCGCGTCCCACGCGTCCTTCTGTTCCAACTGTCCCTTTGCTTCGGGCCACCTGGAGGCTTTTTGGCCGATCCGCGCCTTGATGTCCCAACTGTTCCAACTTTTGCGAGGACTAGGACTTAGCCAATTTTCATGATTTTTCCTGTTCCAAGCTTGTTTTTGCTGCTTTTTCACCTTTCCTCAGAGCTTGCTCTTTCCTTCCTAGACAGAGAGTTAGAAAAATGCGAGGGACGCTAGAAACATGATTTTTGCCCTGAATCAATCTGTTTTCCTAGGACTTGAGAATTCTGATGCATGTTATCAAATTAGCCTTGGGGGAACTTTGGATAACAGTCCTCTCCATAGAGAATCAAATTTCCCGTGCATGCCCTTTGGCTCTCTTCACTTATCCCAAAAAAGGATGAGATCTCCTACCGGAAATCTCTCTGCTTGGCCTTTTTATCGAACAACTTCTTGACTTGATTCGATGTTTGTTTGGTGATCCTATCGACCACTCTTACCCTCTTTTCTTCAAGCTCTGCTAGATACATGATCGTCTTTTCAAGAGAATTTTGGAAAGTTTCATCTTCAATCATTCATGACAAGCACAGAGTGGGAAGTTCCACAAAGATGGGGAGCTCAGCATAAATTCCATATAATACTTGAAAAGGTGACATACTGAGAGACCTCTTTGGAGTAACACGGTCTGCCCACAAAGCGTCATACAATGACTTGTGCCACGACCACTGATTCTCATCAACTAGCTTCTGTATGATGGTCACTAAGTTTTTATTACTAGATTCAGCCTGACCATTTCCTTGGGGGTAATAATCCAAGGTGTGGGCCAAGGTTATCCCATATTCATAGCAAAAACTGATAACTTCCCATGAGGATAAGTTGGAAGCATTATCAGCAACGATCTTGTTTGGAACGCCAAACCTTACAATGATATTTTTTTTTACAAAATTACAAACGACTTCGGAGGTGGCATTCTTAATGTATAGCCTCCACCCATTTGGTGAAGTAATTGGTTCTTTGTCCAAGACATAACTATGTCCAACGACTTGATTGCGGATGTAGTGCTCTGATAAATTCAATTCCCCATTGCTTGAAGGGTTCATCAATAACGACCGGCCTGAGGGGAAAAGCAACCAATTTTGGTTTGCCAACAAATTGTTGGCAGAGCTCACATTTTTCTACCCAGGTGGTTGTATCCTGAAATAGCGTTGGCCAATAGTACCTAGCCCGGATGATCTTGTGTGCTATCATGGAAGAGGAAAAATGACCACCGCAGGCTGAGTCATGGAAACTCTCAAGTAACTTTACCTGCTTTGTGGTTTATCGACGCATCGTAAGAATATGTCATCAATCCCACACTTGTATAAACCATCATCCCAGATGACATACCCGCTGCTCTCGAGCTTTACAAATGCTTCTCTTTTGAAGTTAGATGAGTTGGACACTCACCGTAAGTGAGAAAGAAAGTGATATTGGAATACCATCATCGCTAGTTGCAACGAATAAAACCATAGGCAGAGAATCGGCTTTCTCCAGCTGGCCTTGCATTTCATCAATCCAGTCATCCTTTTCTTTAGGAACCTCTGAATCTTTGTTTTCAGCCATATGACATAGGCCCTTTCCTCTTACCAGCTTGGTTGGATTTATATCTAGATCATACTCTTGGACCTTTGCGATCCAATTCCCTCGCAAGCTTCCTAACTCTTGCTGAGCTAAGATTGACTTGACTGTCATGTCAGGAACCAACACTACTGTATGTGAGTTTAGGATGTAATACTGGAAGTTCTTAATTTCTTTGACAATGGTGAAGGCGTGCTTTTCCAACTGAGACATCTTCAATTCATGAGGCTTGAGGGGAGAGATCATGAATGCGATCGGAGATTCAACATCCTCATAATTCTTTTGCATTAGGATGGCTGATACAATATGCTCAGATGCATAGCTATACATGATAAAATCCTTGGAGAAATCGGGACATACCAGAACTGGTGCATGGGCCACGGAGGATTTTATATCCTCAAATGACTTCTTTCCTTCTTCATTCCACCGGAAAGTTTGTGACCCCTTCATCATATTTGATATGTGGCAAGTCTTTTCAGCAAAGTCAGGAACAAAGCACCTGAGAAAATTTAATTTTCCGAAGGAGTGAACATTGGTCTTGCTTGTGGGTAAAGTAAGGCTCTGAATAGCCCTAACCCTTTCAAAATCTATCTTTGTCCCTTCCTTGCTGACAACATGTCCCAACAACTTTCCTTCAGTGACCCCAAAAATAAACTTTTTCAGATTTAGAGAGATCCCGTGTTCTCGGCATCTAATCAATACTTGCTCCAAATGATCACAATGATCACTTCACTATTTAGAGAACACAGTCAAGTCATCTAAATAAACTATGATAACCTTTCCCATCATACCTTTGAACACGAAGTCCATTACTCGTTGAAAGGTGGCACCAGCGTTGGTCAAACCAAAAGGCATCCTGCTATAGGTGAACGTGCCCCAGGGAGTAGTGAATGTTGTTTTGAATCGATCTTTAGGCGAGACTTCAATCTGATTGTAGCCTAAAAACCATCAAGCATGGACAACATTTCTGAACCAGTTACTGCCTGCAAAACCTGGTCCATTATGGGAAGTGGGTAATTATCCTTCAAGGATTCCTGGTTCAGGTTGCGAAAATCTACGCATATGCATATCTCACCATTTTTCTTGCATACTGGCACAATGTTTGCGACCCAGGTACTATGATGGATAGGAAAAATTATCCTTGCATCTAGCATCTTCTGTATTTTAGCCTAGATGGTACCCGAGATCTTGGGATTATAGTGCCTCTGTTTTTGGCGAAAGGGTTTGACATCTTCTTTCAACGGGATTTCATGCTAGACGTCCTTTGGCTTGAAATACTTTAGATCAGCATAAGACCATGCCAATACATCCATATATTTCTTCAGCAATTTGACAAACTTCCACTTTTCTTTGGGTGTGCAACACTTCCCGATGTTTACAAACTGTAGACGCTCCATAATACCTAGATTGACCGGCTCGGTTTCTAGAGAGGAGTTAGGATTATCTTGTCACTTCTTCCGAAAAATGGTCATTTCTGTCAAATAATCGTTCCAGATAAACTAAACCTTTTGGGATTTTATTTCCTTTGATCTCGCATATCTTTGTCACCTCCTTTTTATTCGCTTCCTTGACCAAAGGATAGATTCATGGCATGCAGAAGTAGATCCTTCAAAATGAAGCTCACTGAAATTTTCTCGCCTTCTCCAAAAAGGTAATAAGTTGATTGTCATCATTGAATACCTGCCAGTGCTGAGAATTGTCTGGCACGCTTGGGTGGAAGACTACCTCAATGGTATATGTGTTTGTCTTCAATCCTGGGTGAGGGAGCATGAGGGATGCTGAGACGGCCAATGAATCGGCCATATCGTTCTGAGCTCTCGGAATGGCTTTAATTGAAAAAGTGTCAAACTCCTCAATGTTGTCCCATACCGCATTGTGGTAATGCCTGAGCCTTTCATTCTTCACTTGATATATCCTTTTTACTTGATTCACGACCAGCTTGGCATCACCTTGCACTTTTAGGTTCTTGATTCCCCTTTCTTTTGCAGCTTGCATGCCAAGTAGAAAAGATTCATACTCAACAGTATTATTCATGTTGAAAAACTGCAACTTGAAAGAGAGAGGAAAAATCTCCTCCTTAGGAGATATTAGCATGGCTCTAGCACCGCATCCACTAGTTGCACAACTGCCATCAAACTACAATGTCCAAACCTTGTTAAGGTCCTCTTCCTAGATGAGGACGTCCATTTTGTCAGACTCAGTAGATAAGAAGTAATTCCCCATCCCTAATGATTCGAAGAGAATTTGGGCTTGGGGGTCGTTAGAATTGGTGACCAAGTACTTCTTTTGCGATTCAGGCTCCAATGTCTGCATTACACCTTTGACGGGGATTCTGGCTTTGGACCAGTCCATATAAATCTCTCCACCAACCTCTTTGCAAAAGCTCCTTCCTAGTAGAATTCCATATGTTGCAGGGATATCGGCAATGAGGATGGTCATCTTTACTCTTTTCTCTAGGAATGTCACAAAGGAAAACTATGTGTCTTTGATTTGACCGATCAATGGAACCTATTTGGTTTTTAAGGAATAACATCTGCCAAAAGGCTTGGTAAGAGTGAGACCCAAAGCATGGGTGACTTTTGCTGGCATGACATTGTCGGAAGCTCCAGAATCAATTATGCAATTGCTTAGCTTGTGACCATTTATTAGGAGGGAGAGATAAAAATGTACATTTTTTCCTAACATGGAAGTCGAGTCAACATTTATGCGAGATGCATGAGGAGTGCAAAGGATTCCTTTTTGGGATACCTGAGAAGTTATGACAGATTGGATTTGAATATATTCATCAATCTTATAATTTGTTCAGGGTTTGACTAAGATACTTGGGTTCGTACATCCGGATCTTGGTCTTTTTAGCATGATTGATTATGTCGAATGTAGCTAAGGGTTGCGTTGATGAAGGAATGATTCCCTCATTTCGTGATGGTAGGGTAGGATTACCGGTCTTTATGGGAATCAAAGAAGGCTGATTTGAAGGAAGATAGGGAAAAATATTTCTTCATAAAATACTTAATAAGAGGTTAGCAGAAGAGGATTACCTCTTTGTGAAATGGTTGGAGGCGTGTTTATCTTGGCCTTCTCTTTTTGTATCCTGGTAGTAACTTTTGCTTCTTTTCCTTGAGAGCAGTGAAAATCACATATGACTACCTACTTGCATATCCTTGGATACCCTCTTCTTTATCGATTCCTCCTCATAAAATTCCTATATACCCGATCGTAGAGTCGCTAGCTAGTTCACCGACATCTTGATCATCTTCATCTTGGGGTGAAGGTTCTTCATAATTTCGCTCCTCTTCTTCAATCTCAACTAGGGCATTGACCGGAGGAGCCTCAAGTGCCAAACATGGAGCAGTTGTAGGTAAACACGGCCTTTGGGGGTTATTGGAAGTGAAATTTCTCCGTGGGATATCCCGGTATGAAGTGCTAGGAGAATCTTGAGCTAACTGCTTCTTTAACGTGAGCAAGTCATTCACCATCTTTTGGAATGTTGGATCTAATGAAGTGGCTTCGAAGGAGTTGAAGTTTTCAGCTTGGACGGATCTCATTTTAATTCGCCGATATATGAGCAAGTTATCTTATATTCAAATGGCAGTGGGTTGAGCAAGAACCAGAGTGGTGACTTGTTCTTGCAAGAGTAAGAAACTTACTCTCGAGCTCATGGTGTTCACAAAGAAACACTTCTGATTTTCTGGTGTTGGTAGCATGGCAGGCGGCACACGGTTGATTAGTGAATTGAAACGGGTGATGAAATCACGCATGGTTTCATTGAATTCCTTCTTCAGGTGAGTGATCTTTGACAGTAACATGAATGCGTCCTCTGAAGGCTTATACCTTTCTTCAAATGTAGTTCGTAATGTGGCCCAACTGGTGATAGATCCGGCCGGCAAATGTTGGAACCACTCCACCGCGGGTCCTTGCAAGGTCTCTAGAAAGAGGCAAACCGACACATCTTCATGGGTCACATCTAGGATGCTACATGACATGATGAACGCAGATATATGTGAGTCCATGCTTTGGTTTCCACTTCCATCAAATTTTAGGAAATTCTTTCAGTTTTTATGAGGGAGTGCGTGAACAGGATGTGGCAAAGCAAGAGGGCCCATAGAGTTTCCCCATGGTACTACCATTTGAAAATCTGGAAAAGGATGCGAGCTGGAAGCGTAGCTCCACTGAGCAACAAAGCACTATAAAGGGAGGCAGATGTTCCTTGTGAAAATTGGCTCCTTCATGAGGGTGAGATGCTTCTTGCTAACCGATCACCGAACTTATCGATGAGAAGCGTGATGGTGTAATACTAAAGTTGTGCCTCTAAATTAGAGAAAAAGTAGGATCAACATCTCCACGAGCTCTCCTGCTACGAGTAAATGGTTCACTTGCCAATGTATCTTTCAGATCTGCAATATTTTTTTTGGAGCAGATTTAAAAACTCCTTTTGGTTGTACTCGCTGATTTTCTAATTTTTCAAACAAAAATCAGTAGCATGTACCTTTCTAAATATTTAATTTTATCCCCTTTTGAAAACCGATTGCGGGTTAATGACAAATATCGGCGAGGATAAAATGATGGTTAACTTAACAAGCTGATTTTCAGATCTTAGATTTGACTTTTTGTGAGGGTTTTGAAATTTTTGTAAACTATCAGAGTCTTAGATCTACGAAAAAATATGGGTTTTTGTAAAAAATCAGTGAACTAAAGATATCTAACTATGCTAGATCTATGGATCTCTAAATTAAATTTTCAGTTTGGAGTACTTTTGAAAAAAAATTGGATTTTGAGCAAAAAGTTAAAATTTGCAAACAGGTAGTGGTTTTGACGGTTTTATTGATTTTTTGATAAACCACGACCATAGATCTGCTTTGATTCCCCAAGAGAGTCACCAAAAGCTGTTGGTCCGAAAACTATTGGGCGAGACAGATCTATGGATAGATGATCCAACAAAGTGTGTAGGGCATAGCCCTCTTTGAGATAGCAAAGTGATATTGGTTTATTGTTGTTCTACCAAGAGGGAATCTATGCAAGTCCAATAGTATTCGCCTTCGGGGTTTTAGATCTCATCCTAGTTGGGATATCTCATTGATCAGAAAAGAAGGGAATGAAGTGGGGAGAGGAGATAGGATAGATCTGAAGGGAGAAAAGAAATGAATTCCAAAGCAGAAAGGTCAAAGGGTTTATGTTTTGGGCTGGTAGTAAACAGAGCCAAACCTACTTGCATAAATGAACAAAGCAATACTGATGAGAAAATGACAAAAAAGTAGAGATAGATCTAATAGAATAAACATACAGATCTAACATAAGAAAGGTCTGATGCATAACACATGTATTCAACACAAAGTCTCAATATTTGTATTAATATTTTCTTCTATTACAAAAAGTACAAAGTCTTTTCTTCTCACTTCTATTTTTCATCTAAAAAGTGTCCACCCCCGAATACAACAAGTATTCAAGTATATATAGAAGGAGAAGGAGAAAGAAGGAAAAAAGAAACCAACAACTAATTACAAAATATCTAAAAGTCAACTGTTGACTTTGGGCAACTTGGTGGATAACAACATCCCATGGTGCAACATGGATGATGTCATCGTTTGTGCCAACATACTTTTAGATATCATAAAAGAAAGCCAAAAAGAGGAAGGCTATCCGTCGTCATCTCACAAATGGAAGGGAGTATCCCTTTTTTTCTCGGAGAGGCAATGTGGAATTGGGCCCGGTACTCCATGAATTTGCTGATCATTCGCTAGAGTTGATCCTATGTGGGACCCTTGGTGTGATCGCCAATGAATTCACAAGTCTCCTGTTCATCTCTGATTTTTCTTGGGAGTTTGAAGTATTCATTACCTACCTCCATCAAGTATCCCACAAAGTCGTAGCAGCAGTCGAAGGTTGTTGATGGATTCAATGTCAAAAGTAGCTTCTAGCCCTAACCCTTGCGAGATGATCTCTTTGAAGATCCAAATGGTTTCATCTGCCTTCCTCAAGGTGAATGATGGAGTGAGCAAGCCCAGAGACATTCTTAGGAAAATTTTCTCCATTTGATGTATTGCATCCAAGGCTTCCTCTTTGACCTTGTCAATCTTCTCTAGGACAAATTCCATCTGATCGACCCGTAGTCCAAAGCAAGCAAGGACTTTGTTGGGTGCTCTGGGGTGATCGAAGATGTCGAATTTAAATAAATCATTGACTGAGTAGTTGAGCATCTTCTGGAATGTCTCATGTTGCAACCTAGCATGGTCTAACTCTTCGGAGATAGGTCCTGCAATCACCTAGAGTTCCTTGTTCGCCTAACCAATATTCTGATATAACTCGGTGAACTTGACAATTACTTCCTCACTATCTTTGAGGATCCGGTCTCTCTAGGTAGACACTGCCATGCCTTGTTCAACAATCTTGGCATATTCGTTTATCTTATCCTGACTAAGGGCCTAAGGAGTTTCAGTGGAAGTTGTAGGAGGTGCATTGCCCATTTTCTGTAGGGTTTGGAGAAGATGTTTATTTTTCTCTTTTAGTATCCTCTTCTCTTCCTTTGCTTCCTGAAGCTTCATACAAAGGGCATCCACTTGTAGATAGACCCTCCCCTTGTAGGATCTTAGAGGACGTTCTTATTATGACTGTGTCACTTTGTATAATCTGTAGGATACATATCATTTTATCCTTTGTGGTATCGGGATATGCGATCTCCATTACTTTTTCACTTGAGGCACTCGAGAGAAGCGGAGTTATTGGATTCTACTTCTTAGCTCCTTTTGTGGGAATGACGGAGAAGTCTATAGGTGCAATGGGGACTTTCCTCTTGTGTTGGCTTAGGTGTTGGGAGATCGATCTTTGGACTTAAGGGAGTGGGACTAGTGGGAGAAGAAGGAGAAACTACAGTGTACTCAGGGAAATGGGTTGAGACGCTTGGTGGCAGCATTGATAAAGAATCCGAACCTGCAACACTCACAGGGGTAGGAGTTATTGTACAAGAGGAAACTATGGGAGCAGAAGGGAGCTAAGAGATGAGGGAAGAAATACTAGGGGACAGCTCAATGAGGGTAGAGAAGATGGAAGAAGAGGAAATTACTTGAGTGACATGAGGAGGGGAAGGAAGAGTGGGAGAAGGGATGGTGGGAACCTCGGTGGTTGTAGTAGTGGCAACATCCTGAGTGGATGTGCCCATTGGAACACTTACTACCACTTCCTTTTCTGGGGAGGTAGGGCACACGACCTGCTCCTGGGCGGCGGGAGGAGGACTCTTGGGAGCTTGTTCTTGGGTGGCACTTGACTCTCCTTCCTTATCTTTCCCTTTTCCCTTTGGAAAATGTTTCGGCCTGGTAGGTGCATTACCTAGGGGGGACGTGGTGAAGTCCACCCCAAGATAAATGAGACCATTAAATCTACACCAATGTTCTGTGTGTTGCAAGGTGCCCTTTACCCTCTCCTCAATAGTCTGAGGTGCCCTTGTTTTGTCTATTTTGGAAAATGGCTAGTTGTCCCCGTTTGTATCTAAATATACCTGATCAACTTCTTGATCAGTCTTTTGGAAACCTTTCGAATAATGGCCACACCATATTGAATAATTTCTACCAGGGCTCGATGAGAGTGATCCTTTCTCTTGAATTTGACCTCATGATACATGTAAATGTAGATGTCCTCGATCTTTGGAACGTGTATCAGATCGAGCTTTGCCTTTGGGAGGAAATTTCATGGATTAAAGGTCGGCCTTGCTGGGAAATTATGCTTCAAGTTGAGCAGATCTAGTTCTGCAAACATTTCCTAGGCCTTGGAGTGAGAAGTGCATGTGTACTTTCCCACTGTGAGGGGGAATGGAGTTCCACCCTTCTTTCTCTTTAGGCACTTCTCATGATATGTTATGAGCTGTCTGGATAGCTCCAACAAGATCAACTTTGGCCCCACATATCTTGGCAACTTGGTGGGTTTGCCCAAGAATTTGGCTTCTCTGAGATAAGTAAAGGTGGGAAATTACGTAAATAACACCCCCACTTATCATGTTGTGGTCTCAAAGCTCTTGGTCATCGACCATGAGTCATATTGGCCTCAAAAGGCAAATGATGTCGTAGAAGAAGGCATTGTTGATCTTGGTGAATCTGCGAATGTTGTTTTCCGAGTCTCACCTCGGATAATATTCAAATATTTTTACACAGGGCCATACCCCACATTGGCTCAATTCCGATAATCTCTCTTAGAGGTAGCAGCATTGACTATGTAGGAGTTCATGTAGAACCTCCCTGTTGTTGTGAGTTGTTGGAGCTGCTCAGAGATGGTGTTGTTGATGATTTCTGCCCACTCAAAACATTGATTAGGCACATTTTTATTCATCATTTCTAGTATCTAAGCATCCATTTGTGGAATTAATGGGTGTCAGGAAGCCCAGAGACCCTACTCAGGAAGGTAATGGTGTCACTCAGATCCTCTCGAAAAGTTGCTGCGATGAATAACATGGGGCCACCTGGTTATTACCTTTTTATTCTTTAGGTATACCTCGTTCATTAACTACATACATTTGTCTTCATTTTCCTCCCATGCCTTAATGTAGTCTTCCTGACTCATGGCCACAAATTTCCGGTGGTGGGGATACCCAAAGATGATCTCGAAGTCTTTGGGAAGTGAGGTTGATTATAACCTCACCCTTTTCATTCTCGACACACCTTGTGTCTTTGTTATAGCAGCTGGGCCACCACCATCATGAACTCATTATTCACCGTGCTAATGGGGATTCCCTAGCAAAGTGTAGACCACTGCCCACTAGTTTGTCCATCCATGGACTGCCTGTGACCCTTCTGGTTCTGGCCCAAAAATCCTCCATGTCTATATGGCCAAGTTCAGCATCTCTGATGTCCAAGTCACATTCTGTATGGGACTCGGGCATCCTGACCCTTTGATACTTGTATTTCATTTCTTCCTCTATGAGTTTGGCCTTACCCTTTGACTTGGTTGGTCTCTTGCTTGATGTAGACATATGTAATTCTGAGTTTAGCTACTGATTTGCAAGAAGGAGTGAAGTCCAATGCAGAAGAGCCATGTTAGCTATTAGATCGTCCATCAAAGCTTTACAGAATGAGGAGTTAGCAATTTAAAAGCTTATGGGTTCGAGGGCTCAGGGAATACCATAGACAACGACAGCTCGAGAAAAGCAAGGCACACTGATGTAGAGTGTTGTAAGGAAGAAAACAATGCCAAAGGGTGCATGGTGCGGAAAAAACTACACACACAATTAAGTGTTAATGTAGGAGGATTTGTGCCTGCGCCGTTGTGTAGGGTTTAAACTGGGTGCAAATAATTTTTGTGTTGCATGGCGGTAGGATGCGCCAATGGCGCAGATATTGATCATGTTGAAAAAAATTTGGTGTGCCAAATGGTGCGGGGATTAAAGGATGTATCACCAACTTTAGGTGCGCCAAGGGGCTTTTTGGCTTTAGCGCAGAGCATAGGAAAAGTTTACATGACATTCAGTGTTGATGTAAGCGGATTATGCTAGTGCCATGAGTTAGGTTTATAGGAGTTTTAAAGGGCACTAGAGAAGGTGCATGTTGCAGGAAGGGATAGTGCGCCCTTTGGTGTGACTATGTTTTATGCAACAGGATGACATTTGTGCCAAGGGAAAACCACAGCTGTGGATTGTGATATCTTTGTATTTCTTCTTTTTCGATTGGTTTATGTGGTTTTCAGGGCTCTTTCAACATGGATTTGACAATAAGGGAATAGAGCGAAGAGGATCTTGGGTCTATTTTTGAGACAAAGCCCTCCAAGCCAGCAGATCTGGAAGGAGGGTAAAAATGGTTTAGGGAAGAGAAGATTGCAAAATGGGCTGGAGGGGTTTAGGTTTCTTCAGGTTCATTTTATTATTATTCCACCAACAACCAAACCAAAAAAAAACCATAATAAAAGTAAGGACCACCTACCCGAGATATATAGACTAGAAGAAACGATGTGGGGCCCAAAATGCAATGTAAAATGACACGAGGATGACGGAGGTGGTAACAGTGCAAAGGAATAAACTTTTCACGTGTTTTACAATTGTGAAAATGACAGGTCGGATGCACCTATATATAGCAAAAGGCGTAATAAATGCGCCACCAACCTTTTTAAAGGGTGCACCAAAACTTATGTCAACATTAAAAACTTTCACCAGTGGCGCGGCTATGCGTCTGTCAAAGGCCAATAAACTACTTGCGCCTTTGGCACAAATTTGGATCATCAACATGGGGTTTTTAGCGCCTTGGTGCACCACTTAAGGTGCAACATTTTTAGTGTTGATAGGTTGGCACATGCACCTCGGTGCAGGGAGTTAGAAGGGCACAACATGGGGAGGCACAACATTTTTGTTGTTGACATGACAAAGAGTGTGCCAAAGGCACAGAAGAGGGTGCATATACATTTGATGTTGCATGAACAAAATCTGCACCCAGCCAAAAAGGACCGAAATGACTAAGTTCGAAAAACTAGATTCTCCGGAAAGGGATTTTAGGCCATTCCGAACGCTAAGGGACCTCGGCAGGAAACCGAAACAAAATTTTGGTATGGTTACCTACAAAATTACCCTTGTCAATTTTACAGGATAACAACTAGAATCTTTGGAAAACCAAGTGTAAGGGCTATGTTGTTAGGTAGATTCAGATACACAACCATGGCCCATATCGTCTCTTCTCGCACGCTTCCATGTGAGGCTGAGGAGGGTTCCCTAAAATTATTTCCCAAATGGGGGAGTTCCATATGCTCTGGCTCTACACCTTCTACATGAGCTCCAAATCCTTCATGATCCATCTCTCTCCTTAACACCATCCTCTCTACAATATCATGCTTCTTCTTTATCTCTCACTCGTATACCTCATTGTACTCAAGTTGACTTTATTCTCTCGGCTTTCTTCCGCTAGTTACGTCATCCTTCTCCAAACCCGATCTTGTCCTTATGCATGGTGGGGTTTAGCTAGCCATCGGTTTTTCTTCCAAGTTCAAAGTTACCATCAATATTTTGATCACCATTGGAATTCCTTACAAATAATTTCCCCTGGGATAATGTAAAAATTAGAACTCAACTACATCCGAGAAAGAGTAAGTGGAAATTGAGTACTCTAAAATATAGTTGTTCAAAACACCACAGAATCAAGTATCCACATCATGTGTCCAAATCATATCACCATCATAAAGGGCTTGAAATTATTCCTATGTCCATACAAGTGTGTGATACCTCCAATTCCATTTAGATGTATAAGTAACCAGCCAATCACACATCTCTACCAAGAAGATAACAAAGAATATCTCATACAAAAAATCATACTGATTTTGCTCCACAGTGCATGTGTGTCAAACTCGAGATCTAGTGCTGAACCTCCATGCATAATATTTGTCCAAATATTTTATCCATTCCTCAACACTTGCTAGATTCAAACGGTACATCTTCATCGTGAACCATCCTAAAAATAGGTGAAAAAGAGGTCCCGATAATCGAACGAATGATGCAACATAGTATCCACTATAGAATACCCGGGCATGCTAGCACATCACCCGGCAGGCCGAGCACTCACTGAAGCACACAAAGGTATTGGGTCCCTCTTTAGAGTTACTTATGCATGATGCTAGTGTGATGTAGATAGAGCATATACAAATCTATAAATAAGCATAAACATTCTACATGCATAACCAGATCTAGATCTTAGAGAATCATTGACTAAACAATAATGATGATAAGATTAACCTTAAAAGAACTAGTTAGATTCATTTTTAACACCATTATCCATCCAATATACTCTATTACATTAAACTTTGTAAAACATAGAAGCTTCTTACATCATATATCATTACCATAATTTATGTGTGCATAATATCCAACAACATAACTCTACATTAACTCTCACATCGTATCCCTAAACTTTTATAGGGGTGGGGACTTTCCCTTCACCACTTACACACTTCCCAAAATAGGTTGCATACTGAAAATAGCCATGCACCTTTACAATAACATACACACATGTAAGTGTGCTAATAATAAACATCCTATATTTAACTAGAAGTAGTAATCCTATTATTAGCTCAAACTTATGCATGACATTATCAAATGATCATTCCCAAGATAGTATTTATATGTCATACAAGTCTCCATCCCGACGTGTTCTCTCCGCACGCTATCTCCAAAAATCACATGTATCTATGAAATTGGCTAAGTCCCGAATCATCTTGTCCCGACACACATTTCCTTCCCTATCTTTCCAATCCTTTAAATGAACCTTGATCCCATGCACGAATCTTACATGTGCCTTCTCCTTAGATCAATATGTATGCTTAATAAAGAGATATCGAATCAAATGAGCTAAAGAGATTGAAAAGGAGAACAAAAAAAGATATAGAAATGTGATCATAATCTATTGCAAAATAAATTGTTGTAACTAGATGATCAAAATGTATATGTAAATTAAGTCTAAGTTGTATCTTAGCATATTAATGGGTTGGTGCTCCTTGTGGGGTTGGTGCCTCACTAAATAAATCTCTTATGATGTGTAATATTCACTTGAGTCTTTTGTTGTGTATAATATTAGAAAATGTGAAAGGGGTTAGTGTTCCTTGTGGGTTCTGAGCCTCACTAAATAAATCTCGTAGGATATGTAACATTCTTACAAGTCATTTCTTTGTGTAATATATGCAATGGTTTTAAGTGGGTTTTTCTCCTAGAATGTTTTCCCACGGTAATCTTTGTGTTCGAGTGTTATTTTTCATGATATATGTTTGATTAACTGCTCATAGATTAAAGCCGCACATCATTTAAAAGATTTACAATTTGCAATACGTGAAAATTTGTTAATTTGCACGATTCACCCCCACTCTCGGTGATTTTGATCTCTACTAATTGGTATCAAAGAGAGGTCCTTATAACATAATATTAACATCTTGAATTAGATCCTCCTATCACAAGCATGGCGAGAAAAAATAGGCACAAGGTGGTTTGTCACTGTCAAGATCACCTCTCTTCACTGGTACAAACTATGCATTCTAGAGAATAAGGATGAAGACATATTTGATGTCACTTGGTTTTGATATCTAGGAATTCATTGAGAAAGGATATAACCCTCCAGCCACACCAATTACTACTTCTACGGATAAGGCAGAATATGAATGTAACTCAAGAGCAATGAATGTCATTCTATGCGGCAAACTGAAATAGAATTTGTCAAATTAATGCACTACACAACAAAAAAGGAGATATGGACCAAGTTACAGAGTATTTATGAAGGTGATTAAAATTTCAAGATAGCAAAATTTCAAACCTATAGAGCTCAACTCGAGAATCTGAAGATGAAAGATCATGAGAGCATAGTGGCCTACATGCAAAGAATAGATGAAGTCATAAATATGATCATAGGTCTAGGAGAGAAACTAGAAGAATATTTCATAGTGTAGAATATTTTAAGATCTTTGACTGACAAGTATGATGCAAAGGTATCATCTATAGAGGAAACCAAAGACATAAAGACTCTAATGATGGATGAATTGTAGAGCACTCTTTCAGCATATGAGATGAGGACTATTAGAGCAAAAACTTCAAAGAAATAAGTAGCATTCAAATTCAAGAAAGAAACTCAGTCCAAGAAAGAATAAGAAGAAGATTTAGCCTCAGGAGGTGAGTTGGATAATGAAAATATTAAAGCAATGTTCATGAGAAGACTAAAAAGAGGCTCGGTAAGTATAAAGGAAAACTTCCCTTCAAGTGTTTTGCATGTGGAAAAGTAGGTCATTTTTCTGGAAAGTTTCTAAATAAGAATAAAGATAATCATTCTAAACATGAAGAGGACAGTCATAAAACTGGAAAGAAAGAGATTGGATATACAAAAAAAAAAACTAATAAGAAGTTCTTCAAGAACAAAAGAAACTTCTACTCAAAATAAGAATCAAGTGATTCTAATTCTAGCAACCCAGGAAGTTTTGAGAATGAAAATGATGAAGATCAATCTGAATGCCTATTCATGGCCATGGATGCATCTAGAGAAGGCAACTCCAAATGGAAGAATACAACTGATTATGATGAATTTGAGGAAGGAGAAGCTGAAGCAAATCTTAAAGCTGAACTAGTATGTACTCTTAAAGAGTTGAGATTGTGTAGGAAAAAGAATCAAAAGCTGAGATGCACATTAAAGGATTATGAAGAAAAAATCTACATCTTTGAAGGAAGACAATATCAAAGAGAAGAAGAAGAGGCTAATGATCTCAAGGAATTGGAAACATAGCTAGAAAAGATTTCAAACTCCTACAAATCAAAGGAGGATGAGTGCACAAAGTTGAACTCATAACAGGAGAAACTAAAATATACAATGGAACAAATGAGCAGAAAGCTAAAAGTGTATGAAAAACTTGAAAATGGATCAAGTGTTTTGACCGAGATACTGAGTAGCCAACGTTATGCAAATAAAAATACTTGAATTGGATTCAAAGAAGAAATAAAACTAAAGGATCCTGCAAATAATGAAGAAAAAAGGTTGCTTCAACATCCAACACCTCATTCATCACAAACAAGAAGATTATAAATGTCATGAAAAGAATAATTTATGCTCCCATAATTATGTATGCTATGAGGTAAACACATTTATTTATGGTTACCATTATTCATGAAATCAGTTTGGACATAAAGCCACTAAGTGTAGAAAATTCTCTATATGCTATAGGAGAAACTTTGTCCCATCTTACACCAGATCAAACTATAATTTTATCCAACACAATTATCATAATAAGAGTAGTGCAATTTCAATCAATAAACATCAACCACCTAAACAAAAGAAATGGGTTTATATTGCAAAGAAAGATGAGAACAAGAGAGAAGAGTCATGCTCAATAGTGTAGACTTCATTTCATGTGCAAAATGAAAAAAATATGGTACTTGGATAGTGGATGCTCTAGCCATATGACAAGTGACAAAAGAAATTTTATTACTATGTCTAACAATGCCTCTCGGTGTTGTGATAAAAATATGTAAACATATTTGAGAAAGGAGCGGTTAGTCTAGATAATGGAAATACTATAACTGAAAATGTTTTATATGTTGAAAGTATTAAACATAATCTTGAGTGTGAGTCAAATGTGCAAGAGGGGATATAATGTAATATTCCATGAAAAAGGTTGTGACATTATAAATGGAAAAATAGGAAAGAAAGTAGCAAAGACCAAGTAGAAAAAGAACAACATTTATGTTCGTAATGAGATAAACAAAGAGAAATTATTTACAAGTAATATAGATTATAGCTGGTTGTGGCACGAGAAGATTGGGACATATGAGTATTGAGAAAATTGTAAATTTGAGCGCAAAGGCTATATTATACATATGCCAAACATTGTGAAACCTGTGGATATGTTATGCAAGGCATGTTTACATGGAAAAAACATGGAGATCATTCAAATCAAAGGAGTACTCTACAACCAGACCATTGGAGTTTATTCATATAGACCTCTGCGGACCCACGAAATGAAGGTATAAATGGTGAGGTATATTTTATGCTTTTAATAGAATGACATGGGTAGCATGTTTGAAGTAAAATTCAAAATACTTAGATAGATTCAAGAAATTCAAGGCAATCGATATAAAATGAGAAGAACAAAAAGATATAATGCCCAAGATTAGACAGAGGTGAAGAATTCAGTAAAATGAGTTCAATGAATTTTGTGAAGAACGTGGAATAAGAAGACAATTCTCAACTTGCTAGAACACCTCGGAAAAATAGGGTTTTTGAGAGGAAGAACATGACTGTTCAGGAAATGGCAAGAACTATGCTAAATGAATCCAAAATCTCATACGGTATTGGAGTGAAGCAGTGTACACCATGGTTTATCTTTTGAATAGATATTAACTAAGGAGAAACAATGATAAAACTCCCTATGAACTATGTAAGAAGAGACCAACAAATGTAAAGAACATAAGATTCTTTGGTAGAAAATGCTATATCAAAAGAGATGAAGATAATTAGGGAAAATTTGACTCAAGATGTGATAAAGGGATGTTCCTTAGTTACTTAGTGGTTAGCATGAATTACAAGTGCTATAATAACTAGTTGTAGAAGATTGTTGAAATAAAAATGTAAAGGTGGATGAGACATAGTATGCCAAAACTAGTACTCAGCACAATGGCGGTCTTGAAGAACAAGAAGATGATGAAGAGTTGTACATTCCATGTGAAGAAGAAAATGAAGAGGAAGAAATGCAGGACACTAAGGTGACCTCCAAGAAAGTAAAAAGGACCATCCTTCTAATCATATCATTGGAAACAAATATGGTGGAATTCTCACTAGAATAAAGTTAAGAGAGCAACATAACCATGAAGACATAGCACTCATGTCAATGATAGAACCCAAGAATGTTGCAGAAGCATGCAAGGATCAGCATTGGGTAGACGCCATGAATGAAGAGTTGGATCAGATTGAAAATAATGAGACATGGGAATCTGGTACCCAGACCTGCAAAACAAGAATATGATTAGAACCAAATGGGTATTCAGAAACAAACTGATTGAAAAAGAGAAGTGACAAGAATCAAGGAAAGGCTAATGTGCAAAAGATACACACAAAGGGTAGGAATTGAATTTTATGAAACATTTGAACCAGTTGCAAGAATGGAAGTAATAAGGCTATTTCTAGCTTACATGACATACAAGAAGATCAAAGTATTCTAGATGGATGTGAAATCAACCTTCCTAAATGGTTTCTGAATGAAGAGGTATATATTGAAAAACCTGATGGATTTTCACTAACTAAAGATAAGGATTATGTGTGCAGGTTGAAGAAAGATTTTTATGGATTAAAATAAGCTCCCAAAGCTTGGTACAATATATTGGATTCATACCTCATTGAGCAAGGATTCAGAAAAGGTGTTGTGGACAACAATCTCTACATCAAGGAAGAAGGAGAACATGCACGTATTGTCATAGTATATGTGGTAGAGACCATGATAAGATGACATATGAGTTTGCTAACATGATGAAAGAAGAGTTTAAGATGTCAATGCTTGGAGATCTTTCATTCTTTCTAGGTTTACAGATCAATTAAATAGATCAAGGTATATTCATATCCTAGACTAAGTATATCAAGGAGATGTTGAAAATATTTAGAATGAAATAATGCAAACCAATTGGTTCACCAAAAGAAGTTGAATGCAAGATGAGAAGAGATGATGACTCACCTAAGGTAGACAAAACATTGTATATATCCATGATAGGAATTCTAATTTACTCCATAGCATCAAAACTTGAGATCATGCAGGTGGTAGGCCTTGTTATAATATTTCAAGAAGATCCAAAGGAAACACACCTCAATGAAGTAAAGAGAATTATGAGATATCTCATGGGAACACTTGATTATGGCTTATGGTACCCCAAAATCAATGAATTCAACATAAAATCATATATGGATATTGATTGGGTAGGAAGTTTTGATGACAAAAATAGTAAAAGGAGAGGAGCATTATTTATTAGAAATTTCTTTGTATCTTGGCTAATCAAGAAACAATCATCAGTGGATCTCTCAACATGTGAACTAGAGTATATAGCTGCCATGATGTGTTGCACTCAATTTCTCTGGATGAAACAAACATTGGAAGATTACAAGGTAAAATATGAACATCCAATTCCTTTGTTGTGTGACAATACAAGTGCAATAAGTGTCTCCATAAACCATTGTTCCACTCAAAAAATAAGCATATACCTATAAGATATCATTTCTTGAGGGAACAAGTGAATGAAAAGAATATCTATTTAGAATATGTGAGCACTAAAGAGGAAATTTCAAACATAATGACCAATCCTCTACCAAGAGTAACATTTAAAAACCTAAGGAATGAATTAGGAGTCATTCCTAATCTCCCAACAACTAGAGTGTGTGCAGAAAAGGAAAGGGGGCATTCTTAGGTAATATTAGCTCCTAATCAATTCCAAACTAAGGGGAGATAATATATTAGCTCAAATTTATCAAAGTATGCATCATCTCAGGGGGAGAATTTTTCTTTGACACACTAAGATAGATGTATGAGAAGCATAAGCCTAGGGGAGCTTCTTGAAGTAAGAATTTTTTTATCTAGCTTACCAGAATATTCAGTTTTATGTAGCATAGTTGGCCCTTTTTCATTTTTATTAAAGGGGGAGAGAAATTGAAGTTATAAAACCAAACTGTAAAAGGTGGAAACCTATTATGTAATAAGCAAAAGGAAGAAGACGGGTATTACTAGAAACTAGGTATGGAAAACATTTTTCCATAAAAATTTGTAGGTTTATGATGTGATATAGATTCGTTAAGGTGTTTCCATCAATGAAAAAGGGGGATATTTTTTAACCTTTGTTATGTATCATATGTGTTGTCATTTATGTCAAGCTAGATCAGTTGATGTCAACATGCATTAATGGAAAAGGAGTGAATTGGTAAAGTGATAAAGTTGAAAAGATGAAGGTTGGTGATCTTGTGATCTCACAGAGGCTCGGGATGACTAAGGATAAGTTAAAAGTGACTTAGCTAATGTTTGTGCATGCTTTGTAAAAATGAAGATATATCCACCAAAGTCTAGAGACAGTCACCGAAGACTTTGAGTAGCAGCTGAGAACAAGAAAAACCACATAAGATAAATAAGTGCCATAAGTAAAGGGATAAATCCATGAAGAACTAAAGAAGCTACTATGGATGAAAGAAAGCCATGAAAGACTACAAAATATTCTAGTAAAAGAAAAAGACTCATGGACATGAAATAAATCTATGGAAGGTAGCATACAAAAAGAAAGTAGTAAGACATTGGGAAAATCATGAGAATTATAAAAGAGTCACGGATAATTAAAATGCCACAATGAAGGAAGAAATATGATAGGATAAAGAAAAGAGCCACGATCTGAAGAAGAAAATCGGAGGAGATAAGGAGAGCCATGAAATGATGGAATATGAACTAGATATGGCTCAAAGACAAACAAATGACTTCAAGTTGGAAGTAGTGAGATTTTGTTCTTCACAATCATTGGTGATTTGATTTTTAGATAATAGCAGCTCCGTATACAAGCCTGGAACTCCACAAAGAGCAATGAATTCCACTATTCTAGCTACCAAAATTTAATGCTTGTTGAATTCAAAGTAATTTAGTTACACTCTCCCTAAATATTCCTGGTTCCAAGGCATAAATTAAATATTGGATAAGAAAGGGGCTCATTTATTCCTGATCACGAGGAAATCCTAAAAATACAAGAAATCTATTTTTAGGAGTTGTCTCATAAATAATTTCGGGAGATGCATAGAAGAATGTGTAATCAAGATGAATATAGAAGGATAAAAATATGGAGTAAGTAGCATACATTTAATAGTCCAGATTCTTAGGTGACAAAGTAGGAGAGATTACACTACATGTAACTCAAAGTGAATATTTTGTTTGATTGTTAATATAGTTCAAATTTGGAGATGTTTTGTGTTTCTTATCAAGTATGAAAATAATTATTTGAGTTAAGGAATAGCTACAAAAGATAGAATAAAATGTAATTAATATAAGAAAGATCAAATGAAGAAAAGAGGAGGAAAGAGGAAATCAAATCAATGAAGAAAAGATTCATCAAATGAAAAGAGCATCGGGGTAGCGATTGATTGAGCAAGAGGATCGAATCGGATGAGAAAAAGAGAGTGAAAATGATAATATATATAGATACGAAAGGTGATCATAATCTATTACAAAATCAATTATTGTAACTAAATGATCAAAATGTATATGTAAATTAATTCTAAGTTGTAGCTTAGCATATTCAGGGGTTGATGCTCCATGTGGGATTGGTTCCTTGCTAAATAAAATCTCTTGTGATGTGTCATATTCACTTGAGTCCTTTTTGTGTGTGATATCAAAAAATATGTAAGGGGTTGTGTTACTGCAAATTCACAAAGATCCACAAAATGACTTGTGGATCTACTTTTCTAAGGCAATGTCATTTGGTGTGAATGCACAACATTGAGCCTTCCCAAAGTGTGGGACCTTTGAAAATGGGGAAAGCTCTCCAGAGAAGGTTGGTTACTCATCCTAAACTACCTGCCATAAGCTATTTCAGTGCAGGAAAGCTAATCTAATTCTAATCTAACTATGCCAATGAGACAGAGAGAGAGAGAGAAAGAGGGAAAAACAGAGCCTACACTAAAATAGTGATACACCGAGAAGGAAAATGTTGTACATCTATCAAAACTGCCATGGAAGAAGACGAGGTGAGAAATGGGAAGGATGGATAGATGCATCATAGGCCCAAGGATAGATTTCACACGAGAAAATGTTCCAAAACTCCATGAACACAGCTCTAAACCTGCAATGAACATTCAAACATGTACAAATACCTACAATGAAGAGAGGCAAAAAGAAAACAAGCAAAAAATGAGCAAGGATGGATAGATGGATCACAAAACACATTTTTATTGCTCAGAGTTTACACAGAACATCATTTTAATGGTAAAAAGAAAAAAAAATTATAGAGCAAGAGAGGAGGTTCAAACTCAATTTTCAACCACAGGGAAGAAAAGAAGGGAGAGCAGAGAAGAAAAGATGAACAACCTTTTTAAATGAGCCAAAACTATATTTTATCACGAAGTAGAATGAAGAAAAGTGTGAAAACACAGGCAAATTTGATTTGCAACTCCAACCACCAAAAAATCCTTCTAATTAGCCTACAAAATGATGGGTTCCCATGAAAAATCCCATACTTCGAAGTACATTGCTATGCAGATCTAAAAACGACCCATACTTCATTAAATTTGGTGGTTGGGAATCATTTCTACATTTGTTTACATGCGAGAGATGTATCTCCATTTTCTTTAGCAAATATCCATCAAAATACAAAACTTAACCCTCTATCATGTAGAGAATTTTACCAAATTTCCAATGATATAAAGAACGTGAAAATATGAGCTCTGGATCAAAAGATATGGCCCTCTGAAGATTTAGGGAAAAATTAGGGAAAAAATGGATTGGCGGGCTGAAACTTTTAAATTTTCCTTTTTTTTGAATTTGGGAAATTTTCTCCAAAATCCCGTGCCTTGCCGCTCCACTACCACGTGGCACTTTCCTATTCACTAATGGAAATGTGGGCTCAAACCTTGCTTTCATCCTTTGATTTTTCATTGGGAAAATTTCCCAACTTCACCCCATGCTTCGTTGTCCCAGGTGACACGTGTCACTTCCTCATTGGTTAGCGGGGATGCACTTCCAATTTTTTCTTTTCCACCTTGGTGGGATTTTGGGTCAGATTTTTTCCTTTGCGCCATTTTTCCCACTTTGGAAAATTTTGCCAAATTCTTCCGCACCTCCGACCTCCACTAACGCATGGCACACTTTGATTTGGCATGGGCCTTAATCAATTTTCTTTCTTGTGGGCCCACAGAGAAAATTTTCCCTTTTTTCCTCCAACTAATTTGGAAAAAGCCAAAATTTAATCCACGCCTCGACTTCCTCCTCCATCTAGACACATGGCGACTTCTGTTAGTGCATGGGCCTTCGGGCAAAATTTCTCCTTCACCCATGCTGAGCCCTTTGGCAAATTTTTCAACTTACCTAGCCGGCCCAACCTCCGCCACTACGTGGTGCTTCTTCATTGGTTACGGGCCTTCCTAGGGAAAATTTCCCTCAAAAACTCTACAAAGCCATAACTTACAAAATACAAGGAGTTAGAAGGAAAATTTTACCTTTCTAGAAAGGTGAGGAAAAATCTTATCTGATGGGATCTTTTCCAGAATCTTTTGAGTACCTGAAGCATGCCAAAAATTCATTTAAGTACCAACAAAGGAGAAGAAGGAGGAGTTAGCCAAAAATAAGCATGGCGCTTATTTCGGATAACAGTTGGTGCTCCTTATGTGGTTGGATCCTCACTAAAAAAATATAATAGGATGTGTAATTTTCTTGCAAGTCTTTTCTTTTTCTAATATAAGCAATGGTTTTATGTGGGTTTTTCTCCTGAAATATTTTTCCATGGTAATCTCTATGTTCGGTATTATTGTGCATGACATATGTTTTATTGAATGATCATAATTTAAATCCACACATCACTTAAAGGATTTAAAATTTAAAATAAGCGAAAAAAATTAATCTACATTGATTCACCCCCATCTCGGTGTTTTGTGATCTCTAACAAAAATGTGATGCAAAAAGGAGAAAATAAGATAAAAATGAGAATATCTTGAGATTACTTTTCCTTTTTATCTGATCTTCAAGATGAAGCAAGTGAAGAGTAAAATCCAAGAAATCCAAAATCCCAACATGAAAAAGAAAAATAAAATCCTCTACCTGTAATGTTAGTGGAAAATAGAAGAAATATGAAAAAAATGAAATGAAATGAAGTGCAAGAGACTCACCTAAAAGGGTCATCCCACTGATTGTGCTAGAATGTTGACTAAATTTTCTCTTTCATGTTCAAATTAGTGAAATAGATACTAAAGAAAATAAAAAAACTTTAAAGATGCAAGGGTTTAAGGTACCTTAGAAGAAGATAGTGATAAAAGGATGGGCGCAAAGTGGATATCCTTCTTTGTAAATATAATGAACCTACAAAACAAAGGTAACTAAGAGGAAAATGGATTAGATGGTAGATGATGGTGTTTCCATACAAACTCGAGTTCCAAGAATTGTTAAATTCCTTATGTGGATGTCAACCCCATGTTTAATAAAAGATTATAAAATCGATAATGAAGAATTTGAATAATATGTAGAAACTGAAGGCCGGATAGAATCTGGAAATTGCATAAATGGATAAAAAGTGCATATCTAATCTAAATCAATCACAAATTAAATTTACTTGGATTGGTTGATGGTGACCCGAGTTGCGTAGAAGGACGATTAACGGTGACATGAAAGGATGGATCTAGGCAATGCAAGTGGAAATGTAGTTTTGGAGGGATTTGAGTGCGAGATCAAATGATCAAAAAGGCACTGAAAACACTTATAAACACCTACAAAGGAAGGCTGAGATAGGGAAATAAATATTGTGTAATAAAAAGAGGATTTGGATGGATTGTATGGCTAGTAGGATATGGGTCGAAGGAAACTTGGTTAAGTTGGTGGTGATGGGACACAAGCAAAATACATTTTGACCAATAAAGAAGTAGAGTGGAAGATCGAGAATCGAAACAAAAGCAGAATAGGTAAACACAATGACAAAGACCTGGAGGGTAGAATAGGTGATAGAATAGGATGGGTCAACGTTGACCTAGGAATTCTTAAACAATTACGAGGGTGCAGTGGTTGGACGGACAACTGCAAAAAGGACAACCGAGAGAAGAAGTTGGACTGAAACCTTGATGGTAGTTAGACCTGAAAAATTTTAGTGATTGAAAAATGATGATAATGATAGGAAATGATAACATGAACCATTATAAGATTAATATATACACCCCAAAGTCTCTACAAGTGATGCAAATAATCTCCAAGGGACACCAAAAAGACTGCAACAACTGCAAGAAATCTCAAGCTTAAAGGTAGGATCATAAAAATGTAAGAGAAATTTTATTATGCCTCCCTTTTGGAGGAGAGGTAAATGTAGCCTTATAGGGTCAAATACGACCTGAGCAGGTCACCACCAAATAGAGTTTGGAAGTGAACGCATGTGACGGGGTAGAGATACCGAATTTTAGTGTCTACATATTAATCCAAAATCTAGTTTGGGGCAAAAAGGGATCCTCACAACCGCATATTATTTCACCAAGTGGATGGAGGTAGTTGCACTCAAGGAAGCAAATGAAGCTAGTATCCTAGACTTTTATGAAGGAATTGTGACTAGATTTGGAGTCCCTTCAACTATAATATCATATAATGCCTTATCTTTTCTCGAAAAAAATATCTGAATGGGCAATGAAAAATGAAATCTATTTGAGCACTTCCTCAAATTATTACCCTCAAGGTAATGGGTAGGTTGAGTCCACCAACAAAAATATTTTGAAAATCATAAGGAGGACTCTAGATGAGAACCAGAGAACATGGCACACCAAGTTGAAATCAGCCTTATGGGCTGATAGAATCACACCCAAGAGGTCAACTGTATCTCTCCCTATAAGTTGGTTTATGGAAGGGAAGCAAGGCTGCCAATATCCCTAGAGTTACCAGCCTTGGAACTTATCAAGAAACTAGAATTGTTTGAATTTGAGGCCATGGAAGTGAGGTATGCAGAGCTCATGGAGCTTGAGGAACTTAGAAATCAAGTTATGCAAGCAATGGAGAAAGACTAGGCTTAGATTAAGATGAGATTTGATAAAAGGGAAAAAGCTAGAAGCTTCCAAGATGGAGATCTGGTCTTGAAGTGGTATGTTGATAGGTTCAAACCAAGAAGAAACTCCAAGTTTGATGTAATATAGAGAAGACCTTACATGATTTCAAGATGTAAGGAAAATAATGCTTTCTAATTGTCAAATTTGTATAGAGAAGAATTTCATATTCTAGTCAATGGAATCTATCTCAAGCATTGTTACTAAAGTAAAGTATCTTCCTTTTACATATTAGATTAGATTTATAATTCCTCTAAGTGCTTACGACACATTTCTCTGTCATATTTTAGGTTTTCTTTTGTAATAAGTTCTTATGCACACTCTACATATTCCATTTGGGATATGTATAGTTTTGTTGTTTGTACATAGTTTTGACTTGTTGTTTTTGCACTTTCTAGTTTCAAGCAGGGTCTTATCATGGAACAATTAGTCTCTAGCACATGATTTTAAGAAATGTCAAGTATCGGCAGTGTTTTAGAGATTTGAGGGTGAATTCTTAGGTGTCAAATAATTTTCAGCAATCGAATAACTTAATGCCCAATAGATTCTCCATGGTCACTACTCTTTCATATCTAGTAGGTAGATCATCCAAAGAGTCACCATTTTAATCCATTTTTTATACCCCTTACAAAATGGACAACTTAACAGATCTAGGCATTAGCATTTTATTGAGGCATTCTTTGCAATTTATAGGGTAAATTATAGGTTGGATAGACTTATTTGGTCTCCTTGCATGGTGAACTAGCGAGCTGCAATAAAGGGTTGAATGCGAGTTGGACAATTAGGTGAGTTATGCAAATTACGAGATTTAATACCTACCAGGAAGCATAAATAGATGCTACTGTTTTGGTAGCATTGTTATATACAACCAGATAGTAGAAAGTGCAGATGCTTCTAGACAGTATCATTTTATACTACCGGCTAGTAGTAGGAATAGGAAGGTCATGAGAAAAAATGGTACATAAGCACTAGTAGCATCCTTAGATGCTACAAGATGGTAGCATGTACGGATGCTACCATCGATAGCATGGGTCAATAGTGGGGCAAGGATCGGATGTACATGTGACAGCAAGGGTGTCGATGAGAATTTATATGGACACTACCATATTACGGTGAATTTTCACTACCGATCGGTAGCGAAAGGGAAGTGTTCATGCCATGATGAAACAAGGCACAAGTAGCGGTGAAACTTACTATCGGTTGGTTGTATTTACGTAACCATCGATAGTATAAGAATAATACTAAGGAATGCCACCGGTCAGTTGGAATTAGATGCTCCTCAACGACATCATAAAGAATTATGCAACCAGTCATGAGGGAAGAAAATGCTACCGTTCGAGAGCAAAAATGCATGTAACTAGCTGAATGTAGGAATTAACCAGGAATTAATGGAAACATTAAAAATTTTGTTAAACCACCATTTTAATGAGGTATGGTACCCATGACTACCTATATACTCAAAGTACCAAATTTTATGGCTTCTCATACCTCTTTAATGAAGTATTTTGGTTGGTGAAGTAATTCTTAGGTTCTTTTCTTTGTATATTGTAAAATTCACCTCATTTTGAGGGGATACATTTTGGAATGTAAAGGAACTCTATCAAAATTTTCTAGTACTTTTGTGAGATGTAGGTTTTAAATTTGGGCATTTTATAAAATATTTTTCCTTTTATCTACTTTGTAATGAATTTTGCATCTGTGTGAAATTAATTTTTTGTTTTTGGCTTTTCTTGCCCTAACTTGAGTTATATTACATTTATTTCCTTCTATTATATTGTGCATGTTTTTATCTCTTTACATGAATCGAACTTGTTCCCCATGAGGATGGAGATGTAAATGTTGTTTTAGACTGTGGTACTTATTTCTGCCCTCTTCTACTCTTTTTTCTCCTCATTTTCACTCACTTAGGATATCTCCACTCCCTCTTTCTTAGTGCCATCACCTCCTTTATTTAGGAATTTAATTTTATGCATCTCTCTCTCTCTCTATGGTCCTTGGAATTGATAGTTTAGGAGTAGTTAGTTGCATTTCCTTTCTTAAGAGTATCTTAGTGTTAGGAATAGGTAGAGGAACCAACCTTCTCTAGATTTTTTTTTCATTTGTGGGGTCCCACACCTTTATACAATCCCATGTTACCTAGTTACATTTATTACTCATTCATGGTTCATGACAAATCATAGGGTGTTATAATTTGATGATAATGGTAACCAGTCCCAAACTAATGGTGGAGACTAAAACAATCCATAGGAGATAGACACAGTGTCATCTATATCAATAAGCTCATGGGATGGGTAAGATGGAGGATAAATTTCCATGAGAGTCATATATGGTGGAAGAGGATCGACAGATTTCTCTTCATAACCTAGTCTGAATTTTTCATGGGGTTTACAAGGTTGATCAATGATAAGGTAATCCATGAATTAGTTGTAACTCCCCATTCCCAATCTGTAACATTCCCATTTTAAAGCCTTAGAAACAAGGGAATTGTTTTTTTAATAGCATTCTCGATTCTAAATTATCATAATTTACAACACACATTTCAAGTTTTTAAATAATTTTCTCTGTTCAAAATAGTCATGATTTTTAACACACATTACATGCCAATCAATATCATAACAAATAACCATATGCAACTATAATGACTAGATGAACTGCCGATCTCTCATTTCATGACTTGGAGTTTCATTGGTCTCTCATTTCATGACTCGGTTTCTTATCGATCCTTCATGTTGACTCAATGTATTGTATACTAAGTATACTTGGTTCTCTTACCATTTTTGGGGTATTGAAGTGTTTCATTTAAGAGGCCTATCTAAATATTTTTTACCAATATTCATCTGAAATCCTACTTCTTAAACTAGGTGATATAGGACAATGCAACCAATAGCTTGCGATACTTTGGCCAAATATTTTCACATGCTTTGCATGATCATATTCCTAGATGGCATATTTGTTGACAAAATACATCCTTCACCCCCACTTCATCTATTATCTAGAATGGTCTTCACTGACTCCTGTCAGTCCTCTTGTCCAAGGATTACCATAACCCATATTAGCAACATAGAAAGGTATAGAGCATCACTCACGGTGACTAAGGGTACATAGACATACTCAGTCAACCCAAGTCGATTGCGTGTGTCTAGTTACCTTTAGTCATCGTGAGTTTCCCCCTATATGCGAAGGCATGTCCCTAACCTAACCTAAGGTAAAACTAAGGTCAAGTCCAAGTTTATGTAGATCTAGATGATCCAATTCGGAAGGGTGTTATGACATGTTAGCTGTAACACTATGCCATTATGAAGACCCTAGTCTTCATGATGTCACAATATTGTAGTTGGCATGTACCAACATCCTATGGAATCACCTCATCTAGAAGTACATATCTAGTTAAGAAGTTAAACACTTACTTATCTTCTTAATTAAGATTTAATTTCAGCAACCCTGTTGAATCCTTAATTTCTTTGTTCATTAAGGTTGCTAACCATTAATGATTGATAGTTACCATGCAGATAAATATGTAATCAATCCCTCTTCCTGAAGGTTTGTATTTCATTCCATGGTATCTTATCATAAGATTCAAGCTCATAAATAGAATCAATATACCACGGTAAGATTATCTTACTTTTCTTAACCAAGTTTAAGCATGATTAATTTTAGATTTTGGTTCCTTGTTAATAGACTTCATTAAGATGAAGTCTATTCATTATTTATTTAATTTCGATTGCCATATTCTGATTTGATCTAACCATAGGGAGAATTTTTTCTTAAAAGGTATTAATAAATGCTTATCCCCTTAGAATAATTACATTTCTTTTATCTTTATATTATTTGAGGGTTCATTGCTGCCATTTACTTTATACAAGAGTTATAAATAGATTTCTCTTTTATTTACGTCATCTAGTAAACCATCATGATCTAGTTATGTTTCCATCTATTCGTGCCAACTTAGAAGTTGCATTCGATAAAGGAATAAAGTATCAATTCCCTTCCTATCAGTTTCATTTGAGTTCAACTGAAATGATTCAAAATAGATAGGTTCACAAGAGAATAATGACAAGTTTACAAAATTTCCTTAACAGTAACCCAAAGTGAATAATACATCAAATACAAACAACAATCAATCCTTTTTCCCATTCCTCAAGTAAATTATACATTTTACAAGTCTAAACATTTAGACTTCATTCCTTCCAATCAGCATTGATAAACTCAAACAAGAATACAAATTTTCCCTTTTTCAATTATAATACAATAAGAATAATAATTCCTCATAAAAGATGTAGCATTTAGGTAAACACAAGAGGCATCATAAAATAACTTGTCTTCTTTTGTCACTTATAGAATCCATCTACAAAATTGCTAGCACAGGTTAGTTCATTGAACTGAGCATGATAAGCACTAAACGTTAAAACGATGTGCTTTCAACTAACTATCTCATAAAAATAACTCTACTTTTATGAAACATTAAGAAATTCAGATAGATATCTCATAAAGGAATAAGGATCCTAACAAGAAGGTTAAAATAAGCAATCCACAATACATTATGTAAGTATCATGATCAAAGAAACACTCTTCAACCAATAATTTCATAAGAAGGATTACAACAGATAAGTGATAATACATCTCAATTACTTATTGAACTTGTACTATAGATGCATGTAATTCTTTCTTGATTCAAACAAGTTTTCAATAAGGTTACCTTGTAGACACCAAATTTGTGTCTTACGACCCCTTTGTGACCCGCATCTCATTTCGCAACCTAACCTCATCACCTAAACCTTACACAATTATTTATTAATTACCTTGTAATTGATAAATCCACATCACCTTACCTGCCACCTCATTTTGCCACCTCATCATGACCTAGCCCTAACCCTAAACTAACCTAATTAAGACCTATAACTTGGTCCACATCTACACCCATGACTAAGGACCCCTTTCTCGCACCCAAAACCGACCTTCTAGTCACTTGACCAAGCCCGCAACTGATCTCTCGGGAGAAAAGTAGGGAAGGTGGGCTATTTTACTAAAAATAGCCTACTTTTTCCCTCACCGATTTCGGTTCCTACTCGACCGCCGTCCGGTTATGTAACCGCCATGATCGGTTCCTATAAATGGGATCCCGAACCAAAATCAAAGGTGGAAGGATTTTTGAATCAACAGAGATCATTTGGGAGCGATAAAGAGAGTCCAGATCTTCACTTGACCGAAAGCCAGAGACGAGTGGAGAAACCAGAAGAGTTTGCAGCAAAGGAGATCAACTTGCATCTTCGTCAAAAAACCAGATAAGTCACATCTTGCATGTCCTCTCGTTATAACATTTCTTATGCTTTTGAATCACAGTCCTCATAAATCCATTCCTGAATCCACTACCCAGCATGCCATTGCATCTAACTATCATTCATCTACCTCTCATCACCTTATTTCCTAATATCACCTATATACAGCCTTACAAACAACACAACCACCCCACAAAACAACCAACCTTCAGATCTTAGACCATACCGATATCGGTTATCAGTAACCGGTATCGGTTATCCTGACTATAACCAAAAACCAACCTTTCCCCTACCCAGTTCAACGAAGCAATTTAATTGATATCTTACAGTCTTTTGTGTTAATTCATATTAGCAGGGGAACTGACCACCTTCGAAAGGAAGTTTTATATTTCCTGGGCCCAAGGCAGTTCCCTCATTTATTGTCTAATCAAAATCGTGTGGTCTTGTGTTCTTATTTGCAGGTAGTCCTTCCAAGACAAAAAGGAGTTCTTCGCAGTCAACCTGATCTTTCTCTACGGTACGCGCACACCATCTCGACGTTCAACAGGTATTCCTCCTAGCCCTAACCTTATCTGTTTCTAAAAGGAATGAAACATTTCGAGTGAAACATTTTGGCACGCCCGGTGGGACCCATTTTGGGTTTCTTTCTTTCTTGCTTGCTTTCATATAGGGAGTATACTTGCTGTTTTCTTCTTCTAAAAGATATTCACAAGGTTTTATATTATTTTGATAAAAGAACTTGCTTTGCTTTTACATCTCGCATTAGTGAAAGTCATCTCTTTTGCTTCATCGAATATCATTTTCGATTTGGGTTTAAAACACGTGCATTGCATTACTTCTTGCTGTTTTCAATTCTAGTGAACATAGATTAAGTAACAGGTCGTACACATGGGGGTGATATCCACGGTATTGACAAGAAATTAATCTTACTTTCACTGCACAACACATACCGAATCACTTCACAATTAACACAACAGCTCAAACACCCCCTTTTCCGCGGTATTCCTCCGCCCGATTGAGGTAACCTTATAAGCCAAAACAACTTGACATTTCCCCTAAGTCTTTTGTTTAGGATTGACATCATTCCGCGTCTAAAGGCATAAGCCCACAATAATTAAAATTAACCCTAGGGTTAGTCTCTGGATTTGCGTGTGCATCTTGCTTGTTTTTAGTTCTGTTTTCTTTCTCATACCCTGTCTTCTGTGATCAATAATTGGACAAGTATACTAAACGTTGTTAAAAATCAAATTAGCAGCCTTTTATATCTTGTTAGCCCAGACTTCTTACACCGACATCGGTTACCTGACCGCCGTCGGCTATAGTATAACCGACATCGGTTACGAGACCGATATCGGTTACTGTCTTTCCCAATTCCTGACAAACCAGCAACCTACCAATTTCACCAGTCTGAGTTTGTTTCTGTTCCTGACAGATTGAAACCCTACTGTGAACTCCTGTCCATGGTTGTTATCACTCGAAAGCAAGCCGCCATGGTTTCACATGCTTGCTCTGTTTCTTTGCCTGAATCACCCCCTTCACATTCTGTGGGGAATCCTACGGATACCAGCGAGGTTCCTAAAATTCCTGTGGGAGATAAGGACTTTGCCAAGTTTCTGGATGCTAATTCTAGCGCTGTACAATACTATTTGTCTCATACCCCTGACCGTACGCCTGATGGTCAGCTCCTTGTTGGTATGCCTATTAGTATAGCTGCTCATTTAGCTCCCACTCCGCCTGATAACACCGCCTTGCTTCCTGCATCTCTAGCCCCGTCTCCCAATCCGACGGCTTCAGAGGTTCATACGACTCAGATTGGCTTTCCGTTGGTTAATCTTGGACCCCACATATCATTACCGCCGACTGCCCCTACCTCATCTCTCTTGCAGACCGCTCCGTTCATGACTTGCTCTCTGCCACCTATCCACACTAGCTTTCCTTCTCAAGCTCCGCCTACCTTTTCTTTCCCATACACGTATCCAGTAACCTCAACATCTTATATGGGACATCCCTATTCGGTCGCCTCAACATATTCATCCTCCATACCTTATCAACACTTAACCCCACCATTGTCCAACGGAGGCCCTTGGCCCAATTTGCCTCCGTTTACCACAATCGCACCATCATCTCATCCAACCACGGATTTCATTAAACAAATGATGGACAAAATGCAAAACACGAGGCTTCGCTTTGAGTGAAGTTTGTACGAGGAGCCTATTCACCCATCCTGTCCCCCTTCATTCGTATCCTCCTTAATGGGAATTACCAAAATTTACCCATTTTAACAGTAAAGAGGACCCTCAACAACACTTGCGATCATTTAGACATGCTTGTTATTTGATTGCTCATGATGATGCCTTGTTACTCGCACCTTTCCCATGTCCTTATCAAGACCCGCCTTGAGTGGTACAGTGCTTTAACCCAAAGACTCAATCTTCTCTTGTAACTAACTAGCCCAATCTTTCTTGGATCATTTTTCCATTAACATTGCCAAGAAAGTATCTATCACCGACCTTTATGCCATCCAACAATTCGAAGGCGAATCTATCGCAGATTTCATTGGACGATGGCGGGGCCTTATCAACCAACTTACATATGCCTTGCCTCAGGCTGAACTTATCGAACTTTTTACGTGGGCATGTGCTAAGCACATTTCTCCTACTCTTCAAATTCAAACTTTCCGCACATTCGATGAGGCCTTTACCATGGCTCGGAAACTAGAAATTCGAGCCTTAGAAGAAGAGAAATTGCGGTTGCGCAACAAAAACCCCAATTTCCGAACTCCAGATTCCACCAACAAACCTAACACCACCAATCCTCACCCATCGACCGCTTCGAAATCAAAAGGGGCCGTGCACGCGGTGATGGTCAAATCCCAACCACCGTCTAATACCCCGCCAAAAACCACTTATAAGTATAAAGCAGAACCCATCAACTACACTCCCTTGGGAGAAACATATGGTGTGATATTGGAAAAATTGCTCAAAGCAGGAGCCATTACCTTACCTCCTGTTAAACCTCACTCCGGGTTTGATTCTACCCGCGCTATACCTTCCTGGTACAAAGAAAATGACTTCTGTAACTTTCACCGCGTAAAAGGACATAGTCATGAAAACTGCAAAATGTTGAAAAACATAGTGCAGGAAATGGTTGACGCAGGTGATATAACCCTCGATAATCCTAATGCCCCTGCTAACCGAAATTTGAAAATCTTCAACAAACCATTCCCAAATCACTCGTCCAACAGTAACGTAAACCAGGATATCTTAGCCGAGGAGAGTGTTCATGAGATCCATGCAGTCTTCGACTCCCAGCCAAAAGCCTCTATCGAGAAAATTTTGAATCAAGCCTCTCCACTAACACAAGAGTCCGAACCTCCTTCACCACCATCAAGCCAAAGCGAAATCATTCCTTTACCCATAAAAGAGTTAACTGCCCAGACTTCTCTTCCCATCAATGAGTCTTCTTATACCACTTCCCTACAAGACTGCGAACAGATGTTATCTAATCTATCTATTTCCCAAACTTCTCCTTCTACCGCTCTTGCTGCACAAGAGGAAGGTACGCCACTCCTTTTGACATCCTTAGACGAGAAATCTCTTGCACCGACATCACCAAATTCTTTAACCATGACAGATCCTCTCGAACATGCCCTCTTACCTATTAGTTCTTCATCGCCTAAATCTTTTCAAAGACCAGTCGACCTCTTAACATCTATTGATACAGTGCCTCATCTACCCCCTGTATCATACCCACAGTGGATTGGAATCACAACCCACCTTTCTTCCGTACAAAATTTACAATTCACACCTGAAGACTGTCATTCTCCAGAGGATAGACGAATCCTGTGGGAACGTTTGAGTACCCCCTATTCTACTCAAATGCAGATGACCGATCCAGACACCTCTACCATATACCCTAAGTGTTTACAGAAACTCAAAATGCCTATGTCCTCATTCTCGTCCCCCGTATCTATACCAAGTATCCCATCCACCTCTATTAACCCAACTAAATCTTCCCCTACACTTGGGACCTCACCAATACCCAGTCTCACACACCCGCCTAAGCGACTAGATTTATCCAAAAATAAAGCCGCCCCCCCACCTAGGAGACAAACTCAACCAGTGCCTCTATCACAATCAAAACCATCATCGTCACACCTACCTTCCATATTGGGACCTCATCCCTCCACCTTGCATCAATATATCATACCTCCTGCGTTTTCTTCAAAATGACCTACGCCTTCTGCACCTATACAGAGATCAAAGGGTATATCAACATTGTCACCCCACATATCCTGTCCACCCATCAACCCTAAACGAACTCCATCATCAAAGGATTTATTTTCTGTCACTCCCCTTTCTCCGTGGTTGTTTCCCGCTACCACGTCATCTGTAGCCTCATCATCTAACCAGCTGAATATAGCTTCTGCGCCAAAGAAACCATGTTTAGTGAAAACCACGTATCAACACCCCTCGGCTAAACCACCACCCGTATGAACCAACCACGCCCAAACATTACCAAAACCCACAAAACCAATACCCTCATCCTCCTCCGATTTTGACCCACTCAAAGGATCTTATGCCAAAATCCTTGCTATGTTGGTGGAGAATGCGACCATTTCCCTACCCCCACTTAGACCTTATGACCCGTCTAAACCTCAACCTATAGGTTATGATGAGTCTAAAATCTGCACCTATCACCGCACACCAGGACATGATGTGGAGAGATGCAAAGCTTTAAAAACCATCCTTCGTCAGTCACCTCTCCCAGATACAAAGGTTAAGAAAGACAACTTACGAAGGGAGAGACCTTTAGCTTCAATTCCCTCTACTATACCATCTATCCCCGCCTCACCAAGATCTATCATTATTACAACCCCACCTCTTGAAGACCATGATTTATCCCAACCATCTTCTTCATCTCCGGTCTACGAGATTAATATGATTAGTGTTGCTACTCGAGCACAGAAAAACAACGAGAAAGCAAAAGAAAGCACACATGCGTCCTCTCTTTCTCCATCCAGCATCCCGATTGCACCACCACCCAAAGTGGTTATTCGTGGACCCGCTTACCCCGTCTCTAATGGAGTTGCCCATCGAGCCATGATCAAACAGCTTCACCAATCGCCCATAAAAATGACACTATATGATCTCATTCAGACTTCTGAATCCCATCGACAAGCTCTCGTTGAAATTCTTCAAGGGATCGAGGTCTTACCTAATGAAACCCTACCTGTTGCCTCCATTCTAACACCCAATCACGTTGCTTCTCTCACCAAACAACCCACTGCCCCAACCACTTCTGTACAACAACAAGCTGCGGCAGTCAGTTTCTCTGAAGATGAAATTGTTGACTTTGGTACAGAAGATCCTGACCCTACCCTTTTCATCTCAGCTTACGTCCGGGACATTCGGGTACGTCGTGTTATGATTGACGGGGCGCTAGCCTAAACATCATCTCTTCAAAAGCCTTCCAACAAATGAATATCCCCTCTAGCTACATGTGTGCCAATCCCATCATGTTGCGGTCATTCAATGACGCTATTACCTCTACCTTAGGCACCGTGATCCTCAACATTCGGGTAGGACCACGTACTTTACCCGAACTCTTCTATGTCCTTGAAGGAGAGTTCCAATATAACATATTGCTAGGTCGCCCTTGGATCCGGGCTATGGGATGCGTTCCCTCAACATTACATAGATGCATAAAATTTGAGTACGAGGGGAAGTCCTACACCGTAAAAGCTGATCCTCCCCCCTTTAAAACCTGTAATATGTTATACCGCCCTAACGATGTGCTTATACCAATCAAGACACCCATACATTCAACCCAACCATCCTCTTCAAATGTACCTCAACCATCCACCTCAACCGCACCTACGCCTTCAACTGATGAAACCACCGTCGCAAAAACCACTTCCCTTCCCGCAGCTAACATCCCAACCGCAGACCCCTTAGTAGATGTTTTTCAACACCTTACGCTGGGGGAGTATCACCTATATAATGTCAGTTCTTTCCATACCCCACAGGAATACGGACAGGTACATGCACATCCTACCTATGACCGTCGTGTGGGGGAAGTAATCTCTTACGGACCACCCCATTGCCGCACCAACCTAACGTATGGGGGTGTTGACGCATCCTCCATTACCCCTGAACCCCCTCTTGGTGTGGTTCCCTTCCAATCTGATTTTCAATACTTGACAAATCGTCGTTTCGCCCTCACCTTCTTGACTCGCTGTGCTTGGAAAGGCTTTGGTTTTGGTCTTTATGAACAAGGCCGACATACACTCATTCCCGTGACTACACGCAAACACAATGATCGTAGTGGTCTCGGATTTCCGGGAACACTTATATCGACGGAACCTCGTGTCAGTTGTCTTCTAGAAGACAACGACGTCACCCCTACCGAACCATCATCACCCATTTTGCCTTCGTCACCCACAGAGTCAATAGATCCCGAATCTATCCCTCCTAACTTTTTTTTTTCATAAATGCTATCTTCCTAGGTCCTCTCAATTATCAACGCGATAATGAGGACCCCTCTTCTATCCCCCTTCTGTATCCAGACATGATTGAAGAGGACTCACCTTCAATTAACGTTGTTGAGTGTCAGGATGATGACTCCATCCTCACTTACCTTGGCGCGGATGACTCTTATATTCAACGCGCCTTACCATCTGAAACTCAAACCATGCTGAACGAATCTACTATAGAAATCAACATCCACACGGAGGAGGATCCTCACATTGTGAAGATCGACAATCCCTTAACGCATCAGAACAAGTCGCCTTTACTACCTTTCTCCGTGCTTAGCAACCAAGCTTTCGCTTGGTCCTACGCTAACATGCCAGGAATTGATCCTACCATTGCCGTCCATAACATCACTCTAAACCCTGATTCCAAGCCAATTAAACAGAAATTGAGAAAAATGCATCCACGCATTGCTCTCTTGGTCAAAGAGGAGCTTCAACGACTCCTTTTTGTTTCTTTCATTCCCTATTGAATAAGAGTGGTTAGCCCAATTGGAGCTTCTTGACGAATGTCGTCTTACAGCTCTTGATCACCTTCAAATCTACCAAAAACGTATCAAGCGTGCTTATGATAAGTGACTTCATGAGCGTACCTTTAAGGTTGGTGATCTTGTCCTCAAAGAGAATCAACATGTAACCAAACTAGAAAAGAGCAAACGTGGAAAATTTGCTCCTAATTGGATCGGGCCTTATATAATCACTCACACTTATGGATCAGGCACTTATCGTTTAGCTTCGCTTAATGGTAAACCTGAGCCTGAACCCCTTAATGCCTTGCATCTTCGACCATTCTACTGTTGAATTTAGTGTTATATCACTTCTTATCTACCTACTGCTCGTCCCTTGAGCTCATTTACCGCTACATACACTTTGTTTCCTACATCTCCAAATAAAATCAAGCTCACTTCTCACCTCCCTCAACAATGTCTTCCCCTTTTTAGTCTAGTCCATGACTTCAAAGTCTTAAAATAACACCTTCTTATGGGATTTTCTTGAGTCAAACTTCCTACCAAACTAGATGCTTCACGCCAAAAGAACATCTAGCTATCTAAATTATATATAGACTGCTCCCTCGAAGGACAGCTATATGCCAAATTATTGCTGCTATTATATATAGATTGCTCCCCCGAAGGACAACTATGCACTAAAATCATATCTGCTACTATAAATAGACTGCTCCCTCGAAGGACAGCTATACACAGTCAGCCTTTATCAGAAGCTTCTCGCATGGATCAGCTTTGTGAAGACCTCAAGAATAGCACAATCAATATCCCTTGTAGACTTCCCGCATCGATCAGTCTATATTCAGTAAAATAAAAGCCTCATTCAAAAGAACTTTTTGGGTCATGGACTTGTCTATTTAGGGTAGGTTCTCTTTCGTCAGAACACTCACTTTGTAACAAGTTCTCTGTACCTCAACTATATCATCCACCTCACCTCACCATTTGTTTCAACTCAAGGGACGTAACGTACGCTCGATATGTTGTGATCATACAACTCTTTTCACCTATTGATTTCTCGTCTATGCATCGGTACCTAGGGCTTCAGGCTCGTTCTACGTTGTGTGGTTTGTTTAGCTCTTTTCACCTACGGAACACTCTTTCCGCTTTGCCTCGCATCTAGGATTGTGTGTTGATCTTAATCAGGACATGGTTCCCTACCACTTGGGTAGGCTAACTTTCGCTTCCCTTATACCTTTTACAACATCACCAATTCATTACCAACACCATCAACCTTACCTTACCAATATTACTATCAATACTTTTACCAACCAACCAATCACCTAACCATACCTAAATTGCCTGAATTCACCTCTCCCTGGTCCTAAGGGAGAACTACATCGGTCTGAGGCCCCTCCTTGCTTTGTGCAATGGGCTATGTAGGCAGCACTTCGGAGACATGGGGTCTCCCAAGGTTAGCTCGACCATCCCCTACCATAACCTATCATGTGTAGTAAATATAAACATTTTTTGTGTATTTCTATTTCATCACATTCCTCTTTATCCTTTTTTCAAAACACCGAAAATCAAAACACAAACATTCTTATTATTATCGTAACTCAAATCAACATACATATTCAGCTTTATTTAGATGTTAAACACATACATCTTCTCTATCATCGACACGCAGGTCGGCATCCTTATTTATTCTTATACCTTGCTAACATTTACTTAGACCCTCACGCCTCATCCCGAACTAGGGGATGATCGTGATCGACGACGCCGCTCACCAGGCCTCTCTGTCCTCAATGGTACCATGGCTATTGGTACCGCCCACTGATCTGCTAATCTCTCCTGTAACATATGAATACGCTCCCTCGCATGGAGGAATCCAGCCTCTAGTCCCTGTGCTCGTGACTCCGCAACCACTAACAATCCTCTTGTCTCATTCACCTGCGTTTGGAGCTGCTGCACTAAACTCTGCAGACGATCTCTCTCTGCTGTAATCCTAGCTATGTCAGGACGATCACGTACACCTCGCAGTTCTGCTACCCACCATAATCTATAGGCCTCTGTCGTTCCTACATCCATTACCCTGCGATTGGCTGCTACTTCTTTAGGACCCAAGGCCGCCCAACCAACTACTACTCGGCCCGACCCAAGGCCGCAACCAACTACTCCGGCCCGACCCAAGGCCGCAACCAACCATTTGGCCCGACCCAAGGCCTCAACCAACTAATCCGGCCCGACCCAAGGCCGCAACCAACCATTTGGCCCGACCCAAGGCCTCAACCAACTAATCCGGCCCGACCCAAGGCCTCACCTTACCCATTTGGCCCGACCCAAGGCCTCAACCAACTAATCCGGCCCGACCCAAGGCCGCAACCCTAACCATCCGGCCCGACCCAAGGCCTCACCCTACCCATTTGGCCCGACCCAAGGCCTCACCCTACCCATCCGGCCCGACCCAAGGCCGCACCCCAACCATTTGGCCCGACCCAAGGCCGTACCACTTCCATACCTTACCCAACATCAACAACATATACTTTTATCCACCCATCATGTAGCTTTTTGTTCCATCAAGCTCACCTGTTTGTGTTTTAGCATGATTAGGGTCCTTGACTTGATCTGTTGACCAACTTTGCCTAGACCTAGACCGTGACGTTTATCTCAACCAAACCAGCCATTTGGTACTGCCGAACATGCCTAAACGTTCCTGTACCTTACCTGTTATATACCCTGGAGCTACTTCCTATGCCTTGGATACCAGGATTATATCACCCTTGTTTGGATAAACTATCGACCTTTGCCTATGCATTGCTGGTTTGCTCGTCAAATCATGTACCCTAGTCATACTATTGCATTTCAACATGCGTCTGCTTCCTTGGACCTACCCCACCACCTTACCATCCCCTCTACACCATTTACCCTTTATCAACCCTATCCCTGATTTCCCGTTCACTCAATCTGTGATAGATTTGAGGGGGATTACCTATACCCTTAACAGGGGAAACCACTTCATATTATTGTCTGTGCAGCTTTACAAAACAAGCTACACGACAATAAGGGGCTAATGTAGACACCAAATTTGTGTCTTACGACCCCTTTGTGACCCGCATCTCATTTCGCAACCTAACCTCATCACCTAAACCTTACACAATTATTTATTAATTACCTTGTAATTGATAAATCCACATCACCTTACCTGCCACCTCATTTTGCCACCTCATCATGACCTAGCCCTAACCCTAAACTAACCTAATTAAGACCTATAACTTGGTCCACATCTACACCCATGACTAAGGACCCCTTTCTCACACCCAAAACCGACCTTCTAGTCACTTGACCAAGCCCGCAACTAATCTCTCGGGAGAAAAGCAGGGAAGGTGGGCTATTTTACTAAAAATAGCCTACTTTTTCCTCACCGATGCCGGTTCCTACTCGACCACCGTCGGTTACGTAACCGCCATCGGTTCCCTGTAAATGGGCTCCCCGAACCAAAATCAAAGGTGGAAGGATTTTTGAATCAACAGAGATCATTTGGGAGCGATAAAGAGAGTCCAGATCTTCACTTGACCGAGCAGAGACGAGTGGAGAAACCAGAAGAGTTTGCAGCAAAGGAGATCAACTTGCATCTTCGTCAAAAACCAGTAAGTCACATCTTGCATGTCCTCTGTTATAACATTTCTTATGCTTTTTGAATCACAGTCCTCATAAATCCATTCCTGAATCCACTACCCAGCGTGCCATTGCATCTAACTATCATTCATCTACCTCTCATCACCTTATTTCCTAATATCACCTATATACAGCCTTACAAACAACACAACCACCCCACAAAACAACCAACCTTCAGATCTTAGACCATACCGATATCGGTTATCAGTAACCGGTATCGGTTATCCTGACTATAACCAAAAACCAGCCTTTCCCCTACCCAGTTCAACGAAGCAATTTAATTGATATCTTACAGTCTTTTGTGTTAATTCATATTAGCAGGGGAACTGACCACCTTCGAAAGGAAGTTTTATATTTCCTGGGCCCAAGGCAGTTCCCTCATTTATTGTCTAATCAAAATCGTGTGGTCTTGTGTTCTTATTTGTAGGTAGTCCTTCCAAGACAAAAAGGAGTTCTTCGCAGATCAACCCGATCTTTCTCTACGGCACGCGCACACCATCTCGACGTTCAATGTATTCCTCCTAGCCCTAACCTTATCTCTGTTTCTAAAAGGAATGAAACATTTCGAGTGAAACAGTTACACGCTTCTGGCTTCTCGAATCAACTATTTTAAAGAAGAAATTAATTACAATCCATAGCACTAACATAAATCTTCATACAATATCGAGGAAAAATTCATTCTATCATAAAGGATGGAATTAGGATGAACTAATTAATATTCTACACAAGAATTCCCTTCTTTCCAACATTGAATCAATATCAATCCAATTCCAATTTATCAATTCAAGGGAATAAGAAGTGCAGGATTCCACCTAATTACCCATTCAGCCTTAACATGGTTAATACAGATGAAAGGCAGAAAACAGTTGAAAAGTAAACAACTTAATTCATCCTTCAGTGTTCAATGAACAACATTGTATTCAACAATTCAGAGAAGAGAAAGAACCGAATGCAAATCCTTTTTACATTTTGAAGAAAAACAACGATGCATACCTAGCTCAAAAATAGAGAGAAGATCCCAATAATCCATCCTATTAAAAGGTTAAACATAGTTGACATCCCAAGAAGACCAAACTGATCCTTACCTAACAACATCCAAATTCAACAACCACTGCCACACAAACAACATAGTCAAAATTGAATTGATATAAGATAAACAACATAATCAAGCAAGGTAGGGTCGAAGAGAGGGCTTCTCGTCAAGTAAAGAGAATAGTCACAACAACACAAAACTGATACAAGTTTCCAAGGAAACAAGCTTAACAACTAATTCCTTAGCTTCATTTCAGTGAAGATAGCCTCGATCCAGACGTTTCCTCATTTCCCAAATAGAGAGAAACCTACAAGGTATTCCTATGTGCTCAAGAAAAATGAATACAAGCTACAACCAAGCCAACCATGTACCCACTTAATAGGAATCAAAGAAATAGTCCATACGTAAGAAAGAAAGGGCTCCATCCTAGATTTAAACAAGATGAAGGCAATTCAAAGGGAGGTTCAACCCCAAGTTGGTTCTCAAAATTGAACCCAAAAGAAGGAGAAGAGTAAAATCAAACCCTTCTAACTCATATACTTCAATTAACTAAAACAGAACTAATCCATTCTTTCAACAACTTCTACATATGTAAATCAAAATATTATTCACAAACTAATTCATACATGGAGGAGAGAGAGAAACATCAATATCCTCGCATAGTCCCAAGAGAAGAAGTTAAATCATAATTTACTAGATTTTGAGAAAGGAAGAATAAAACCAAACAAAATCCTCTCTTAACAGTTCCAAAAATTTCATAAATTCAAAACATATTAAGCTCAGAAGGTGTCAACATATCACTTTGCTTCTTTAAAACAAGTTTGAATCCACAAGAAAACAATGAATCCGAAGACCCATTTCAACATAACTTAACAACAGTGATAAAATTTGAAGCCACTTTAGATTTTAACTGAAACATCAATTTTTCTTACCTTCTCCTAACAAAGGAAGATATTCCCAATCAAATTTTTAAACCAATCATTATTTTTCCTTAAACCATTTTAGCACAGGAGTTCGAATTCAACATGACTTAAGCAACCTTCCAATTTCAAATAAATAAACACGATTTACTTAACATGCATCAAGAAAAATACCTATTTTTAATCTTTTCCAAAAAATAAACTCAAGCAAAATATTATAGAAAAAAATACACCAAGGCATTTCCACAAAACCATTTATTTCTAAGAGTAGAGTTCTTTTAATGAAAATGCTTAATAAAAATCAAAACTATTTAACAAGAAGAGCCTATCATGCCTAATAATTTTTCTTGTTGATTTGCTTAAGATATCCAGATGAGTTTCTCAAGAATCTCTTCTTTTCAACCAACATCAATAGTCAAATCTCCCAACTTCCTCTATGTTTCCACAAGTTCAGAAATAGTCCGAAGATACCCACGATTACAATGGGTCGAAAAAAATCTTACTGGTTCAAAGAACCTAAACTCTCATGCTTTGAGCAAAACCGAAAGATCCAAATGACTAGTAAATTTCTCCAATTCTTCTTGCCTAACTCCTAGGTGGTTTCCGCTAGTGATCCCGAGGCTATTGAATGTATTGAATGCATTGAATGCATTGAATTCCATTTCCCCCTCTTTCCTTACACCACCGCCACTTCAAATTTGGTGAAACAAAATTCAAGAACTCCATTCATTTTAAATTTAGCAATGATGCCAGCTAGGCATCCCACCATCTTCTTATGCCTCCACCAATCTTGGTGAATTTAAGATGTAAGGAATGAAATCAATTCACATTAATAACTTAGAAACCACCACCACCAACCTTCCATTTTCCAAGTGACCCATAGGTCCCCTTTTCATCTTAGTAATAGTTTAGGTTACATTAGCATTGGTTAGGTTTTTCCACCTTAGTTCTTAGGTCACTAGGATTTATCTTAGGTTAGTTCAAGACTCCTAGCCATATAACATACCTCCTTAGGTTAGGTCATCACCTCTTAGATTAGAATTTATATAAGGTAGGAACCACAACCTAGTTTTAGGCATCAACCAAAATAGTTTAGTAATAGGTCCTAGGTAAGTATTATTACCTTAGGTCAAAAATCCAATAGGGAAACATTATAGTTTGGGTCAGATCCAAATAATAGCATGCATTCTAACCAAGGTTAAGGCATTTTCCTTATTAGCCCATAACAGATCCTTAATCTCCTCACACTAATCAACATTACAAAACATTAATAAAGGAGGTCCAAATTTACAGTTTGCAACATGATGCCAAGTAAGGGAACTTGAAGATAGGTCCTTCACAATTTCTAACAAAATATTTCTCGGTTGCATAATATGTTTCATTCAGCATGTCAATTAACAAGATGAAAATAAAGAAGAACCGAAGCATACCTTGGATCAATGGAATTGATTCAAGGTGTGATGTTAGCATATGGAAAATGTGAAACAACAGTATATATTTACAACCTATATTTCACATAGCATAATGGTTTTGCTTCCAAGTAAATAGAATTACAACTAGCATGAATTCTGAACAATAATAACTTATCCATTGCAAACATGATTTTCAACGTCAAAATAATACACCTTCCTAAGACAAATCACATGTCAACGTTTGCAATGTCAAAAGTGGAAGTCATCATAGTAATGGTCATGACCAAGACATTACATACCTTCCTCCTTAAAATAATCATTATCCCGATGATTAACTTAATCAAACCATTAAGGTTTTAGGAAAAAAATTAATTATTGTCCTTCCATTCATATGTTCATAATAGGACTAAATTTGAAAAAAATCAAGTTTTCAAAACAATATTTAAAATAGTTGTCAAATTGTTTAGTAATTGCCCAAGTTTGGCAGATTTAACATCAAAATATGAATTAAAATTTTCATATTTTATCAATTTTCAGAATCAATTCTGATCAAACAAGTATGGAAAAGCAGATCTCATATCTTTGAGATTTTCCTAGGTTGCACTTTCTTCATTAAACTGGTCCCACTGGACCTTACATTGACTTATTTCACGATTTCTTAAGTGCAAATGGCAAGTTTCCAGCACTCGAATGGGTTTAACCATGATTATTATTGGGTCTTATACCTACAAGGAATTTCGATTCAACACATATGATAAATCTTAAACATATTTCTTAAGAAAAGAAATATGGAAAACATCCTGCATTCATGATAAAGTAGGAGGTAAAGCTAAACGATAAGCTATAGGGTTGATTACTTCAACTATTTCAAAAGTTCTTCAATAATGAGGTGATAACTTGGCAACCTTCCTAAAATTTATAGAACTCTTTTTCGGCTTAACCTAAAGAAAGACCTTCTCACCAAGTTCAAATATCCTATCAACCCACTTAAAGTTTGTATAAAGTTTTTGCCTATCTGCATCTTCTTTCAAGCATTCACGAACCATTTTAACTGTTTGTTCCATTTCTATAAGGATTTTAGGTCCTATCACCTCTCTATCTTTAATGTTGTCCCAGCTAATAGGGTTTTGCATTTCCTTCCGTATAGTGCTTCAAAAAGTGTCATTTTTAGAGAGGCGTGATAAGTATTATTATAAGAAAACTCAACTAATGGAAGGTAATCCTACAATTTATATTTCTCATCCATATAATAAATTCTTAGCATATCCTCTAAAACTTTATTAACTCTTTTAGTTTTTCCATTCGTTTCTGAGTGATATGTAGAACTGAAATTTAGTTTAGTTCCCAGAGTTGCATTAAGCATTTGGCAAAATCTTGATGTCATTCTTAGATCTCTATCTGATATGATTAATTCAGGTATTCCATGTAACCTGAAAATATCATGCACAAATCTTCTTGCTAACACAGGTGAATCATCCTTTAGATTACTAGCAATAAAGTGTGCTACCTTTGTTAGTTTATAAACAACTACCAGAATAACATCATGTTTATTCTTTGACATAGGCAACCCTTGAAAAAAATCCATGGTTATCACTTGCCATTTTTACTACGAAATGTTGTGAGGGTATAGTAAACCGGTTGGATGCATATGTTCCACTTTAACTCATTGACATTCTAAACAATGCGTCATGATTTCCATCACATCCTTTTTCATCCCTTTCCAAAAATATTGTTGTTTTATATTAGCCAACATATTTGTAATGTCAGGATGTCCAAAAAGGTGAGTTGTGAAATTCAACTAATAATTTCTTTCTTAAATCATTTTCCAAAGGTATGTATACCCTGTTTTCAAACCACAAAATTCCTTCATTGTCGAAATGAAAACCCTTATATCTCACATCATTTGGATTTGTAGCAAGTGTTGTCCTTAATTTCTGAAAAATATGAATCATATTCCATGACACTCTTCATCTCATCTTTAACTTGAGTTCTTAATGTTATAAGAGCAGAAATGTGCTTCCTATGACATAGAGCATCGGCTAATCTATTTTCCTTATCTTTAATATAGCTTATATAAAAATCATACTGAGATAGAAATTCCAACCATTTTCATTTTCTTGCATTTAGGTTTGGCTGAGTGAAAATATACTTCAACCTAAAATGGTTAGTTTTTAGTTCAAAAGGCCTACCAAGAAGATAATGTCTCCATATTTGAAGGGCATGAATAGTGGAAGGAATATCTAGGTCATGTGGAGCATAATTTCATTCATGTAACTTGATTTTTCTACTTTATAAGCTATGAAATTGTCATCCCTGTGAATACCTTCGAGGACTTCTCTAGATGCATCTTTACAAGTTGTTTTTTTATGTATGTCTTCATTATTTATTCTCAATCGGAGGGTGTGCGTAGAATGTTTCCATTATTAGAATAGAGTCCGTTGCTATCTTTTCATTCTTTTGAGAGAGAGATCGATCGACCGGGAAGGACTACCTGTGAATAAGAATGCAAGACCACCAGATTATAGTTAGACAATAAATGAGGGAACTACCTTGGGCCCAGGAAATATTAGACTTCCTTTCGAAGGTGGTCAGTTCCCCTTTCAATACGAATTAACACAAATGATAACAAAGAAGTTATTGCAAAATTACGATTTAGTTACCTCGTTAAAAAGCAATAGAGGAAAGGCTGGTTTTGGTTTGAGTCACAGTGACCGATGCTGGTCACTGTATAACCGACTATGGTTATAACACCGGTATTGGTTGCTGATAACCGATATCGGTAGGGGCAGTGATTTAGGGGCTTTCAATGAAGGTTGGTCTGTAAGGCGGTTATGGTGTTTATAAGGTTGGTAAATGATCAGGGGTAGGCAATAGGGTGATGGAGAAGACTCAGAGAGTGTGGGAGCTGTTCTTGGGGCAATGCAAGGGTAGAGGAATGAAAGTTAGATGTAGGGTGCTATCGGGTAGTAGATCTAGGAGTGAGCTTATAATTACTATGAATCAGAAGTTCAAGAAATGGTATTTAAAAACATACAAGACACTACTTACTAGTTCCTGATGAAGGTACAGCTCCAAGGACTGTGATGACGAAGACAAGGCTCAGGTGGGATGATCCGACAATCAAAAGTGAGCTTATCTTCTCTCCCAATGCTTGGATGAGTGTCACTGTGCTCTGGTTACTCAGTTGCAGTCTTGGGCTCGATGTCCTTCTCTGCAAACTCTTCTCTTTCCTTCACTTGTCTCTGTCCTGCAAAGTGAATTCCGGATCTTTCAAATGAATTCCGATCCCTTGTTTTTGGTTGGGGAAGGTCATTTACAGGGAACCGATGGCGGTTACGTAACCGATGGCAGTCGAGTAGGAACCGATGTCGGTTAAGTCAAAGTGGGCTATTTTTAGTAAAATAGCCAACTTTCCCTCCTTTTCTCCCGAGGGATTAGTTGTGGGCTTGGTCAAGTCATTATTAGGTTGGTTTTGGTGCGGGTGAGGAGTAATTAGTCATGGGTGTGGATGTAGACCAAGTTATAGGTCTTAATTAGGTTAGTTTAGGGTTAGGGCTAGGTCATGATGAGGTGGCAAAATGAGGTGGCAGGTTTGGAGATGTGGATTTATTAATTATAAGGTAATTAATAAATAATTGTGTAAGGTTTAGGTGGTGAGGTTAGGTTGCAAATATGAGATGCGGGGCACAGGGTGTCGTAAGACACAAATTTGGTGTCTACATTAGCCCCTTGTTGTCATGTAGCTTGTCTTGTAAAGCTGCACTGACAATAATAAGAAGTGGTTACTCCCGTTAAGGGTATAGGTAATCCCCCTCAAATCTATCACAGATTGAGGCGACGTGAAATCAGGGATAGGGTTGATAAAGGGTGAATGGTGTTGAGATGATGGTAAGATGGTGGGGTAAGTTCAAGGAAGCAGACGCACGTTGAAATGTAGTAGTGCGACCAGGGTACATGATTTGAAGAGCAAACAAGCAATTCATAGGCAAAGGTCGATAGTTTATCCAAACAAGGGTGATATAATCCTGGTATCCAAGGCATAGGAAGTAGCTCCAGGGGATATAACGGGTAAGGTACAGAACGTTTAGGCATGTTCGGAAGTACCAAATGGTTGGTTTGGTTGAGATAAACGTCACGGTCTCGGTCTAGGCAAAGTTGGTCGGCTGATCAATTCAAGTATCCTAATCATGCTAAAAACACGAACAGGTGAGCGCGATTGAACAAAAAGCTACATGATGGGTGGATAAAATCGTAATTTGCGGGTCTTGGTCGAGGTACTTAATTGGGTGCTGGGCCTTGGTCGGGCCGATCGATGGTGAGGCCTGAGGGGGCCTTGGGTCGGGGCCTCGATTGGTCGGGCCCTGGGTCGGCCTTGATTAGTCGTCGGGCGGGTGGGTCGGGGTTGGGCCGGCGGGTCGGCCGGTCGGGCCTGGTCGGGCCTGGGCCTGGTTGGTTGGTCAGCCTTGGGTCGGGCCTGGATTGGTGGTGGCCCGGTCGGGCCGATCGGGTTGGTCGGGCCTGGTGGTCATGCCTTGGTCGGGCCGATTGGTTGTCGCGCCTCGGGTCGGCCTTGATTGGTTGGCCTCGGGTCGCGGCCATTGGTCGGTCGCGCCTTTGGGTCGGGCCGATTGGTTGGTCGCGCCTGGCTTTGGGTCGGGCCGAATTGGTTGGTTGCGGCCTTGGGTCGGGCCGATTGGTTGGTTGCGGCCTTGGGTCGGCCGATTGAAGTCAAAATAAGGCTAGTCAGCAAAGCCGGGGGTAGGTGATGTGGGAAAAAGTGGAGATTGGTGGATTAGGGTGGGAGTTAGGTTAAGGAAGTAGGTAACCGATATCGGTTATGTGTGACCGATATCGGTTACAAGACCGATACCGGTATTCTAGGGCACGAAATAACCGGTATCGGTTATAGGTCAAAACCTATAAAAAGAAAAATACGGCATGTCATTGTCACTTTGTGAAGTTGAGTGCTTATTTTTGTCTTGTCTGAGGTGTTAATTGATTGTGTTGAGTTTGTGGGCTGAGGTGGCACTAGTGGAGTGGAGGAGTGAGTTATTGGTAGGCCCCAGCGATCAGGAGGCAGAGTTTGATTGGTTGAGGACCTTGCTGAGGAGATTTGGAGCCATGGCACACCCGGAGGAGCAGGAGGTGCTGGAGGAGCTGGACCACCGCCACCTATCCCACCACGACGACGTGTAGTCGCACTGCAGGCTCAACCCCGACTTATGTGAAGTTAATGAATTTAACTAGGATGTGGGTTTTGGGGTAGGAATCCAAAATTTAATAAAATAATGAATAAATGAAGGTAAATTGTAAAATGGAGTGGGTAGGAATGTTAGGTAGGCCAAAACGGCAGGGTGGGTAAGTTTTTAGGTCTTTCTTGTGGGTAAATGGGTAGAAATAGGTAAAAAGGGTTTTTGGGGCCGTTTTGGGTTCGGCTCCGAAATTTGACAGTGACCGATGTCGGTCACTAGGCGACCGACATCGGTCACGGTCACAATAGTCTAATTGCCGTGTCTATGTCTATAGACCGGCGTCGGTCATATGTCGACCGGCGTCGGTACATACAATGTGATTGGGGGACCGATGGCGGTCGAGGGTGACCGGTACCGGTCATCATGGGTAGGAGTTAGGGTTGTGAAATTTGTGGTGTTTGTTTGTTGTAGGTGGTAGGATAGAGTTTTTTTTTTTGGGGTGAAGGGGGAGGAGGTAGAGTTGATAGGAAAGGTGATTAGGGTGGGGGGGAATTGGGTTGTTGGGGGCCGGGTCGGGTAGGATAGATTATGTGTTGTGTATGAAGTAGGAGGTGTTAAATTGGCAGGGGTATGGTTAGATGGCTAGAGTAGACCGGGGTGGTTGGTAGGGTGTGAGATAATTAAAGGGGATATCGTAGATGTATAGGGTAAGATAAGTGGGTGCAGATGTGTGTATAGAGTCGGGTTGTGGTTGGGTGGGTAAGTGGGTATAGATGGTTAAGGTAGTTGTTTTTGTAAAGGGTAGGCCTGATGGAGTGGGTTGTTTTTGTAGGCACGCCAGCAGCTGACGATGCGGGATCGGATGCCACCTCTATTGGGGCGGATGCGGCCACATGTGACTACAGCGCAGTGGGCCATCATGCGAGAGGTTGGGCTTGGTGGAGTCCAGAGGTATAGGGCTGATGGATAGGGACCACAGCCTGATGGTTTCCCTCATCGAGAGATGGGATCCGGCAACCAATGTCTTCCATCTCCCTACTGGAGAGATGACTATCACATTAGAGGATGTGTATCGCATCCTGAGACTGCCGATCATAGGTGAGGCAGTGTTCCAGGTGGATGCGGAGACAACGATGGACAACATCCTAGCAGTATTCGGGATGCAGCCCCATTGATTACATATCACAGCGTGAGCATTGGCTACGGCGATATGTATCGCGCACACCGACAGGAGACACGGCTTGCCATGTTGATGATGATTGGTATCACCTGCTTCACCCTCCCGACTCATAGAGGGAGGCCGCTTCCCATGGGCTTTGATGGGAGTATTGCATGAGATGGTGGAGGAGCATACCTGCTATGCCTGGGCACCAGTGTATCTGGTGCAATTATACAGAGAGCTCTGGGGTTATCGCCGTATGAGGTGATTTGGTATATGTTCGACATTTTTGTTACACTGCTGGCCTACGAGCATATCATCTATATGACTAGTAGGGGGTTGCCCCAAAGAGCCAGTGGGCCACAGGTAGTTTACAGATATGGATTTCAGAGGTGGTCGGGGTCGTGGGCCAGCCACGAGCAAAGTGATCAGGGAAGATGTGGCATACTACCGGCATATGTTAGAGGGCCTGACCGCACTCGATATTATATGGAGGCCCTACAGAGGCCATCACCCCGAGGAGGAGCCCGGGCACAGCTGCGACTGGATCCAATACATCTTCTGGATAGCGGGACGGAGACCCGGGAGTATGAGCGGATTCCCCTGAGAGGGTGCGACGACAGATGGGCTTACGACAGGATGAGCCACCTCCCTTCTCACAGTATCGGAGGGAGGATGTAGAGGCACCATTGCCTGCACCGCAGCCATTTGACCCAGTCTGGGTAGCAGAGAGACCGGCTGATGATACAGTGGATGATGCCGAGTGACAGGTGCATTTTTGGTGTGGTGGGCAGGGCAGAGGGCAGCCATGAGAGCACAACCCGCACAACCAGATTTGGTGGCTGTGATATAGCGAGAGGGACCATCTCTTGGGCCAGGTGCAGCTATTACAGGGGCAGCTTGCTACTACACAGGCATAGATTGGGGTGCTACAGGGGTAGTTAGCCCAGCAGTGCACAATACAGTGCACAGTATGCACAGCACAACACACGCACAGCAAATGCACAGCACACACAGCACACCAGCACAGTGCACACCGCCTGCAGGCAGTACAAGCACCGCACAGTGCACAGGTGTACCCAAGGTCAGGGCCACTTCTATTAGGAGCTGGGGGACCAGCCCCACCAGCCATGGTGGCACGGCCCGCTATATGGAGGCGAGAGCGAGGCCTCAGTATTATCAGGACGTGCTAGATGGTACCGGGGCCGACTATCAGCCATATGCAGCGCACAGAGCCGAGACGTCCCGAGTCACAGGTCACAGGGGGCGCAGCAACCACAGCCGGTGGCTCCGTGATGGGTAGGAGGCGAGAGCCAGCACAGGGGCCAGCGGGGGATGGGCAGAGGGTGGTGGAGAGAGCTGAGACATCCTAGGAGTGGATATGGGTTGTTGTTATTGGATATAGACACCGGTCTGCGAACCGAGTATATATATAGAGGCCTGCGTGCCCACATAGGATTTATTTATTCATTTTTGTTGTATATACCGCCTGCGAGCCGAGTACATTTTGTATAGTTGATACCAGCCTGTGAGCCGAGTATATTTTTGACATGAGAGACCGGCCTCATGAGCCGAGTCGAGATTTTGACAGAGACAGCGGCCTGCGTGCCGCTTTGTATTTTTAGATCACAGAGGCCCCATACAGGTAGTTTGTATATTTTGACATTGAGTTGATGATGATATATATAGATGAGTTTGATCCACATGGTGTGTAAATTTTTTTGATTTGATGCATATATTAGAATGTCTCATGTGTTTTGTCGATGGTATTGAAATTTAATGTATATAGATGATGTTGATGAAATTTTGATGATATGTATATGTGTTGATGGTATTCTGATGATAAATATTGATAACGATGTCGTTATGCAGGGAAAAGAGGCGGGCGCCACCAAAAATTTGCAAAAAACAAAGAAAAGGCCTAGGTTTAAGCAAAAGGAGACATGTGACCGATATCGGTTAGCTAACCGATGTCGGTAGCTATATGACCGATACCGGTTAGGTAACCGATATCGGTTATGCCAAAACGAGTTTTTCTAAAAATAGAAAAGCTTGGGAGGCAACTTAAGTTCATATTTTTAGAGTCATGCAACAAGTTAAATACGAGAATGCGATGTTGTTGACGACTTATATAGGTAATACATGGGAGAATTGAGTGATAAGGAGGAAAGAGACAGGTAAAGTGATTGTGGGCTGAGATTAAGAAGGCAGAAAGGCAAGTTATATTGAAGAGGGTGGTGAACATGGCTGAACAAGGAGAAGCATCCAGCGGGCAGAGACGAGAGGGAAGACAGGTTCCACCTCAAGCTGCTGCATCCCAAGAGGTAAAATTTTTGGTTGGAATTCAACTCTTGCATGTTTTATGAATAGGATGAGAGAAGGTAAGTGGGTAGAGATGAAAAAGAAAAGGTGATAGGCAAGGGTTTGGGATGGGGTGAGTGTTATGGGGTAGGTAAGCAGGGGTTTCGGGTATGTTTGTAGGTACAGAGAGGGGTAAACGAGCAAATAATTATCGTAGGTGTTGTTTTTAAGTAGGCTGTATAGAATTGACAGTGACCGATATCGTTTAGAGATAACCGGTATCGGTTAGATAACCGGTATCGGTTATCTATAACCGATATCGGTTACTATATGAAATTCCAGAATGTGATAAAAAACACTTGGGGATTTGATTTATTGAATTGTTGTTTGTTGATTTGATGTATGCAGGCAGAGGCAGGGTTGAGGATGAATGATAGGGTGCCAACTTTGTTGTCACGAGTCCGAGCGGATGTAACACCAGCTGAGTGGGCATTGATAAACCATGTGGGGTTAAGTGGAATCCGCTATTATTCACGAATCACACGCAATCATGCTATGTTGCAGGCATTGATTGAGAGATGGAATCCAGAAAAGAATACCTTCTATCTGCCAACAGGGGAGATGACAGTGACGTTGGAAGATGTGTTTCAAATTTTGAGGCTCCCAATTACAGGAAGACCAGTGTATCAGGCAGGGCCTAACGTGGCGGGGAGCGATAACAACAGTATTTGGTCCAGCTGCACGAGAATTGACACAACGAGGTTTGACATTCACTTATGGTATAATGTTTACAGCACACCCTGAGGCAACAAGGTTGGCAGTGGTATTAATGATAGCGGTGGGGTATTATGCATTACCGAGGGTGGATGGGGGAAGATTTCCAAAAGCATTGATGTGTATTATTTGGGAAATGATAGAAAGGAGCGTGACTTTCGCATGGGCACCCGCATATCTGGCGGAGCTATACAGGGGTTTATGGGCCTGCAGGTGAAATCACAGGACTACACTGGATTGTGCGTACTTATTACATTGTTGGGCCTATGAGCACATTGTTTGTGTGTGACCAATAGGCCGACCCATCCAGTCAGGAGAGAGACAGGAGTGCAGAGGTTGGGATTCAGGCGATGGGTCCAGACAGAGCAAGAGGTGAGATTCGAGGCCGTGACATATGATGTCGAGTATTATAGGTAGATGTGGGAGATGGTGACGATTGTGGATATCCGTTGGAGGCCTTACGGGAACTATATGGTGATGGAGAACATAGCTGAGGATTTGAGGGGTGTAGAGTGATTAAGGTGGATCGCGGGACACAGGCCAGGTGAGTACGAGAGGATTCCTCTAGATCACGTGCGGCGACAATTTGGATTTGTTCAGGATATACCCATGGCTTATAGACCATACATGAGGATCGACGCCGAGGCATCATTCTCACCTCCCCGGCCGACACCTCCAGAAGGACCAGAAGAGACAGCAGCCGATCACAGGGTAATGGATGCAGGAGCGACAGAGGCTTATAGATTATGGTGGGTAGCAGAGCTGCGAGGTTCACGTGAGAGGGCCGATCATCCTGACATAGCTATGATTACAGTGGAAAGAGATCACCTACAGGGTTTAGTTCACCAGCTTCAAACGCAGGTGAATGAGACAACAGATTGTTAGCGGTTGCGCAGTCACGAGTGGAGAGACTAGAGGCGAGATTCCTCCACGCGAGAGGGCGTATTCATATGTTACAGGAGAGATTGGTGGATCAGTGGGAGGAACCAATAGCAGTGGCACCTTTGAGGATGGAGAGGCCAGGTGAGTGGCGTCGATGATCACGATCATCACCTGGTTCGGGATGAGGCGCAAGGGTCTAAGTGAATTTCATAGGGGTAGAAGAATAAATAAGGATGCCGACCTGCATCGATGATATAGAAAATGTATTTGTTTAACATCTAAATAAAACTAAATATGTATGTTGATTTGAGTTATGATAATAATAAGAATGTTTGTGTTTTGAATGTTTGTTTTGAAAAAGGATAAAGATGAGTGTTATCAAATAGAAATACCCAAAAATATTTATATTTACAACACATGATAGGTTATGGTAGGGGATGGTCGAGCTAACCTTCGGAGACCCCATGTCTCCTAAGTGCTGCCTACATAGCCCATTGCACAAAGCAAGGAGGGGCCTCAGACCGATGTAGTTCTCCCTTAGGACCAGGGAGAGGTGAATTCAGCAATTTGGTTATGGTTAGGCAATTTGTTGGTTGGTAAAAATATTGATATTGGTAGGGTAATGTTGTTGGTGTTGGTAAGGTATTGGCGGTATTGGTGTAGGTATAGGTGAAGCGATTAGCTTACCCAAGCATAGGAAACCATGTCCTGATTAAGGTCAACACATAATCCTAGATTCGGTAAAAGAGGCAAAAGTGTCCCATAGTTGGAAAGAGCTAAACAAACCACGTATTATCGTAGGATGAGCTTGAATCCCTAGGTACCTTGCATAGGCGAGAAGTCGATAGGTGAAAAGAGTTGTATAATCACAACATATCGGATATACGTCACGTCCCTTGAGTTTTGTTGTTTTGAAGAATGGTGAGATGAGGTGGATGGTATAGCTGGGGTGCAGAGAACTTGTTACAAGGTGATTATGCTGACGAAAGAGAACCAAACCTGAATAGACAAGTCCATGACTCAAAAGTGCTTTTGAATACTGCTTTTATTTTTTTCTTTTTTTTTTTTGAATATAGACTGATCGATGCGGGAAGTCTATATGGGATATGCATTTTGTTGTTCTTGAGCTCTTCACGAAGCTGATCAATGCGAGAAGCTTCTGATAGAGGCTGACTTTGTATAGCTGTCCTTCAAGGGAGCAGTCTATTTATAGTAGCAGATGTGGCTTTGCACATAGCTGTCCTTCGAGGGAGCAGTCTATGTATAACTTTGAGGTCTAGATGTCCGTTTGGCATGAAGCATCTAGTTTTGTAGGAAGTTTGACTCAAGAATATCCCATAATTGTATAATTGAGAACGTGTTATTTTGATACTTTTAAGTCATGGACCAGACTAAAAAGGGGAAGGCATCTTTAAGAGGAGATGATGACCAAACCATGTGAGCGTGATTCTATTTTGAGATGTATGAAACAAGGTGTATGAGGTGGTAAATGAGCTCAAGGGACGAGCGCAAGGTAGATAAGAAGTGATATAATACTAAATTCAACAGTAGAATGGTCGAAGATGCAAGGCATTAAGGGGTTCAGGCTCAGGTTTACCATTGAGCGAAGCTAAACGGTAAGTGCCTGATCCGTAAGTGTGAGTGATAATGTAAGGCCCAATCCAATTTGGAGCAAATTTTCCACGCTTGCTCTTTTCTAGTTTGGTTACATGTTGATTCTCTTTGAGGACAAGATCACCAATCTTAAAGGTACGCTCATGAATTCACTTATCATAAGCACGCTTGATGCGCTTTTGATAGATTTGAAGGTGGTCAAGAGCTGTAAGACGACGCTCGTCAAGAAGCTCCAATTGGGCTAACCGCTCTTGGCGGAAATCATCATTGGTGAGAATATCCTGGAGAGATATTCTTAGGGAGGGTATTTGTATTTCGAGAGGCAAGACAGCCTCGGTACCATATACCAAAGAAAATGGTGTGGCATTAGTGGAGGTACGAATACTAGTATGATAAGCCCAAAGGGCAAAGGGGATGTGATCAGGCCAATTTTTCCCAGAATCGTTAACGACTTTCATGAGAATTTTGGTCAGGGTTTTGTTAGAAGATTCGGCTTGACCATTTTTGTGGATAGTAAGGTGATGAGAAGCTAAGTTTGATACCAAAGTTGTCACAAAGGTCTTGTAACAACTTATTTTTGAAAGATTTTCCATTATCTGTTATCAGGCGATGAGGAACACCAAAACGACAGATAATGTGATGGTTAATGAACTCTACGATTTTTTCTTTTTTGGTTGAAATGAGTGGAATGGCCTCCACCCATTTAGTGTAATATTCGGTTGCTGTGATTATCCAACGGTGACGTTGCGAAGAGGGCGGGTGAATCTCACCAATAAGGTCTAAACCCCATTGTGAGAAAGGCCAAAGATCTCGTGCGACCTGTAGCGGATGGCTAGGAGTATGTTGAAGGTTGGCATGTTGTTGACACATAACACAACACTTAACATATTCGTAGCAGTCGTTATTAAGAGTAGGCCAATAATAGCCTAGGCGAAGGATCCGTTTGGCCACGGCAAGGCCACTAAAATGTCCACCACAAATTCCATCATGGACTTGTTGGATGGTATAGGTGACCTCCGCGCCGGTTAGACATCGAAGGAGGATGCCATCAAAGCCACGTTTATAGAGGAGTCCCCCCATGATGACATAACGAGAAACACTTTTAAGAAAAGCACGTTTTCCGTTACTAGTAAGGTCAGGTGGGAGAACAGAGGTTGTAAGGTAGTCGTGAAATTGGTGATACTAGGTATCCTGTGAATTAGCAGATACATTATTTACCATACAAACATCCGGGACTGAGTAAGATGGGGCAAAGAGTTGTTGGACCAAGACAAATATGTCAGAGTCAGTTGGTGAGGTAGGAATTTGTGAGGCCAAGCAAGCCATAGTATCCACAAATTTATTAGTTGAGCGGGGAATGGTTTGGATAGAATAATGAGTAAATAAGGTCAAAAGTGAGTCCACGTAATGTTTGTACTTTTGAAGTTCCTCATTTTTACATTGGTAGATGCCCATAACTTGATTGACTACCAGTTGAGAGTCACCGAAAATGTTAATAGACTTTACACCTAAGTGTAACGCAACCTGGAGACCCAAAACAAGGGCCTCGTATTCCGCTATATTATTAGTGCAGGGAAATCGAGCCGAATGAAAGAGGCATAGGTTCAACGTCAAGAGGAATGAGAACAACGCCGGCCCCTCCGCCGCGATGGCATTTGGATCCATCGAAGAAGAGGGTCATTGGATACGACTCCTCACTGAGTGAAAGAGTGGCGATGAGTTCGTCAGGGAAAGTAAAATTGGTAAATTGTTCCCCAGGTAAAGGGGCTTCCGCGAGTTGGTCTGCGATAGTTTGTCCTTTGACTGATTTTTGGTGTACAAACTCAAGGTCGAGGTCGGCGAGGAGCATAAGCCATCGGGTGATGCGTTGGTTTAGATGAGGTTTGGCGTACATATAATGGATGGGGTCCGCGTTGGTGATGAAAAAGTTTTGTGATTCAGGAGGTAATGTCGAGTTTGGTTGCCACGAATGATAGGGCTAGGCACAACTTTTCTACATGTGTATACCTAGTCTCGTAATCCACAAGAGTACGACTTATGTAATAAATGGCTTGTTCTCGATGCTCGGAGTCACGATGTGCGAGCATGGCTCCTACAGCATGGTCGGTGGCGGAAAGGTAAAGGTAGAAAGGGCGATCGTCCTGAGGTGGGATAAGCACGGGTGGCTGCAAGAGATAGGCTTTAAGAGCCTCAAAGGCTTGGTGGCACTCTTCGCTCCATTGAAAGACAATGTCCTTTTTAAGGAGATGATGAAAAGGTTGACATCGATCCGAGAGTTGTGAAATGAAACGCCGATAGATTGGAGTTTTCCCTGCAAACTACGCAATTGTTTGAGGTTAGTGGGTGGAGGCATTTCTAGGATAGCTTTGACTTTAGCTGATCGACCTCGATGCCACGCAAAGAGATGATAAAACCAAGGAGTTTTCCCAAAGGACACCAAAGACACATTTCTTTGGTTGAAGACGAACACAATATTGTAACAGTGATCGAAAATAATGGTTAAAACATCGAGATGTTCACTGCGATGTTTAGATTTTCCAAGAAGATCATCGACATAATCCTCAAGGATAGTGTGCATAATGTCATGAAAAATGTAAGTCATAGCCCACTGATAGGTTACACCAGCATTCTTAAGGCCAAACGGCATGACACGATAGCAGAAGGTTCCCCAAGGAGTTATGAAGGTGGTTTTATGTTGATCGGCCGGGCTACCAAAATTTGATTGTATCCCGAGAAGCCATCCATGAGAGAAAGCATCTCATGGCCCGCAGTGAGATCAACAAGTTGATCAATACTAGGTAGGGGGAAGTCATCCTTTGGGCAAGCGAGGTTAAGGTCCCGAAAATCCACATATCCGAAGTCCCCCGTTGCTTTAGTGACAGGTACGATGTTAGAAATCCATTGAGGATAGTCAATAGGTAAGATGAAGGAAACAGAAAGGAGTCATTGAAGCTCTTCTTTGACCAAGAGGGCAATGCGTGGATGCATTTTTCTCAGTTTCTATTTAACTGGTTTGGAGTCGGGTTTCAGAGTAATGTTATGGACAACGATGTCAGGATCAATTCCTGGCATGTCAGCGTAGGACCAAGCGAAAGCTTGGTTGCGGGCACGGAGGAAGGTAGTGAAGGTAGTTTGTTCTGATGCGTTAAGAGATTGTCCGATCTTCACAATGTGAGGATCATCCTCTGTGTGGATGTTGATTTCTATAGTCGACTCATTCAACATGGTTTGAGTTTTAGATGGTAAGGCGTTGAATATAAGAGTCATCCGCACCAAGATAAGTGAGGATGGAGTCATCATCCTGGCACTCAACAACATTAATTGAAGGTGAGTCTTCTTCAATCATGTCTGGATACAGAAGGGAAAAGAAGATGGGTCTTCATTATCACGCATTGATAAGTGAGAGGACCCAGGAAGATAGCGTTTACGAAAAAAAAAATTTAGGAGGGATAGATTCCGGTCTATCGACTCTGTGGGTGACGATGGCAAAATGGGTGATGATGGTTCAGAAAGGGTGACTTCGTCATCTTCCTGGATACAACGGATATGCGGTTTCTTCAGTGTAGGTGGTTCAGAGAATCCAAGACCACGACGATCTTTGTGTTTGCGTGTAGTCACGGAATGATCGTATGTCGGCCTTGTTCATAAAGACCGAAACCGAAGCCCTTCCAAGCACAGCGCGTCAGGAAGGTGAGGGCGAAATGACGATTAGTTAGATATTGAAAATCAGATTGGAAGGGAACCACACCAAGGGGAGGTTCAGGGTGACAGAGGATGCGTCGACACCCCCATACGTTAGGTTGGTGCGGCAATTAGGTGGTCCATAGGAGATTACTTCCCCCACACGACGGTCGTAGGTAGGATGCGCATGTAACTGTCCGTACTCCTGTGGGGTATGGAAAGTGCTAACGTTATATAGGTGATACTCCCCCAACGTAAGGCATTGAAAAACATCTACCAAGGGATCTGAGGTTGGGATGTTATCCACTGGGAAGGAAGTGGTATTTGCGGCGGTGGTTTCATTGGTTGAAGGTGTAAGTGCGGCTAAGGTGGATGGTTGAGGTGTGGTCAAGTAGATGGTTGGGTTGGATGAATGGGTGTCTTGACTAGTACAAGTACATCATTAGGGTGATATAACATATTGCAGGTTTTGAAGGGGGGAGCGTCAGCTTTTACGGTGTAGGACTTCCCCTCATACTCAAATTTTATGCATCTATGTAAGGTGGAGGGAACGCATCCCATAGCCCGGATCCAAGGGCGGCCTAACAACATGTTGTATTGGAATTCTCCCTCAAGGACATAGAAGAGTTCGGGTAAGGTACGTGGCCCTACACAAATGTTAAGGATCACGGTGCCTAAAGTAGAAGTAATAGCATCATTAAATGAACGCAACATGGTGGGGTTGGCACACATGCAACTAGAAGGGATATTCATTTGTTGGAAGGCTTTGGAAGAGATGATGTTTAGGCTAAGCCCCATCAATCATAACACGACGTACTCGGATGTCCCGACGTAAGCCGAGATGAAAAGAGCGGGGTCAGGATCTTCTGCACCAAAGTCGACAATTTCATCTTCGAGAAACTGACAGCAGCGGCTTGCTGTACAGGGACAGAAGTGGTTGGGGAGGTAGGTTGTTTGGTGAGAGAAGCAACGTGATTGGGTGTTAAAATGGAGGCAACGGGAAAAGTTTCATTAGGTAGGACCTCTATCCCTTGAAGGATCTCAATGAGAGCTTGTCGATGAGATTCAGAGGTTTGAATGAGATCATACAGTGTCATTTTTACAGTGATTGGTGAAGCTGTTTGATCATGGTACGATGGACAACTCCATCAGAGATGGGGTAGGTAGGTCCACGAATAACCACTTTAGGTGGTGGTGCGATTGGGATGGCGGACGGAGAAAGGGATGCCGCAGTGTGCTTTCTTTGGCTGTCCCCTTGTTTTTCTGACCTCGAGTAGCAATGCTAATCATGTTGATCTCGTGAACACGAGAGGAGGAAGATGGTAGGGATAAGTCATTGTCTTCGAGAGGTGGGGTTGCAATAATGATAGATCTTGGTGAGGTGGGGACAGGTGGTATAGGAGAGGGGATTGAAGCTAAAGGTTTCTCCCTTCGTAAGTTGTCTTTCTTAACCTTTCTATCCGAGAGAGGTGACTGACGAAGGATGGCTTTCAAAGCTTTGCATCCCTCTACATCATGTCCTGGTGTGCGGTGGTAAGCGCAGATTTTAGACTCATCATAACCTATAGGTCGAGGTTTAGATGGATCATAGGGTCTAAGTGGGGGTAGGTAAATGGTCGCATTCTCCACCAACATATCAAGGATCTTGGCGTAAGATCCTTTGAGCGGGTCAAAGTCAGAGGAAGATGAGGCTATTGATTGGGTGGGTTTTGGTAATGGTTGGGTATGGTTGGTTCATACGGGTGGTGGTTTAGACAAGGGGTTTTGATAATTGGATTTAACTAAACGTGGCTTCTTCGGCGCAGAAGTCATGTTTAGCTAGTTAGATGAGGAGGCCACAGATGACGTGGTGGCAGGAAACAACCACGGAGAAAGAGGAGTGACAACAAACAAATCCTTTGATGATGGAGTTTGTTTAGGGTTGATAGGTGGACAGGATACTTGGGGTGATGGTGTTGATACACCCATGGATCTCTGTATGGGTGCAGAAGGTGCAGGTCATTTTAAAGAAAACGCAGGAGGTATGATGTATTGAGGCAAGGTGGAGGGGTGAGGTCCCAATATAGAAGGTAGGTGTGACGGTGAGGGTTTTAGTTGTGACAGAGGCATAGATTGGACTTGAGGGGATTGGGTTTGTCTCCTAGGTGGATGGACGGCTTTATTTTTGGATAAATCTAACCGTTGAGGTGGGTGTGTTAGGCTAGGTATTGGTGAAGTCCCAAGCGTAGGGGAAGGTTTGGTTAGGTTAATAGAGGTGGATGAGGTATTCGGTAGAGATGAGAGGGGTGAAGATGAGGACATAGGCATTTTGAGCTTTTGTAAACACCTCGGGTATATGGTAGAGGTGTCTGGATCGGTCATCTACATTTGAGTAGAGCATGGTGTACTCAAACGCTCCCATAGGACTCACCTATCTTCTGAGGGATGACAATCTTCACGTGTGAAGAAGAAATTTTGTATGGAAGAGAGGTGGGTTGTGATTCCGGTCCACTGTGGGTGTGATACAGGGGGTAAATGAGGCACTGTATCAATGGGTGTTAAGAGGTCAATCGGTCACTGAAAAGATTTAGGCGATGAAGAACTAATAGGTAGGAGAGCATGTTTGAGGGGATCCGTCATGATTAAGGAGTTTGGTGATGTCGGTTCGAGAGGTTTCTCTTCTAAGGATGACAGAAACAGTGGCGAGCCTTCTTCTTTTACAGCAAGAGTGACGGAAGGAGATGTTTGGGAAATAGATAAGTTAGATAACATCCGCTCACAATCTTGCAGGGATGTGGTGTAAGAAGACTCATTCGTGAGAAGAGAACTCTGGGTGGTTAATTCCTTTATGGGTAAAGGAATGGCAAGGTTATCATCTTGTCTTGATGGTGGTGAAGTGGGTGCGGATCCTTGCGTTAGTGATGAGGCTTGATTCAGAATTTCCTCGATAGAAGCTTTTGGTTGGGAGTCAAAACTACATGGATTTCATGAACACTCTCCTCGGCTAAGATATCTTGGTTTATGTTACTGTTAGATGAGTGGTTTGGGAATGGTTTGTTGAAGATTTTCAAATTTCGGTTAGCAGGGGCATTAGGATTATCGAGGGTTATATCCCCTACATCAACCATTTCCTGCACTATGTTTTTCAACATCTTGCAGTTTTCGTGACTGTGTCCCTTCACGCGGTGGAAGTTACAGAAGTCATTTTCTTTGTACCAAGAAGGTATAACACGGGTGGAATCAAACCCGGAGTGAGGTTTAACAGGAGGCAAGGTGATAGCTCCCGCTTTGAGCAATTTTTCCAAGATCACACCATAAGTTTCTCCCAAGGGAGTGTAATTGATGGGCTCGGCTTTATACTTATAGGTGGTTTTTGGCGGGGTACTAGACGGTGCTTGGGATTTGACCATCACCGTGTACAACTCCTTTTGATTTCGAAGCAGTCGATGCATGAGAATTGGTGGTGTTGGGTTTGTTGGTGGAGTCTTGGGTTCGAAATTAGGGTTTTTGTTGCGCAACCTCAATTTTTCCTCCTCTAAGGCTCGAATCTCTAGTTTCTGAGCCATAGTAAAGGCCTCATCAAAGGTGCGGAAAGTTTGAATTTGGAGGGTGGGAGAAATGTGCTTAGCGCAGGCCCACGTAAAGAGTTCGATGAGTTCGGCCTGAGGTAAGGCATAAGTGAGTTGGTTGATGAGGCCCCGCCATCGTCCAACGAAATCTGCGATAGATTCGTCTTCAAATTGTCGGATGGCATAGAGGTTGGTGATGGATACTTTCTTGGCAATATTAATGGAGAAATGATCCAAGAAAGATTGGGCTAATTGGTTAAAAGAGAAGATTGAGTGTTGGGTTAAAGCACTGTACCACTCCAAGGTGGGTCCTGATAAGGACATGGGAAAGGTGCGGAGTAGTAAGGCATCGTCATGAGCAATCAGATAGCAGGCATGTCTAAATGATCGCAAGTGTTGTTGAGGATCCTCCTTACTATTAAAATGAGTAAATTTTGGTAATTCCCATTGAGGAGGATATGAATGAAGGGGGACAGAAGGATGAATAGGCTCTCGACAAACTTGCTCGTATGTCAGGGTGCTACGGCTTCCTAAAACAGAAGCCTCCAAATTTTGCATCTTGTCCATCATTTGTTTGATTAAATCAGTGGTTGGGTAAGATGATGGTGCGGTTGTTGTAAATGGTGGAGGATTAGGCCAAGAGCCACTACTAGACAATGGTGGGGTTAAATGTTGATAAGGTATTGATGACGAATATGTTGAGGCGACCGAATAGGGATGTCCTATATAAGATGTTGAAGCCACCGGATAAGTTTGTGGAAATGAAAAGGTGGGCGGAGCTTGAGAAGGAAAGCTCGTGTGGATAGGTGGCAGAGAGCAAGTTATGAAAGGGGCAATCTGTGAGAGAGAGGTAGGAGCAGTGGTAATGATATGTGGGGCCCCAGATTAACCAAAGGAAAGCCAATCTGTGCCGTATGAACCCCCGAAGCCACTGAGTTGGGAGACGGAGCTAAGGATGAAGAAGGTAAGGTGGAGTTATTAGGTGGGGAAGGAGCTAAGTGAGCAGCTATACTAATGGGCATACCAACGAGAAGTTGACCGGGGTGTACGGTCAGGGGTATGAGACAAATAATACTCATACGGCACTAGGATTAGCATCCAAAAATTTGGCAAATTCCTTATCTCCTACAGGATCTTGGGAACATCACTGGTGTCCGTAGGATTCCCCATAGGATGTGAAGGGGGTGATTCAGAAAAGGCACGGAATAGGCATGTGAAACCATGGTTGCGGCTTGTTTCCGAGTGATAACAACCATGGACAAGAGTACACAACAGGGATTCAATCTATCAGGAATAGAAACAACAACAAAATGTTGGAATTGGTAGGTTGCTGGTTTGTCGGGAACTGTGAAAGACAGTAACCGATATCGGTCTGATAACCGATGTCGGTCAGACTGTAGCCGGCGTCGGTCAGTTAACCGATGTCGGTAGAATAGGACCGGTGTCGGTCACTGTGAAAGCAAAGAGAAGATGTAAGAAGCTACTGATTTGGGGTTAACAATGCTTAGTATACCCACCAAACTGTTCTGAAGTGATCACTGATACAGGGTATGACAGAGAAACAGAACTAAAAACAAGCAAGATGCACAAGCAAATTAAGAGACTAACCCTAGGATTAGTTTTAATTATTGTGGGCTTATGCCTTAGACGCAAGATGATGTCAATCCTAAACAAAAGACCTAAGGGAGATGTCAAGTTTGTTTTGGCTTATAAGGTTACCTCAATCGGGCGGAGGAATACCGCGGAAAAAGGGGGATGTTTGAGTTGTTGTGTTGATTATGATGTGATTTGGTATGTGTTGTGCAGTGAAAGTAAGATTAATTTCTTGTCAATACCATGGATATCACCCCCACGTGTATGACCTGTTACTTAATCTACGTTCACTAGAATTAAAAACAGCAAGCAAGAATGTGATGCACGTGTTTTAAACCCAAATTGAAAATGATATTCGATGAAGCAAAGAAGATGACTTTCACTAATGCAAAGATGAGGAAGAAAGACAAATTCTTTTACCAAAATGACAAAATATCTTGTGAATATTTAGAAGAAGAAAATAGCAAGTATGCTCCTTATATGAAAGCAAGCAAGAATGAAAGAAACCCGAGAAAGGGTCCCACCGGCGTGCCAAAATGTTTCACGTAGAATGTTTCCATTCTTAGAATAGAGTTGCTTCTATCTTTTCATTCTCTTGAGAAACAGATAAGGGTTAGGGCTAGGAGGAATACCTGTTGAGTGTTGGGAGGGTGTGCGCATACCGTAGAGAGAGATCAGATCGATTGCGAAGAACTCCTTTTTGTCTGGGAAGGACTACCTGTGAATAAGAATGCAAGACCACCAGATTATAGTTAGACAATAAATGAGGGAACTACCTTGGGCCCAGGAAATATTAGACTTCCTTTCGAAGGTGGTCAGTTCCCCTTTCAATACGAATTAACACAAATGATAACAAAGAAGTTATTGCGAAATTACGATTTAGTTACCTCGTTAAAAAGCAATAGAGGAAAGGCTGGTTTTGGTTTGAGTCACAGTGACCGATGCCGGTCACTGTATAACCGACTGCGGTTATAACACCGGTACCGGTTGCTGATAACCGATATCGGTAGGGGCAGTGATTTAGGGGCTTTCAATGAAGGTTGGCTGTAAGGCGGTTATGGTGTTTATAAGGTTGGTAAATGATCAGGGGTAGGCAATAGGGTGATGGAGAAGACTCAGAGAGTGTGGGAGCTGTTCTTGGGGCAATGCAAGGGTAGAGGAATGAAAGTTAGATGTAGGGTGCTATCGGGTAGTAGATCTAGGAGTGAGCTTATAATTACTATGAATCAGAAGTTCAAGAAATGGTATTTAAAAACGTACAAGACACTACTTACTAGTTCCTGATGAAGGTACAGCTCCAAGGACTGTGATGATGAAGACAAGGCTCAGGTGGGATGATCCGACAATCAAAAGTGAGCTTATCTTCTCTCCCAATGCTTGGATGAGTGTCGTTGTGCTCTGGTTACTCAGTTGCAGTCTTGGGCTCGATGTCCTTCTCTGCAAACTCTTCTCTTTCCTTCACTTGTCTCTGTCTTGCCAAGTGAATTCCGGATCTTTCAAATGAATTCCGATCCCTTGTTTTTGGTTGGGGAAGGTCATTTACAGGGAACCGATGGCGGTTACGTAACCGACGGTGGTCGAGTAGGAACCGATGTCGGTTAAGTCAAAGTGGGCTATTTTTAGTAAAATAGCCAACTTTCAGTCATGGGTGTGGATGTAGACCAAGTTATAGGTCTTAATTAGGTTAGTTTAGGGTTAGGGCTAGGTCATGATGAGGTGGCGAAATGAGGTGGCAGGTTTGGAGATGTGGATTTATTAATTATAAGGTAATTAATAAATAATTGTGTAAGGTTTAGGTGGTGAGGTTAGGTTGCGAATATGAGATGCGGGGCACAGGGTGTCGTAAGACACAAATTTGGTGTCTCATGACTCCACACATTTGATCAAACAAATCATCAAATCTAGGAAGCAGATATCGCCTTAATAGTTTCCTTGTTCAACATTCTCGTAATCAATAAACAATCTAAGTGTGCCATCCTTCTTTTCACAAATATTATCGTTGCTCCCAAGGTGAGACACTCACCTTATCAATCCTTTTGACAAAAGTTCTTGTAACTAAGCCTTAAGATTTACCAATTCAATGGTAGTCATTCTATAAGGTGCCTTGGATATAGGCATGGGTCCCGGTTTGATCTCTATTGTGAAGTCAAACTCCTATTTGGGTGAAAGACCCGGTAAATCTTCCGAAATACATCTCTAAAATTTGGAAATATTTACTACATACAAGGTATAGCCTTTGTTTTTAGCCTTTTTAAGTTACATTACTGACAACTTCCTAATTGAAATCTCATGTTTTACACCCTGAATGACTGCTGATTTATGTATATCATCTAAACAACTAAACAATCAACCTTTTTTTTATGTTCACTATCCAGCTTAAAACCTATGATTACATCATAAGACCCTAAAGGAGCAACATAAAGGTCAAATTTTGTGGAAAAACTAGGCAAGTCAAGGAATGCTCCAAAAAGACACATACTAACCGTATGAGTAACATTATTTCCATAATGCACAGTCCACAATTTATCCATTTTCTCAGCTTTTCTTTTTAATTTCGAAGCTAAATTAGTAGAGATAAAACATTTAGTAGCTCCAGTATCAAAAAGTATAGTCACAGGTATATCGAATAACTTACCCGAAACTTCTATGGGTGTGACTTAATTTTCAGCTTGCTTGTCAACTACCGCAACATGTATCCTATGTTATTGATTACAGTCATCCTTATTCAAAGGATAATGACTTACGTAATGATCCTTGCCACAATTAAAACAGCCTCCAACAGGCCCTTCCTAGGCTCAAATTTATTTCCAACCTTGAAGTTATCATTCTGGCTTCCATAGGACTTCTGTCCATTATTATTATTCTTGACAAAGTTGTTCGCATACTAGCAACAAGTTTGTTTATTGTTTTTCTCTTATTATTATTAGTGGCAAAAAAATTCATGCCAAACCTCTTCTAGGGTCTCTTTTTAGGTGCAAGAGATGAAGAAGTGTTCGGAACCTTCTTTCTAATTTTCTCTCTATGACCAGAGATTGCTCTTAATTTTGTTCTTGCCTTATGGATTTTTCAAAAACCCCTTCCATAGTGGTTAGACTGTGAACATCCACCTCACCTCCTATAATGGGAATTAATCCCATAAAAAAAAAAATTATCTTGAACTTCTCGTCAATTTGATACTGAGGAACGTACTTAAGGAGTTTAGTAAACCTTTCCCAATACTTTGTCATAGTTAACTTTCCTTGAGATAAGTTCTGAAATTCAGTCATTTTTATGATCATAGAAAAGTTGAGGCAGCCACCATTTCCTAAAGTAACTTTTAAATTGATCCCAAGTTATGTCTGCTTCGACCATATTCAACTCAGCCTTACGGTTGTCCCACCATGAAGATGCCTCATGAGAAAGTTGATACGCTCCCCATATTGCTTTTGTTTCCTCAGAGAAGTTTCTTATAGAAAAGTACTTCTCCATTTCACTGAGCCAGTTCTCAGCCCCATCCCCAAGTGTAGTTCCATCAAACTTAGGAGGACTTATTCTTTTTATATCATTGGTGAGTTTGCAACTAATCTTGCCTTTTTATTTTCAGGATGATTAGGTATGTTTACATTACTATTATCAACACCGGATTTCCCCCATTGGTGTTGTCCACAGGAGGTGGTTGATTGTCATTATCAACATCTTCTTCCTCCTCCTCATTTCCCATTACTTATTGTTCTAACATAGCGAAGTTATCCCTCATGTCCAATAAGGTAGTAAGGATCTCATCAAATTTTTGGGTAGTAGCTACTTCTCCACCCGGTGGTGTTTTATTTTCAACATTTCCTCTTGTTCTAACCATTTTTTGTCTACAAGAAAATTTAAGTTTTTATCATATTATGGAAACAATAGGTCTGAGAGCTATACCCTTCAACTCTGATACAAAGATGTAATATTCCCATTTTAAAGCCTTATAAACAAGGGAGTTTTTTTAATAGCATTCTTTGTTCTAAATTATCATAATTTAGAACACACATTTCAAGTTTTTAAATAATGTTCTCTGTTATAAATTATCATGATTTATAACACACATTACATGCCAATCAATCTCATAATAGATAACCATATGCAGCTATAATGACTCAGAGTTTCATCAGTCTCTCATTTCATGACTCAGAGTTTCATCAGTCTCTCATTTCATGACTCAGTTTCTTACCAATCCTTCATGTTGACTGAATGTATTGTATACTAAGTATACTTGGTTCTCTTACCATTTTTGAGGTATTGAAGTGTTCCGTTTAAGAGGCCTATCTGAATATTTGTTACCAATATTCATTTGAAATCCTGCTTCTTAAACTAGGTGATATAGGACAACACAACCAACAACTTGCGATACTTTGGCCAAATATTTTCACATGATTTACATGATCATATTCCTAGATGACATACTTGTTAATGGAATACGTCCTTCACCCCCACTTCATCTATTATCTAGAATGGTCTTCACTGACTCCTGTCAGTCCTCTTGTCCAAGGCTTACCATAACCAAATTAGCAACATAGATAGGTATAGAGCATCACTCACGGTGAATAACTGTACATAGACATACTCAGTCGACCCAAGTTGATTGCATGTGTCTAGTTACCTTTAGTCATCATGAGTTTCCCCCTATACGAAGGCATGTCCCTAACCTAACCTAAGGTAAAACTAAGGTCAAGTCCAAGTTTATGTAGATCTAGATGATCCAATTCGAAAGGGTGTTGTGACGTGTCAGCTGAAACACTATGCCATTATGAAGACCTCGATCTTCATGATGTCACATTACTGTAGTTGGCATGTACCAACATCCTACGGAATCACCTCATCTATCCAGTTAAGAAGTTAAACACTTAATTATCTTCTTGATTAAGATTTAATTTCAGCAACCTTGTTGAATCCTTAATTTTGTTGTTCATTAAGGTTGCTAACCATTAATGATTGATAGTTACCATGCAGATAAATTTGCAATCAATCCCTCTTCTCGAAAGTTTGTATTTCATTCCATGATATCTTATCATAAGATTCAAGCTCATAAATAGAATCAATATACCATGGTAAGATTATCTTACTTTTCTTAACCAAGTTTAAGCATGATTAAATTTAGATTTTGGTTCCTTATTAATAGACTTCATTAAGATGAAGTCTATTCATTATGTATGTATTTATTTCATTTCGGTTTCCATATTATGATTTGATCTAACCAGAGGGAGTATGTTTTCTCAAAAGGTATTAACAAATGCTTATCCCCTTAGAATGATTATCTTTCTTTTATCTTTATATTCTTTTAGGGTTCATTGTTGCCATTTACTTTATACAAGATTTATAAATAAATTTCTCTTTTATTTACGTCATCTAGTAAACCATCATGACCTAGTTATGTTTCCATCTATTCGTGCTAACTTAGAAGTTGCATTCGATAAAGGAATAAAGTATCAATTCCCTTCCTATAAGTTTCATTTGAGTTCAACTGAAATGATTCAAAACAGATATGTTCATGAGAGAATAATGATAAGTTTACATAATTTCCTTAACAATAACCCAAAGTGAATAATACATCAAATATAAACAAAAGTCAATCATTTTTCCCATTCCTCAAGTAAATTATACATTTTACAAGTCTAAACATTCAAACTTCATTCCTGCCAATCAGCATTGATAAACTCGAACAAGAATACAAATTTTCCCTTTTTCAATTATAATACAATAAGAATAATAATTCCTCATAAAATATGCAGCCTTTAGGTAAACACAAGAGGCATCATAAAAGAACTTGTCTTCTTTTGTCACTTACAGAATCCATCTACAAAATTGCTAGCACGGGTCAGTTCATCGAACTAAGCATGATAAGCACTAAACATTAAAATGATGTTCTTTCAACTAACTATCTCATAAAAAGAACTCTGCTTTTATGAAACATTAAGAAATTTAGATAGATATCTCATAAAGGAATAAGGATCCTAACAAGAAGGTCAAAATAAGAAATCCATAATACATTATGTAAGTATCATGATCAAAGCAACACTCTTCAACTAGTGATTTCACAAGAAGGATTACAATAGATAAGTGATAATACATCTCAATTACTTATCAAACTCATACTATAGATGCATGTAATTATTTCTTGATTCAAACAAGTGTTCAAGAAGGGTACCACCCTACAGTTCTCAGAACTGAACTATTTTAAAGAAGTAATTAATCATAATCCACAACACTAACATAACTCTTCATGCAATATTAGAAGCCAAATTCATTCTATCAAAAAGGATGGAATTAGGATGAACCAATTAATATTCTACACAAGAATTCCCTTCTTTCCAAAATTGAAATAATATCAATCTAATTCCAATTTATCGATTCAAGGGAATAAGAAGTGTAGGATCCCGCCTAATTACCCATTCGGACTTAACATGATTAATACACAGAAAGGCAAGAAATGCTTAAAAAGTAAATAACTTAAGTCATCTTTCAAAGTGTTTAAAAACAACATGGTATTTAACAATTCAAAGAATAGAAATAACTAAATGCAAGTCCTTTTTACATTTTGAAGAAAAAAACTGATGCATACCTAGCTCAAAAATAAAGAGAAGATTCTAGTAATCCATCCTATTAAAAGGTTAAACATAGTCTATAACACCTTTGACAAACTATTATATTTCTCTTTTGCATTGCAAGTGTTGACATGTGATTTTCTTAATGAGGTGTGTTCCTTTGATTGCTGAAGATCATGCTTGCCATGGATAAATCATTTCTACTCTTGGATTAATTAGACTGAAATGATATTGTTATAAAGAATCCGTTTTCACATCTGGTAATGATGGTTGCAAACTTATCTCTATTAATTGACTCATCCTTGGATCAATTCCATTGATCCAAGGTATGTTTTAAATCTCCTTACCTGGTCTAAATGGTAAACTAACATTCAGAGGTTGAGAGATGTAATGGACTAAACTTTTGTATGTTTACAAATTCTTTATTGTCTTGTAAGATCGTGTCTGCATTTGTTGTATGTTTTGTTCTAGGATCTTATTGATTGATCACCACAAGATGCTTATGGTGTTAAGTGAAAAGAGGCCTACGTTAGGACTATTGGGAAAATAAAAACTAAGTCCTAGACCTATGAAATCTATCCTAGCGGGATTCTAAACTAAGGTAGATGTACCTATTTTTCTAGCTATGTCTACTATATTCGGGACAACATCCTATCCTAAGTTGCATGTTCTAAATTGAGGGAACCACCTAAGGTGATGCTAGGTCTATTTCTAATCTAATACCTAATATTATATGGTTGTGAGCTATGACCTAACCTAAGGTGGCAATTACTTATTGAAATGTTTTTAAACCTAAGGTTATTACTTCTAAACTAACCTATGGACATAACCTAAACTAAGGGAATCGACCCTAAACTAATGAAATAAGGAAAGGGGACCTAAGGGTCGTATGGAATTGGTAATTTGGTGATGGTTCCTAAGCTATTTATGAGATTTGATTTTTGTAATAAATGATAGCAAACTGCCAGATTAGGCTAAAGCATGAAAAGTTGGTGGAACTTACGTGAGTCTTCACTAAAGTTAGCAATGCATGCAAAATTCAAATTAGGATTCACCAATTCTGGATGGTGGTGGCATGGAGAGATAGGTGGGAATTTTGGAATCAATGGCATTTATGAGTCTCATTTTTGGCAAGAAAACTACCTAGGAAACAATGAGGAGGATTTGTTGGAGGTTGTTTGGTCTTGCATGCTTTACAATTTTTCTCTGCATGGAGCTATCTGGTTCTTCAAACCAGTAGTTTGATTTTCACTTTGTGGCTATTTTTGGTTTCCCTGGTCTATTTTTGATTCAAGGGAAGTATATGAGGCATTGGGGAAAGAGATTTTTAGTTGTTGATCTTTCTTGGAGAAGAAGAATTGTTGAAATATCGACTGAAGTCTTCTTCAAGTAGCAGAGGCACTATCAGGCATGATAGGCTCTACCCATTAAGATTTCTTGCTTTTCTCTAAATGTTTCATTAAAATAACTCTACTCTCATGAGATAAATGGTTAGCTATTTTGTTTGGTTATTTACTTTCATGTTGAAGGAATCTCTATGATTTTTGGATATGAATCCATTGCATGATAATGTTAGTTTTTGGATGTTTTTCTCTGAGTAATTTCAATGGTGAAATGCATATGGAACTTTTGAGGACTTTGTGTTTTGATTAGAACTTGCATTCTGGATTGTCTGCTTGAAAAAGAGCTTGAGTAAATGGTTTTTGGTTTGAGTTTTGGAACTAGAAATCTCGTTAGAAATTGAGTTTGAAAAGTTGTATTATTTCTCTTTGGTCTGTATGGATATATATTAAATGTATTCTAAGAACTCGAACTTGTGTGGAATCATGTTATGGAGGTCTTATTTCCCTCTGTTCTAGGTAACCTGCGTTATTTCAACTGATTGTCTTTGAATGTTTTGAAAGATAGGTGCATGTCCTTTTATAAAATTGTATCTTGTTTGTGAGGATATAGTACCTCTGGTTTGGGACTGTATTGTTTACTTTATCCTTCGATATGAATTCGAACTCATTTGAAAGCAATCGTTAATGGGTTTTTGAAGTATTTGGAAGTGTTGTGTTTCATACTTCAACTTGTGTTAAATCTGGTAGGAATAATTACCCCTTCTCTACACTGAACTTCTCTAGCCTCGAACTTTATGTTTTAGATGGAGCTGTGAAAGTTATTGTAGTTGGAATCTCTATTACAGTTCGAATTCGTGGGGAATATAGAAACATTTTTGACTTTAAAATTCATGTTGGGTTTTTGTATTCTCTATCAAAACCTTTTTGAATGGATTTCTGGGTTTTACAAAAAGGAGTTGAACACTCTTTTAAACTATATCTTGTTTTGTGAAGATTTAGTACTTCTACTTCGGGACTGTATTGTATACTTTACTCTATAGTATGAACTTGAACTTGTGTTAAAACAAAGATGAATGGACGAATGTGGATTATGGAATTATATGCGTCCTAAATTTCTACTTGTATTTGAATTGGGTTAGTATTGGTATTTGATGTTATTGATATGGCTTGAGCTTGTAAGGAAAATAGAAGTAATGTTTTCTTTAAACTTCGCGTTTGGTTTTGTATTCTCTATTGGAAATTTTGAAAGAACTTATGGGTTTTAAAAATGGATTTGGAATTCAATTGATAAAACAATGGTGAATGAATTCTCGGTTCGGATCCTTTCTATTGAAGTTTCCTTTAACTTTTGGGAAGTTAAGTTTTGTTTGCTCAAACTACTCTGTAGATCGACTCTCTCTCCCAAGTTGTTAGGGTGTTTACCATCCTAGGCATGTTTGACTTCTTGAGTTCATCTCTCTACCCTTTTGATCTTGGATGAGGTAATGAGAACTCACTCTCCAGAACTAGAAACTTATTTGTGGTTGTTTAATTTAACTTGTTGCTAGTTGACTGTGGAAAGTTCTTGGGAATAGTAGAATGTTTAGGAAACTTTTGGGACTGTCATTTTTGGTACAAGGGAAAACCAAACCATTCCCTTTTGATCTTTCTTGATCTTAGCTATTTTTTATGGAATCAATTGTCTTGTCGATTCAGGGTAGTGTACAGCTGAGTTCGTCCTATAGAAAGGAAAACGTAATCATTTCTAGTCTGATTGTTTTGAATGAATGAGTCATGCATCATTAGGATATTGTTTTCGGATGGACTCCTCTCTGTGCACTCAATAATAAATATGAACCTTCCTAGATGGAAATGAGTAAGAAATAATCCTTTTGTAAGTCTTTCTTTGATTTATGGAACGTATGGTTTCAGATCACTGAATGATATCTCCAATAATGTAGAATAATACATAAGGCTTGCAAGTAGGTTGATGACTGTTTTGTTTCTCTCCCTTCTCGGATTGGTTTGGGATTCTTGTTATCGGTTGTTGTCTCTTAAATGGTGAATCCTTTTATTGGTTTCCTTGATTGATATAGTTATATAGGTAATCAGTTATGTACTTTCTGAACCTAATTTCTATCTCTTAGATGAATGGTGAATTATGGATAGTCTGTATTGATTCTTCTTCTTATTTATTTAAGTTGTAGGATGAATCATCCTAAATATGTACTATGCTGAAATGAACTTATCTGTACATGATTTCTAGAAACTTGGTAAAATGACAATAAGGTCTTTGATTCTGGAAGTAACTCTTTTTGTTTATGTAGTAAGGTTAATATTGTATCTCAAATTCAGAAAGAATTATGAAATAATTAAATTGTCAAGAGTTGTTGTTTGATATAAATAAGTAATTTTTGGGACAATAATTATCTGATATAATGCAGTAGTTGCTGATTATATTATGTTCTTTTCTTAAAAGTGAATTCTGATTTATTATTGTACTTCTTTTAGGGTTGTTACTACTTATGCTTATTTGTATGGTGCATTAATTGTTTCATTAAAGTAGAGTTGTTTTAATGGAACAATTAGATTAATGCACTTCAGTTTAATGCTTAATGCTTATCATGCTCAGTTCAATGAAATCACCCATGCTAGCAATTTTTACAGATGGAATTCGTAAGTGATAAAAGAAGGAAAAAAATTTCGATGTATTGGCTGATTTAAAGTCTGGATCTGATGTAGTGAAATCAGATTCATTCTTGTATTGTATTGAAAACAAAAATTGTATTCTCTTACGATCTTAATGCTGATTGGCATGAAGTATATCTGAAATGCATAGATTGTAAAATGTGTATTTTTCATGATGAATTGAAAAGTTTGGGATATACTTCAAATAGTTGTGTAAATTCTCTCGTACTTTTATAAAGGAGATTTGTAATTTATCTTATTGATATTTGAAAGAGGGATTCACGAGAACTGATGTTGAAAACAATCCACCAAAATGAAGTTGCGCTCCGATGCTAATGTCAAGCTCCAACACAATAAGCAAGAAGATTCAAACAATAGAGAGAATATACAAATAAGAAAATAGGTCTGCTCATCCTCATAGATCAAAAAAGGAAGTAAAAATAGGGGTGTTGTGTAACCCCCATGCCTAAACAAGGAAATAATATCAATGATGCCACCGATGCATATGATGCCACTAAAGGAGGAGTTACAATTCCAAATAAGGAATGTAAATCCTATGATGCACTAACGCAAATGAAAATGACATATTCTATGATAGAATCTGACACTTTTCATTTGACTTCCTAAGACCTATGACTCTCACAAGGTGAGATGACTCACCAGGTGATGTGGATGATGAATAGGCATGTCACACACACCAACAACCCCCTTCATCGAAGCCGAGGAAGAGGTCATGGTAAGCCAAAATAGAAAAGAAGACTTCCCTAGACAACTAAGAAAGATGTGTCAATGGGGCCCAATAACTAAAGGACTGATAAGGTGCCCATATACAAACAACATATTTCTGGAAAGAAGAAGAGGAGAAGAAGGAGCACTATATAGCCCGAAAAAGATGGGTGGCTGCAGCAGACCTCACCCTAAGAAGAGACCGCAAGTGAATAAATTTCACTTCAATGAAGGGCTTGGTGAATATCTCTACAACTCCGATCAATAGTATGATCATATTGTATGTCAATGATGTTTTCATGTATCAAGTCCCATATGAAGTGCATGTGAATCTCAATGTGCTTCATCCGATGATGCTTGAACAAGATTTCTAAAAATTGAGATAGTGCTCATGTTGTCACAAAGAGATGATGGTAAGCACTGAAAGTGGATGCCAAACTCACAAGATACCCTATAACCAAATAGCTTCTATGGCAGCACTAACTGCTCCTCTGTATTCTTCTTTTGTCAATGATATGGAAATGGCATTCTAATTCTTGCTGGACCAACTGACAAGACCTAAACCAAGAGTGAAACTATAGCCTAAGGTATACTTTTGATGATCTAGATCACTGGCCCAATATGAGTCTATAAATCCAACCAAATCAATATCAATCCCTCCTAAGTAATGAATCCCATCGGTGTGAGTGCCACAAACATAGTGAAGGATCCTATTTGCTAATTTTAAATGTATCTCATGAGGCTCCTACATAATTATGGATACAATCCTGACAACATACAAAAGATCTGGTTGAGTGTGAGTAAGGTACATCAAGCTCCCCACCAACCGCCGATAAAGGGTGCCACAACCAAGGGGGAAGAGAAATAAAACCAACTTGACCCCGTAAAGAAAAGGAGTAGGTGAGGACTTGAAATCAAACATGTTAAATCAAGAAAGAAAATCAAGAGAGTACTTAGGTTGTGAGATCATAATTCCTAAGTCAGATTGTGAAATCTGGATCCCAAGAAAGTAATGAAGCAATCCTAAGTCGACATGGAGAACTTATTGGCCAAGGAGATCTTCAAAGAATCAATGATAGAGGAAGAGCTACTCGTGATCAACAAGTCATCAACATAGAGAACAAGAATAAGCATGGATTCATCCTGCCGTAGAATATACACATCTGGGTTAGAGTGACACTAAGAGAACCTCGATGCAAGTAAAAAGGATTCCATCTTGGCATACCAAGCCCGAGGGGCTTGTTTAAGGCCTTAGAGAGAATTATTTAACTTACAAATGAGGGATGGATCATGGACATAACCCGGAGGTTGTTCCATATAGATATCTTCATCTAGGTCCCCATGAAGGAAGGCACTCTTAACATCCATCTGGTGGACTTCCCATTTATTAGCGGAAGTGGTGACAAGGGTCAGTTGAATGGAAGTCATCTTCGCAACCGGAGAAAAGGTTTCTAAGTAATCAACCCCAACTACTTGGGAGAAACCCTTGACTACAAGTCACACTTTATACTTCTCAAATTCTCCATTGGCTCCATACTTTGTTTGATATATCCACCTACACTGAATGATTTTTCTTCCTTTCGGAAGAGGGGTATGATCCCAAGTGTCATTCTTTATGAGTGAGGAATACTCCTCATCTATAGCAGAATACCACTTAGGAATCCCAAAAGCTTCCTGGAAAGATGGTGGATCAGAAGCAGAGGTGAAGAAGGAGTGGGGTCCAATGAAAATCAAGTGTGTCCATCTCTCATTTGAAGGATCTCTAACTAAATCTTCAGCACTCTGTAAATTTTTCTTGGCCCAAAGAGGTCCCGAAGGTTCAAGATCAGAGTCAAAAGATTCTTCACTCAAGTGATAAGGGACATATTCCTCATCATCACTACTGTCAAAATTAGAAGACTCAGATGTTTGAGGATCGAGAGAAGTAGGGAGAGGAGGAACTCACTCAACAACATCATCATCTGATGAGTCGAATCTGAATCAGTGGGTAAAAGAACCTCAGTGGAAGTAAGATTCAAGGATGACTCATCAAACTTAACACTCGCCTCAATATAGAGCTCATGGGTAGTAGGTTTCAACAATCGATATCCCTTCATGCCATTAGGATACTTGATAATGATACAAGGTTTGGATTATGGATCCAATGCCTTGTGTTTATTCTTTGATTCCAAGCCATAGCCTTGGATCCAAAGACTTAAATGTGCTCAACATCAAGTTTGTGTCTAAACCAGACTTCAAAGGGTGTCATCCCTCTTATTACCTTGTGTAGAACATGATTCTGAATGTAACAAGCACAATTCACTACTTCAGCCCAATATTGTAGAGGAAGGGACTTCGAGTGAACCATACAAGTGGCAATCTCTTTTAAAGTTTGGTTCTTTCTTTTTGTAACTCTGTTTTGAGAAGGGCTATAAGAAACTATATTGCAAAGAAATCCCCTCAAAAGTGAAGAAATCCTCAAACCTATTGCTCACATACTCACCTCCATTGTTAGTTTGAAGAGCCTTGATAGACCATTCTGCTTGTTTCTCAGAAAGAGCCTTAAAGTTTTGAAAATACTCAAAGACTTCAAACTTAAGCTTAAGAAAATATACCCAAGTATAACGTGAAAACTCATCAATGAAGGTTAGTATATATAGAACTCTAGTGAAAGAAGGAGATGGAAAGGGGCCGAAACATCACTATGAACAATATCTAAGGGACGAGTAGCTCTCCGTGATTTTCCCTTATCAATTTTTTTTTCAGGTGCTTTCCAAGGTTACAACCCTCACAAAGACCTTTAGAAAACTTAACTTGGGTTAACCCATTGACCATTTCATTTTGGTTCAATTGTTAAAGGTAACAATCATTTAGATGCCCAAAATCTCATACCATAGCTTAGTAACCTAATTTGCATGAGTGAGCAAGGCATTGGGTGTCAAATCGAAGAGAAGTGCGAAAAGGTATACAACTCGTGAACAATGATCTACCTTTCCCTCACCACAAGTGCAATGTCAGAGTTAAGCTCACAAATGATCAACGAGTTAAGATTAAATTCCACTCACATTCCTTAACCAAGGTGGTTGATTTGGTAAACCTATAGGAGATTGGTAGAGAGATTGAGAACACTTAACACTTGGTTAAATGTTCCACCTTCTATCTCTACCGATCCACCACCGAAACCAACACATAAGTGTCATCACCCAACGTGATTTGGGACATGCCACATGGTTCAATGCTAGATAATTCAACCTATGATGAATCCATGTGGTGCGAGGCACCGTAATTAATGATCCAAGTTGATGATGGAGCTGATCTAGCTATAAGGGCCTGACCTTTCTTCTTTTCTTTTTAGACTCCTTTGCATTAGAAGACTCACCCTTCTAAGCATTTTTTTAATGGATTCAGAACACTTATTTTATTTTTCTCAAGTAAATGAGTTAAGTGATCAATTTGTTTCCAAAAACAATGATGCTCATCATGGCCAGATTTCTTACAATAGGAGCATTTAAACTTTTCCTTCTTTGCTTTAGGCTCAGAAGTTGAAGTGTTAGTGTTGGGCTTAGCTGGGGGTTGGTTGGTCTTGGTTTCTTTCTTAGGTTGGTCCTTTATTTCTTTCTTATTTTCATTTTTCTTGCCCTTATTCACCACAAGGGAATGTGACTTGGATTTTAGAGTCCCCATTTGAATGATTTTGTCTTGTTCTCAAATGAGTTGGGATGAAAAACTGTCAAAGGAGGGAATATTCCAAGTACTACCCAAGGTGGATTTCATGGCATGGAAAGTTGAAATGAAGACAGAGTATTCAAGACCTAATTTAGAAAGAATCGACAAGATCAATTGAGAGTCTTTCTTTTCCACTTTACATTCCTTTAGAAGCGCCTAGTGTGGACAAACTTAGAGAAGAAGACTTGCAGTGTTTTCAAAGTCACTAGGATCTAACCCTAGTAGTTCATTCTCCAAATCATGTGCTCTCATGTCATCTTGCCTCCCAAACATATTTTCAAGTCTTTTCCATGCTTTATCAAGTGTCGAGGAAGTTTCAATGTGGAAGATCAAGTCAGGAGAGATGGACATATAGAGAAGACCTAAGGCTTCATCACAACAGTTGAACCACTTAGATTTTTCAGGTTCATCATTAGGTTCGGTCTCTAACCCCATGGTGACATGGTATAACCATTTACTTTGCAAAACCAATATAATTTTAGATTTCCATTCAAAGAAATTAAAAGGTGTGAGCACTAGTACTTTAGAGATATCCATAATGAAGAGATAGAACCAAAGGATGTAGAAGGAAGGAGAGAGAAAATAAACAACCACCCCAGAACAATATCACACCCCCAAGTTTGGCACTTTATAGTTCAGTACATTGATTACAATCAAATGTGACTGTGTGCCAAGAACTAGTCTGTCACTCACCTTGTAATTAGCATAATAACATGCAATAGTGGAGACAACAATCAATGTTCATTGGACACAACAGTTTGACACCACAAGAAAGCACAAGAATGAGAGAAAATAAGAAGGGGAAGAGAGGGCTTTGTGAGAAATAGTGTATCATGTCACATGAAAGAATCTCTTTGCTTTAATACTATGGCGGACGCGCTCACAAGTCCACAAGCAATAAAAGGGCTAAAACAAGGCTTGAAATGAGTTGAATTAAGCAATACAAAGATACCCCCAAGAATGTGGCACTTTATAAAATAGTGCATTTACAAAACTGATAATCTCATCAACTAGAGTGTGAAAAAACATACAACTTTGACTAAAGAAGTTCTCAAAACCGAGAAACGAGTCAAAAGTTATAGCAAAAACCAATTCCCGCAACTGATGGAAGAATTCTAATAAGAATGAAAATGGATTAAAAAGGTTCCCTAAATGCATGCAAAGGGTTTTGTATGTATGCTCATTGGAAAAGGCATCAAATTTTAGATAGGGTTTGTTTTAAGTGCAAGGGCGATTAGCCTCCTGCCAACCCTGGACCTCACCCTCCATCTTTGAAACTTGAAGGAAGGATATTAAAACAAGCAAAGAATTATCTAAAAAGAATTACAATGCCAATTACACCTTAAAAACTTTTAAAAAGTGATAGATTTACTAATAATCAATCCTTTAAAAAAAAAAAGGAAGGAGGCCCATGTTGACCGAGTTATTACCGAGGAAGCCACCGAGTGGGAGGGCCATGTGCAAGAGGGTAGGTGTAACGGTTGTGCAGCTGTGTAGGCTCAAGTTTAGCACAAAGACTATTGAGGTGAGTCAAACTAACATGTCTAGTCATAGAGTGTAACCGTTCATGTAGGATGGAAATGCCGTTGAATGAGATAAGCAGCAAGAATCCTCCAGAGATCACCACGAACAATACAGAAAGGATCCACGACCACGCAACAATAATAGGCACAGTGTGAATGTTGAGTGGGAGCAAAAGAAGAAAATATGGAGTGGAAAGTAGGATACCATAGGGTAGATAAACGGTGGACATTAAGGAAGAACACAAGATTTGAGTCAGAGTGCGTGAGATTAGGGCTGAGTTCGTGTGAAGGCACGTTCAACATAAAAGCAACCTTCGATCTGTAAGAGTGAGACATAAAGACTGTGGAAGAGACCGAGCCAAGTAAGAATAAGCCAAAACCAGTATGGAGCCCATTCTAACTATTTGTAGGATGAAACGAGTTATATGAGGCGATGTATCAATGCAGCCTATTGCACCACATCAATGGATCATAATACAATCAGAAGAGGTTTGAAATGGCCAAGAATGTGTAGAACCTTGAGTAGAGTTTGTAGTAAGCCACCAAACTAACACATGATCTAGTGATTTAACGCAAGCTATGGAAAAAGCGTGCACACAGAAACAAACCTCAAGCTGTGGAGGCCAATTCATAGAGAACTCAAAGTTAGTTTGAGTACGCACCAATCTAAATCAATGTAGAGAGGACTGATACACAGAACACTATATAGGCACAGAGCATATACTTCCATGCAGAGAGAAACCCAAGCTGGAGTCAAGTCTGATGCGGTTCCTTGAGAAGGTTTCTAGGAAAGCCAATGTATGCAAAAAGAAATGCACGAGAAAACCAAAAACCACGAAAGAACCACAGTCCACACCAAGGCAAAAAACAAGCTCACAAGAAATAAGTAATCACGAACTCAAACTAGTCGATATACCTCAAACTTGCAACTATTGAAACCTCAATACGAGGTGAGAAATATAATTCCAAAATAATTGAAAAAAATTGCACATGGAAAAAGAAGAAACTAGAAGTAATAAAAATCTTGATAAATGAAGAGTGCACATTTTACCAAAACCATCTCTAATACCATGAAAGAGGGATTCGCGAGAACCGATGTTGAAAACAATGTACCACAAAAAAGTTGCACTCTAATGGTAACGTCAAGCTCCAACACAATAAGTAAGAAGATTCGAACAATGGAGAGAATATGCAAATAAGAAAATAGGTCTACTCATTCTCATAGATCAAAAAAGGAAGTACAAATAGGGGTGTTGTGTAACCCCCATGCCTAAACAAGGAAAGAATATCAATGATGCCACTGACACATATGACGTGACTGACGCATATGATGCCACTAAAGGAGGAGTTACAATTCAAAATAAGGAATGTAACTCCTATGATGCACTGACGCAAATGACAATGACAGATTCTATGACAGAATCTGACACTTGTCATTTGACTTCCTAAGACCTATGACTCTCAAAAGGTGAGATAACTCACCAAGTGATGTGGATGATGACTGGGCATGTCACACACAACAACAATATTCTTCATGTTTGTTTGTATACTTATTACATTATCAATTAATAATATTGGATGAAGGGAGTAGTTATATCTCCTTACTAGGATGCAACTTTTTGTGTTGCATAAGATGTTGTTCTCCATCTAAACAATTATAGTATAATAATGGAATGCTTATCAAGCATACAAGTAAACTATAAGAATTATGAAAGATAAAAAGGGTATGATAGCCCTCACACTTAATAATGTATAGGAAGACTCTTCCTCTTTCGAAAGAATGTAAGACTAAAGGAATGGTGTTTATGATCATTAATCATTGTACTTCATTTTCCATGAAGTCTACTCTAGTTGAACCTATGTGGATGCTACACCTTCTTAAACAGTTAAGTTACATTAAACTAACCTTATGATGTTTTCTCCTGTTTTTGGATAACTACTTGTTATGCCAAAGTTAATGAACATAAAAGCAATCATGAGTAAATGAAGTTCTTAATATTAATCAAATTAATTATGGAAGAAGAACTTAAGGAATGTTGGATTTAGGGTTTTGTGAGGTTGTTGTAATCTAAATCTTAATCCAAATTTAATTATGTGTTAATGACCACCTAGGGGTATGTACATCGTGATGAAGCAGTTCTAACGGATGTTGGCACACACCAACTATAGGACTGTACCTTCGAGAAGAATAAGGACTTCTTGAGGATACAGTGTTGTAGTCGATATGTGGCAACACCCTTCTCGCATTTGTTCATCTATATCTACACACATCTGGACTTGAACGTAGTTTCTCTCTAGGTCAAGTTAGTAGCGTGATTTGAATAGGAAGTAGCTTTCTATGACTCAGGTACCTAGGCACATTTGATCGACTTAGGTCGGTTGAGTATGCCCATATACCCTAAGTCATCATGAGCATCTCCCTATAACAAATTATGTCACTAACCTAGGTTAGGGTCAAACCTTGGGCAAGTGGACTGACAGACGGTGTAAAGACCATTCTAGATAATAGTAGAGTGAGGTGAAGGACATATTCTGATTTGACGAGTATGCCATCTAGGAATAGTAACATGAACAGTATGTTGAAAATCTTTGGCCAAAGTATCATAAGCTACTGGTTGTGTTGTCCTATGTCACCTAGTTTAAATAAATGTGATGTCAGATGAATATTGGTAACAAATATTTAGATAGGTTCTTTAAACAGATCACTCAGTACTTAGAATATGGTAAGAAAACCAAGTATACGTAGTATACATAAAGTATTCTATACTTAAAGACAAAAATGAGAGATCAGTTAGAAACCAAGTCATGAAATGAGAGATCGGTAATTTACTGAGTCATTTATAGCTGCATATGGTTATCTATTATGAGATTGATTGGCATGGAATGTGTGTTCTAAATGATTTTTATTTAGAACAGAGAACATTGTATAAAAAAATTTCCTTATTTCTAAAGTCATAAAATGGGAATGTTACATCTTGGTATCGTGAGCTAAAGGTCATGCAGCTCTTAGACCTATTGTGTACATAATCTGATAAAAATTAAATTTTCTTGTTAACATAAAATGGTTAGAACATGAGGAAATGTTGCAAATAATCCTCCACATGAGGAAGGAGAAGCAACCGCTAAAAACTCAATGATATCCTTGCTGCCATGTTGACAAAAGGGATCATTTTGTTGTACTTGAGCAGAGTGTAATGGGAAATGAGGAGGAAGAAGATGCTTTAGTAATGATAATCAACCACCTCCTAAGGACAATGTCAATTTAGTTGTTGATAACAACAATGTGAACATACCTGATCAGCCTAAAACAAAAAGGCTAGGCTAGAAGATGAACTCGCTAATGATATAAAAAGGATAAAACCACCTAAGTTTGATGGAACCACATTAGGAGATGGAGCTGAGATTTATCTCAGCAAAATGGAGAAGTACTTTGCAATAAGGAATTTCTTGGAAGAAACAAAGGTAATCTGGGGAGCATATCATCTTTCCCATGAGGCATCTTCATGGTGGGACAATAGTAAGACTGAGTTGAATATTGATGAAACTAATATTACATGGGATCAATTTAAAGGTTACTTTAGGCAACGTTGGCTACCACAACTTTATTATGATCAGAAAATGATTGAATTCCAGAACTTAGCTCAAGGAAAGCTAACTATAACTAAGTATTGGGAGTGGTTTACTAAAATCCTTAAGTATGTACCTCAGTATAAAACTAACAAGAAGTTCAGGATATGAAAAATCATCATGGCATTGAATCATGTTATAGGATGAGAGGTGGATGTTCACATCCTAAGCACGATGGAAGGGGTTGTTGAAAAATCCATAAGGTAGGAACAGAAATTAAAGGAAATTTCTACTCATAAAGAGGAAGTAAGGAAGAAAGTCCCCAACTCCTCTTCATAATCTCTTGCACCTAAGAAAGGACCATGGAAGAAATTCGAGTGAAAAGTAAGTTTTTCAAATAATAATAATAAGAAAACAAAAATAAATAAGTCTCATTGAAATGCACGAAACAACTTTGTCAAGAATAATAATAATGCAGACGAAGTCCTATGGAGATCGAATGATAACTCTAAGGCTAGAAATATATCTGATCCTAGAAAGGGGCCCGTAGGAGGCTATTATAACTATGGAAAAAATCATTACACAAATCAATGTCCTTTAAAAAAGGATGACCATAATCAACATCACAAGATGAAAAATAGCCGACAAGCAGGATGAAAAATAGGCCATGCCCATAGGAGTTCTCGGGTAAGTTATTTGGCATACATGTAACTATTATTTTGATACCGAGCTAGTAAATGTTTTATTTCTAGTAAATTAACATCGAAACTAAAAGAAAATCTAGAAACATGGATAAAACATGGATCTGTATATTATGCAAACAATGTTGTTCATATAATTAGTATGTGTCTTTTTGGAGTATTCCTTGACTTACCTAGCTTTTCCAGTGAAGTTGATCTTTATTTTACACATTTGGGCTCTTATGATGTAATCATAGGTGTTAATTGGTTAGCTGAACATAAAGCAAAAGTGGATTATTTTGAAAAACATATTAGTTGTTTAGATGACTTGTAGAAAATAGTAGAGATTCAGGGTGTGAAATGTGAAATTTCAGTTAGAAAATTGTTAGCTATGCAACTTAAAAAGGCCAAAAATAAAGGTTGTACCTTATATGCAGTAAAAATTTCAGAATTTGCTTGAGGAAAATAGTGATGTCATGGAATGATATCCATTATTACGAAACTACAATGATGTGTTTCCGAAAGAGTTACTAGGTCTTCCACCCAAAAGGGAATTTGACTTCATAATTGAAATCAAGCCTGAACCGAGCCTATTTCTAAGGCACCATATCGAATGACTACTATAGAATTAGTAGATCTTAAGGCACAATTGCAAGAACTTTTGTCTAAAGGTTTGATTAGACCGAGTGTTTCACCTTGGGAGCACCGAAATTTTTGTGAAAAATAAAGACAGAACACTTAGATTGTGCATTGATTACATAATGTTAAACAAGACAACAATTAAGAATAGATATCCACCCCCTAGAATTGATGATCTATTTGATCAGATGCATGGAGCATCAACATATTCTAAGATAGAAATTTGATTTGGATATCATCAATTACGGATTAAGGATGAGGACATTCATAAAATAGCTTTTAGAACAAGGTATGGACACTATGATTTCACGTTTTTCCTTTTGGATTAATAAATGCACCTACAACTTTTATGAATTTAATGAATAATATCTTTCAAGAATACTTGGACAAATTTGTGCTTATATTCTTGGACAACATTCTCATATATTCTAAAAGTATTGAGGAACATCATGAGCATTTGAAGATAGTTTTAGAAATTTTGAGAAGAAGATGATTATATGGTAAGCTATCTAAATGTTCTTTCTATGACACAGAAGTGCACTATTTGGGTCATGTAATAAGTAAGAATGGAATTTCTATAGATCCTTATAAAATTATAGCTATAACTAAGTGGCATGCACCAAAGAATGTACATGAAGTTAGAAGCTTCATGGGTCTTGCTTTGGTTACTATAGAAAATTTGTAAAAGATTTTTCTAAAGTGGTTGCACCAATAACTTCATTGCAGAAAAAGGATAAGTTTTTTTTTGAATGAGAAATGTGAATCTACATTCAAAACTTTGAAGGATCAGTTAACATCAACGCACCTATTCTAGTTGTACCAGACCCTAATGGAGACTTTATTGTTGTAATGATGCATCTGGGGAAGGTCTAGGAGGTATTTTGTTACAAAATGATCATGTCATAGCTTACAAAAGTAGAAAACTAAAGTTACATGAGTTGAATTATGCTCCACATGATTTAGAGCTTGCTGCCATTGTTCATGCACTACAAGTTTGGAGGCATTATCTAGCTTGGTAAACCTTTTGAATTAAAAACTAATCATCTTGGGCTGAAGTATATTTTCACTCATCCAAATCTAAATGCAAGACAATGAAGATGGTTAGAGTTTTTGTCTCAATATGATTTTGACATAAATTACATTAAAGGTAAGGAAAATAGAGTAGCTGATTCTCTAAGTCGTAGGAAGCACATTTTTACTCTTATAACATTAAGAACTCAGTTTAAGGATGAAGTAAAAATTGTTATAGAATCTGATTCTTACTTTCAAAAAGTTAAAAACAGCGCTTGTTGCAAATCTGAATGATGTGAGATATAAAGGTTTTCACTTTGACAATGAAGGAATCTTAAGATTTGAAAACAAAATATACATACCTTCGCTAAATTATTTAAGAAATAAATTGTTAGTATAATTTCACAATTCACCTTCTATGGACACCTTGGTATTACAAAGATGTTTGCTGATATAAGATAGCAATATTTATAGAAAGGGATGAAAAAGGATGTTATTGATTTTGTGACACATTGTTTGGAATTTCAACGTGTTAAAGCTGAACATATGCATCCATCCGGTCTATTGTATCCTCATATCATACCACAATACAAATGACAAGTTCTAAGCATGGATTTTGTACAAGGGTTGCCTATGTCAAGAAATAAACATGATGTTATTTTGGTAGTTGTCGATAAACTAACAAAAGTAGCACATTTTATTGTTGGTAATCTAAAGGATGATTCTCCTGTTTTGACAAAAAGGTTTGTACATGAAATTTTCAGATTAAATGGAGGACCTGAACTAATCAAATCTGATAGAGATCCTAGATTGACTTCAAGGTTTTGGAAAACACTTAATGTAGCTCTTGGAACTAAGCTAAATTTCAGTTCTGCGTATCATCCAGAAATGGATGGAGAAATTGAAAGATTTAATCAAGTTTTAGAGGATATGTTATGAATGTATTGTATGGATCAATAGTATAGATGGGAAGAGTACCTTCCATTAGTTTATTTTGCATACAATAACACATATCATGCCTCTCTTAAGATGGCACCTTTTGAAGCATTATATGGAAGAAAATGTAGAACCCCATTAATGGGACAACATTGAGGATAGAGAGATAATTGGACCTGAAATCCTTACGAAAATGGAACAAAAAGTTAAAATGATTCATGAATGCTTGAAAGAAGCAACAAATAGGAAAAAGAGTTATGTTGATTTAAAGTGGGTTGATAGGAAAATTTAACTTGGTGAGAAGGTCTTTCTTCAGTTAAATCGAAAAGAGTTCTATAACTTTTGGAAAGTCCATGCCAAGTTATCACCTCGTTACATGGAACCTTTTGAAATAGTTGAAGTAATCAACCCCGTAGCTTACCATTTAACATTACCTCCTACTTTGTTATGAATGCATGAAGTTTTCCACATTTCTTTACTTAAGAAATACATTTCAGATTTATCACATGTGTTAAATTATAATTCCTTGTAGAGTCCAAGACCTTGGAACAATCGTGGTTAAACCAATACAAGTGCTAGAAAATCATCACTGCATTTAAGAAATCATGAAATAAGTCAATGTAAGGTCCAAAGGGGACTAGTTTAATTAAGAAAGTGCAACTGGAAAATATAGAAGATATGAAAATTGTTTTTCCATATTTATTTGAACAGAAATGATTTCGATGATCGATAAAAATTTGTGATTTTATCTTTATATGACAATAAGTCTCTGCTAGTTTTGGGCATATACATATATATATTTAAAATAAACAACTATGTGAATGCTGATTTTTGGAACTTTAAAATTCTGATATGTTTTGAACACATGAAAAGAAAGTGGATAAACTGATAGTCCTTGATGAAAATTATTAAAATAAGATAATCATCGGGATGATGATTCTTTTTAGGAGGGAAGTATGTAACACCTTTGACAAACTATTATATTTCTCTTTTGCATTGCAAGCATTGACATGTGATTTTCTTGATGAGGTGTGTTCCTTTGATTGTCAAGATCATGCTTGCCATGGATAAATCATTCCTACTCTTGGATTCATTAGAATAAAATGATATTGTTGTAAAGAATCCATTTTCACATTTGGTAATGATGGTTGCAAACTTATCTCTATTAACTGACTCATCCTTGGATCAATTCCATTGATCCAAGGTATGTTTTAAATCTCCTTACCTAGTCTGAATGGTAAACTGACATTCAGAGGTTGAGAGACGTAACGGACTGAAATTTTGTATGTTTACAAATTCTTTATTGTCTTGTAAGATCGTGCCTGCATTTTGTTGTATGTTTTGTGCTCGAGATCTTCTTGATTGATCTCAGCAAGATGCTTATGGTGTTAAGTGAAAAGAGGCCTACGTCAGGACTATTGGGAAAATAAAAACTAAGTCCTAGACCTATGAAATCTATCCTAGCGGGATTCTAAACTAAGGTAGATGTACCTATTTTTCTAGCTATGTCTACTATATTCGGGACAACATCCTATCCTAAGTTGCATGTTCTAAATTGAGGGAACCACCTAAGGTGATGTTAGGTCTATTTCTAATCTAATACCTAATACTATATGGTTGTGAGCTATGACCTAACCTAAGGTGGCAATTACTTATTGAAATGTTTTTAAACCTAAGGTTATTACTTCTAAACTAACCTATGGACATAACCTAAACTAAGGGAATTGACCCTAAACTAATGAAATAAGGAAAGGGGACCTAAGGGTCGTATGGCATTGGTAATCTGGTGATGGTTCCTAAGCTATTTATGAGATTTGATTTTTGTAATAAATGACAACGAACTGCCAGATTAGGTGGAAGCATGAAAAATTGGTGGAACTTACGTGGAGTCTTCACTAAAGTTAGCAATGCATGCAAAAGTCGAATTAGGATTCACCAATTCTGGATGGTGGTGGCATGGAGAGATAGGTGGGAATTTTGGAATCAATGGCATTTATGAGTCTCATTTTTGGGAGCAAACCACCTAGGAAACAATGAGGGTGGATTTGTTGGAGGTTGTTTGGTCTTACATGCTTTGTAATTTTTTCTCTGCATGGAGCTATCTAGTTCTTCGAACTAGTAGTTTGATTTTAACTTTGTGGCTTTTTTTGGTTTCCCTGGTCTATTTTTGATTCAAGGGAAGTATATGAGGAATTGGGGAAAGAGATTTTAGTTGTTGATTTTTCTTAGAGAATAAGAATTGTTGAAATCTTGACCGAAGTCTTCTTCAAGTGGCAGAGGCATTATCAGGCATGATAGGCTCTACCCATTAAGATTTATTTCTTTTCTCTAAATGTTTCATTAAAATAAATTTTCTCTCATGAGATAAATGGTTAGTTTTCTTGTCTAGTTTTTTTGCTTTCATGTTGAAGGAATCTCTATGATTTTTGGATATGAATCCATTACATGATAATGTTAGTTTTTGGATTTTTTCTCTGAGTAAGTTCAATGGTGAAATGCATATGGAACTTTCAAGGCTTTTTTGTTTTGATTATAACTTGCATTCTCGACTGTATGATCATAAAAGAGCTTGAGTAAATGGTTTCTGGTTTGATTTTGGAATTGGAAATCTCGTTAGAAATTGAGTTTGAAAAGTTGTATTAGTTATCTTTCACCGTGTATGATGGATACATATTATATGTATTCCAAGAACTCAAACTTGCATGGAATTGTGTTATGGAGACCTTGATTCCCTCTGTCCTGGGTAGCCTACGTTATTTCAACTTACTGTCTTTGAATGTTTTGAAAGGTAGGTGCATGTCCTTTTCTAAAACTGTATCTTGTTTGTGAGGATATAGTACCTCTGGTTCGGACTCGTATTGTTTACTTTATCCTTCAATATGAATTTCAACTCGTTTGTAAGCAATTTTTAATGGGTTTTTGAATTATTTGGAAATGTTGTGTTTCATAATTCAACTTGTGTTAAATCTGGTAGGAATAATTACCCCTTCTCTGCAATGAACTTCTCTGCCTCAAACTTTATGTTTTAGATGGAGCTGTGAAAGTTATTGTAGTTGGAATCTTTGTTACAGTTCGAATTCATGGGGAATGTAGAAAAATTGTTCTACTTTAAACTTCATGTTCATTTTTTTCATTCTCTATCTAAACCTTTTTGAATGGATTGTTGGGTTTTACAAAAATGAGTTGAACACTCTTTTAAACTATGTCTTATTTTGTGAAGACTTAGTACTTCTGTTTCGTCTGTATTGTATACTTTACTCTACAGTATGAACGTGAACTTGTGTTAAAACAAAGATGAATGGACGAATGTGGATTATGGCATTGTATGCATCCTAAATTTCTACTTGTATTTGAACTAGGTTAGTATTGGTATTTGATGTTATTGATACGGCTTGAGCTCATAAGGAAAATAGAAGTAATGTTTTCTTTAAACTTTGTGTTTGGTTTTGTATTCTCTATTGGAACTTTCAAAAGAAATTTTGGGTTTTAAAAAGGGATTTGGAATTCAATTGATAAAACAATGGTGAATGAATTCTAGGTTTGGATCCTTTCTATTGAAGTTTCCTTTAACTTTTGGGAAGTTAAGTTCTATTTTCTCAAACTACTCTGTAGATCGAATCTCTCTCCCAAGTTGTTAGGGTGTTTACCATCCTAGGCCTGTTCGACTTCTTGAGTTCTGGATCTCTCCCTTTTGATCTTGGATGAGGTAATGAGAACTCACTCTCCAAAACCAGAAACTTCTTTGTGGTTGTTTAATTTAACTTGTTGCTAGTTGACTATGGAAAGTTCTTGGGAATAGTAGAATGTTCAAGCAACTTTTGGGACTGTCATTTTTGGTATAGGGGAAAACCAAACCGTTCCTTTTGATCTTTCTTGATCTCAACTATTTTGTATGGAATCAATTATCTTATCGATTTAGGGAAGTGTATAATCGAGTCCTGTCTTGCAGAAAGGAAAACGTAAACATTTCTAGTCTGACTGTTTTGAATGAATGAGTCATGCATCATTAGGATATTGTTTTCGGTTAGACTCCTCTCTATGCACTCAATAAAAATATGAACCTTCCCTGGATGGAAACAAGTAAGAAATAATCCTTTTGTAAGTATTGCTTTGATTTATGGAACGTATGGTTTCAAATCACTGAATGATATCTCCAATAATGTAGAATAATACATAAGGCTTGCAAGTAGGTTGATGATTGTTTTTTTCTCTCCCTTCTTGGATTGGTTTGGGATTCTTATTATTGGTTGTTATCTCTTAAATGGTGAATCCTTTTATTGGTTTCCTTGACTAATATAGTTATATAGGTAATTGGTTATGTACTTTCTGAACCTGATTTCTATCTCTTAGAGGAATGGTGAATTGTGGATAGTCCATATTGATTCTTCTTCTTATTTATTTAAGTTGTAGGATGAATCATCCTAAATATGTACTATGTTGAAATGAACTTGTTTGTACATGATTTCTGGAAACTTGGTAAAATGACAATAAGGTATTTGATTTTGGAAGTAAATCTTTTTGTTTATGTAGTAAGGATAATATTGTATCTCAAATTTAGGAAGAATTTGGAAATAATTAAATTGTCAAGAGTTGTTGTAGATATAATTAAGTGATTGTTTGGCACAATACTTATCCGATATATTGCGTAGTTGATTATATTATGTTTTTCTTAAAATTGATTTCGATTTATCACCGTACTTCTTTTAGATTTGTTACTACATATGCTTATTTGTATGGTACATTAATTTTTTCATTAAAGCAAAGTTGTTTTAATGGAAAAATTAGATGAATGCACTTCATTTTAATGTTTATTGCTTATCATGCTCATTTCAATGAAGTGACCTGTGCTATTAATTTTTACAGATGGACTTTGTAAGTGATAAAAGAAGGAAATTTTTTTTACGATGTATTGGCTAATTCATAGTTTGGCTCTTACGTAGTGAAATCAGATTCATACTTGTATTGTATTGAAAAAAGTTGTATTTTGTTATGATCTTAATGCTGATTGGCATGAAGTATGTCTGAAATGCATAGATTGTAAACTATGTATTTTATCATGATGAATTGAAAAGTTTGGAGATATACTTCCAATAATTGTGTAAATTATCTTGTACTTTTATGAAGGAAATTTGGAATTTATCTTGTTGATATTCTTCATATTTGTTTGTATACTTATTATTGTTATCAATTAATAAGTTGGATGAAGGGAGTAGTTCAATCTCCCTTACTAGGATGCAACTTGTGTGTTGCATAAGATTTCATTCTCTATCTAAACAATTATAGTATAATAATGGAATTCTTATCGGACATACAATTAAACTATAGGAATTGTGAAAGATAAAAAGGGTATGATAGCCCTAACACTTAATCATGTAGAGGAAGACTCTTCCTCTTTCAAAAGAATGTAAAACAAAAGGAATGGTGTTTATGATCGTTAATCATTGTACTTCATTTTCCATGAAGTCTACTCTAGCTGAACCTATGTGGATGCTACACCTTCTTGAATAGTTAAGTTACATTAAACTAACCTTATGATGTTTGCTACCCTATTTTTGGATAACTGCTTGTTATGCCAAAGTTAATGAACATAAAATCAATCATGAGTTAATGAAGTTCTTAATATTAATCAGATTAATTATGGAAGAAGAACTTAAGGAATGTTGGATTTAGGGTTTTGCAAGGTTGTTGTAATCTGAATCTTAATCCAAATTTAATTATGTGTTAATGACCACCTAGGGGTATGTACATCATGATGAAGTAGTTCTGACAGATGTTGGCACATACCAACTGCAAGACTGTACCTTCGAGAAGACTAAGGACTTCTCGAGGATACAATGTTGCAGTTGACATGTGGCAACACCCTTCCGCATTTGTTCATCTAGATCTACACACATCTGGACTTGAATGTAGTTTCTCTCTAGGTCAAGTTAGTAGTGTGATTTGAATAGGAAGTATCTTTCTATGACTTAGGTTACCTAGGCATATTCGATCGACTTAGGTCGGTTGAGTATGCCCATATACCCTAAATCATCGTAAGCGTCTCCTATATATGAAATTTTTCACTAACCTAGGTTAGGGTCAAACCTTGGGCAAGTAAACTAACGTGTTAGTAAAGACCATTCTAGATAACAATAGAGTGAGGTGAAGGACATATTATGATTTGATGAGTATGTTGTCTAGGAATAGTAACATGAACAGTATGTTGGAAATATTTGGCAAAAGTATCGCAAGTTATCGGTCAGCATTGTCCTATGTCACCTATTTTAAAGAAATGTGATGTCAGATGAATATTGGTAACAAATATTTAGATAGGTTATTTAAACAGATCACTCAATACCTGAAATAGGGTAAGAAAACCAAGTATACGTAGTATACATAAAGTATTGTATACTTAAAGAAAAACATGAGAGATCACCAAATCGAGTGATGAAATGAGAGATTGGTAATTTACCGAGTCATTTACAACTTGCATATGGTTATCTCACATGAGATTGATTAGCATGGAATGTGTGTTCTAAATGATGTTTTATTTAGAACAGAAAATTGTGTAAAAAAATTTCCCTTGTTTCTAAAGTCATAAAATGGGAATGTTACACAATCGACATTGTGAGAAAACCAGACTGATCTTTACCTAACAACATCCATATTCAACAACCACTGCCACACAAACAACATAGTCGAAATTGAATCAATATAAGATAAAAAAACATAATCAAGTAAGGTAGGGTCAAAGAGAGGGCTTCTCATCAAGTAAAAATAACACTCACAACAACACAAAACTGATACAATGTTCCAAGGAAAAATCTTAACAACTAATTCCTTAGCTTCATTTCAGTGAAGATAGCCTTGTCCAGATGTTTCCTCATTTCCCAAATAGAGAGAAACCTACAAGGTATTCCTATGTGCTCAAGAAAAATGAATACAAGCTACAACCAAGCCAACCATGTACCCACTTAACAGAATCAAAGAAACAATCCATACGTAAGAAATAAAGGACTCCATCCCAGATTCGAACAAGATGAAGGAAATTCAAAGGGAGGTTCAACCCCAAGTCGGTTCTCAAAATTGAACCCAAAAGAAGGAGAAGAGTAAAATCAAACCCTTCTAACTCATATACTTTAATTAACTAAAACATAACTAATCCATTCTTTCAACAACTTCTACAGATGTAAATCAAAATATTATTCACAAACTAATTCATACATGGAGGAGAGAGAGAAACATCAATATCCTCACACAATCCCAAGAGAAGAAGTTAAATCGTAATTTACTATATTTCGAGAAAGGAAGAATAAAACCAAATGAAATCCTCTCTTAACAGTTCCAAAAATTTCATAAATTCAAAATGTATTAAGCTTAGAAGGTGTCAACATATCACTGTTGCTTTAAAAAAAGTTTGAATCCACAAGAAAACAATGAATCCAAAGACCCATTTCAACATAACTTAACAGTAGTGATAAAATTCGAAGCCACTTCAAATTTTAACTAAAACATCAATTTTTCTTACCTTCTCCTAACAAAGGAAGATATTCCCAATCAAATTTTTAAACCAATCATTATTTTTCCTTAAACCATTTTAGCACAAGAGTTCAAAAGTCCACACGACTTAAGCAACCTTCCAGTTTCAAATAAATAAACATGATTTACTCAACATGCATCAAGAAAAATACCCATTTTGAATCTTTTCCAAACAATAAACTCAAGAAGAAGATCATAGAAAAAATACACCAAGGCATTTCCACAAAACCATTTGTTTCTAAGAGAAGAGTTATTTTAATGAAGACACTTAATAAAAATTAGAACTATTTAACAAGAAGAGCCTATCATGCCTGATAAAATTTCTTATTTATTTACAAAAGATCTCCAGCCAAGCTTCTCAAAATCTCTTCTTTTCAACCAACATCAACATTCAAATATCCCAACTTCCTCTACATTTCCACAAGTTCAAAAACAACCCGAAGATACCCACGATTACAATGGGTCGAAAAACAAGCTTGTTGGTTCAAAGAACCTAAACTCTCATGCAGAGCAAAAACCAGAAAGATCCAAATGACCAAAAACTTTCTCCAATTCCTCCTGCCTAACTCCTAGGTAGTTTCCTCCACTGATCCCGAGGCTATTGAATGTATTGAATGCATTGAATGTATTGAATTCTATTTCCCCCTCTTTCCTTATGTCACCGCCACTTCAAATTTGGTGAAACAAAATTCAAGAACTCCATTCATTTTAAATTTAGCAATGATTCCAACTAGGCATCCCACCATATTCTTATTCCTCTACCAATATTGGCAAATTTAAGATGTAAGGAATGAAATCAATTCACATTAATAACTTAGAAACCACCGCCACCAACCTTCCATTTGTCAAGTGACCCATAGGTCCCATTTTTATCTTAGTAATAGTTTAGGTTACATTAGCATTGGTTAGGTTTTTCCACCTTAGTTCTTAGGTCATTAGGATTTATCTTAGGTTAGTTCAAGACTCCTAGCCATATAACATACCTCCTTAGGTTAGGTCATCACCTCTTAGATTATAATTTATATAAGGTAGGAAACCACAACCTAGTTTTAGGCATCAACCAAAATAGTTTAGTAATAGGTCCTAGGTAAGTATTATTACCTTAGGTAAAAATCCAATATGGCAGCATTATAGTTTGGGTCAGATACAAATAACAACATGCATTCTGACCAAGGTTAAGGCATTTTACTTATTATGCCACCACATATCCTTAATCTCCTCATGCTGATCAACATTACAAAACATTAATAAAGGAGGTCCAAATTTACAGTTTGTAGCATGATGCCGAGTAAGGACACCTGAAGCTAGGTCCTTCACAATTTATAACAAAATACTACTCAGTTCCATAATATGTTTCATTCAACATGTCAATTAACAAGATGACAATAAAGAAGAACTAAAGCATACCTTGGATCAATGGAATTGATTCAAGGTGTGCTATTAGCATATGGAAAATGTGAAACAACAGTATAGATTTACAACCTATATTTCACATAGCATAATGGTTTCACTTCCAAGTAAACAAAATTACAGCTAGCATGAATTTTGAACAATAATAACTTATCCATTACAAACATGATTTTCAACGTCAAAATAATACACCTTCCTAAGATAAATCACATGTCAACATTTTAAATGTCAAAAATGAAAGTCATCATAGTAAAAGTTATGACCAAGATGTTACACAATCCTTTCCAAGTGAAATTATGAAGATAGATTTGGGTGAATGATTTCTTATAGAGACAACCAAATCCGTTGGTGTATGATTTATTCTAAGGTTGGGTGTCGATGTGAGATGAAGCATGATGAATGCCACCATAGATGATATTGGTGCAAAGATGAGGTAGAATGAAATGAATGATATCCTTGACATTTGGTTTGTATATAGGTGCTTTTTCAGGTCTACCAAGTCTTAGGCATGGGAATATAGTTTAGTGTTAGAAGGCGATACTCCCTAGTGAAAAATTATTCATTACTTTTTATATATAATCATCATTATGAAGCTTAGACGTGGTAAAAAATGAGCTATTGGATGGTTGAGATGAGTCTTATGTGGGAATGAGCACATCATTAGGGTGATAATTCATATTTCATGCTTTGAATGGTGGGATGTCTACGGGGAAAGTTAGAACCTTCCCCTCATTCTCGTATTTCATACATCAATGGAGGTTAGAAGGGACACAACGCATAGTGTGGATCCAAGGTCATACCAATAAGACATTATATTAAAACTCCCCTTCAATAATATAGAATATTTCATGGAGGAGTTTTTCACCAACATGAATGGGAAGAATAACAATACCCAAGGCAGGGGTGATAGCATCATTGAAAGAATGTAAGACCATGAGTGATTGGGTGATAATGGATTGAGGGAGATTGATTTGGTTGAAATTATGGGATGATATGATGTTGATGTTAGATCCATTGTCTATCATAGATCGATGAATTAAGGTCTCATTTATAAGAACAATGATGAATAGGGGAGGGTCATGGTTTTCTTGTGTGATATCCAAAATCTTAGTGTCATCAAAAGATATGGAATTCAAAGTAGTAAGAAACCTAACAAGAGATACAAAGGGTTGATCCTCATTATTAGTATTAGGTATGCATTTAAATGAGGGCCTTCCTATTATCCAGAGAGATTTGAATAAGCTCATAGAGTGAAATATTAACCGGAGCCTAGTGGATTTGTTTTGTTATACTATAGTCAAGAGAAATAAGCTGAGGGGCAGCTAAGATGAACACCATTTATTTGAATGATGAAGATGGTTAGGTGGGCTCTTTAGGAGGATAGGTAGTAACCACCTTGGAATTTGGTGGAGTGGGTGGAGGAAATTCTCGATAAGAATGGGTGGTGACCCAAACAACATCAATGTAGAGAGGAGGATGTTCCTCAAGATGATCTAAAGTAGGTGAAGGAATGACAACATAAGTCTTAGATGAATGGGGATACTTATATATTTTAGTATATGAAGGTTGGGATGAGGATGTTGATATGGTTTATGGAATGGTTGGTTCTCCCTCATCAAGGAGTTCATCTTTAATGATAAGGTTATGTATGATGGTTTAAAGGGCCTTATAGTGTTCAGTGTCATTCACTAGTGTATGATGGTATGCAAAAATAAGGTTATATTCAAACCATGATGGTCTATATGCATTTGTGTCAAAGGTTTTGACTGATGGTAAAGTGAGTTTCCAAATCTTGGAGTAATTATTAAAACATAGTTGTATAATACCCCAAGGAATAGGTGATGATGTGGCTATAGGTGAAGGGTTTTGTGATGAATTTAATGATTGTTTAATGTGATGTGGTTTTATGGGTGCCCTTAATCCTATATTATATTTGGAAGAGGATGGAGATGATTATGTTTGATATTGAATCTTTGTTAATGATGTGGATGACTTGGACTCTATTTTGGGAGATGGTTTAGAATAATTCATTGTTGTGTTGTCTTACTAGTGGCGTATGTTTTTATGAAGGGGGTGGTCCCAAAATAGAATAAGATGTTGTGGATTTAATAGGATTGGTCTTTAGGGAATGAATATCTATATTTTTTTGTGGATGTGTGGGAGGATTTTTATTAAGGATAACAAGGTTTTTAGTTTTTTCTTACGAATTTTTTTCCTTGGTGGAAGTAGTGGCATATTTGGTTAGAGAATCTATGGTGATTGGTTTTGGTAGCAATGTTTGTAATATTGATGATGGGAGGGGTTTATGCATGAGGAATTTAACGATGTCTAAAGGGGTGGTTTATTGTGTGGTTTTATGATGAACACGTGTAAGTGTTTTAGGTGTCGTTGATATGACCGGAGTGTCACTTGTGCTTGTATTGATTGGGAGTTTTCATAGTATGTAATGGTGTAGTCATAGGTGTAATCTTAGATGTTGATGTGGATGTAGTCATTCTTGGGGTAGAAGTTGGCATAGGTGTTGAGGATGATGATGTGGTCATAGTTGTCATAGATAAAGAAAGGGATTCAAGATGAAGTTATAAGATGAAGGAGTGGTTATAATTGAGTATAATAAATATGTGGTCAACGTGATGGTTGGATATGGGTATGAAATAGATGTAAGTGTTGTAGATGATGATGTTTTTTGGATGATGATATCAAAATTTAGTCTATATTGTTAATGATGTGTGCATTAGGTGCTTGGGATGTAGAAGGTTGAGTCTCACTATTAGGTGGATCGTTAGCAAAAGGTTTCTTGAAGACATACTAAGGTTGATTAGGTGGCGCATTAGGGTTTTCCACTTGGAGGTCACCTGAGTCTATGAGTTTTTGAACCAAATATTTAAACATGTGAAACCTTTCAATATAATGGCCGTAGACTCGGTGATATTTACAATAACGTTCTTCTCGATACCATGTTGATTTAGGTCACATCTTGTCAAATGCTCTAATGCATGGAAATCGAATGAGATTGACTATTAATAAATTTTTCAAAAATTAAACTCTATGATTCTCTAAGAGGGGTGTAATTCGAGGTTTCTCTAGGAGCTCTTTGTGGGGACTCCATGTGAGAAAGAGGTGCAGATGATGACTTGAGCACAATGGCGTTAGTAGTGGTTTTAGATTTGTCATTATGTGTGGATGATTTTGTAAACTCCATCTTAGGTTTGTTGGATCGAAGTTTAAGATGACCTTTCTCAAGGGCACGAAATTCAATTTTACGAGTCATAGTGAATGCCTCTTCAAATGTCTTAAAATATTTAATTTGAAAAGTCAAAGAGATGTGCTTCACACAAGACCATGAAAATAATTCAATAATCTCATTTTTTTGGAAGGGAGAATGATATTTGATTAATAATGTAATGCCATCGTGTAATGAAGTTGGAAATAGATTCATCATCATATTGTCATATAGCATAAAGGTTGGTGATGGTAATTTTACGTGCAATTTTTATTGAAAAGTGTTCAAGGAATAGTTGCGCGAGTTGAGTGAATGTGAATAATGAATGTTGTGGGATGTTATTATACCAATCGAGGGATGGTCTGGCCAAAGACATGGGAAACATGTGTAGCATAAGATCTTGATCATGAGAAATAAGATAACACACATGCCTAAAAGCACGTAAATGTTGTTGAGGATCCTCCTTACTATTGAATTTAGAAAATTTAGGCATTTCCTAGTGAGGAGGATAAGGTTTGACCGGAATAGATGGGTTGATAGGTTCATTACAAATGTGGTCGTATGAAAAATGGTCTTGGATCCAAAAATTTTTGCTTCAAGGTTATCCATTCCGATCAATAATGCTTATAAGGGATTGTTAGACAATTAAGATGTTGATGGATGAGTTTGAGATTCATACAAGGTGGATGGTTTAGGTTTTTGGTAAGTTTGGTAATTTTGGGGATGTGTTGGTGTTGGTGGAGGTGGTTGATAAATGGGAATATTATTAATTGGTTGTGATTTAATGGGTTGGGATAAATTTTGATGTTGAAATATGGGGATATGGTAAAATTGGTTTGATTGGGTTGGTTTTCATGAAATAGGAATGTTTGTTTTATTTTCTATGGGGTTGGTTGGGATGTAATTTGTAGATGGTTGGGAGATTTGATTTGGTTAATAAGGGAATATGTATTGATAAGAATGGTGAGTGGGTGGTTGATAAGTTTTCATTGATTCATATGGTTGAGGTCGTGAGGTGATTACATTGGCATGGATGTGCAAGGTATAAATAAAAGGAAAGGTAGTGTGATGTTGTTCGGATATAGGAGGAGGAAAGGATGACTCTTGAGATGATTGGATAGGAAGGGAGGTGATTGTAGTGGAAAATGAAGCGATGGAAATGGAAGAAGGAATGGTATTATTGACGCAAGGAAGGTTGGGTGGAATAGGAACCACCAATTGAGTGGTTTGATGATTGGTTGTATTAGAAGAAGATGGTTTATTGGGGTCAAATTCATGTTGGTATTTGGCAATCTCACTCATATCTCTTGGAAAAAAAAGTGTGAGTTAAGAGGTAAGAACTTGAGTGGACTCTTAATTACAATGATATGTATAAAGTTATTATAAAGGGTTTCCATCAATGGGGAGATTAGTGATCTTACAAAGAATATAATTTTGAAGAGCCATTGATTTACATCAAAAAGCTCCTGAAACTCCATAGATCCATGAGGGATGAGGGGAGGCCTAGAAGCATCGATAGAGGAAGAGGATGGAAGAGTGGCTGGTCTAAAAGGAATGGGATGATGTTAGAGGAAAGGATTGGTTTCTTCATGGGGATTGGATATAAATAATTGCACCTTCTGAAGAGGAGGGATGGTAACCATGGTTGACATGACTAGAGGACAAGAAGTGAGAATGGAAAGTGTGGATGTTTGTTGAATGGTAGCAGGAACGATACATTATTCGCTATGTTTTGTTCCATTTTCTTAAATTGAGATATAGTGATAACTAGCATGAAATAAGAAAAGATAAAAATATGCATATTTCTTACTGAGAACAAGCAAGTAACACAACAATTTTTTTCTAATCTTGATTAACTTAAGATGTGAAAAAGAAATGAAAAATAGGTTTATGGGGTAACTAGGAAATAGAAATCTATAGATTGTTTCTGTAATTTTGGTTGTGGAATTATTGATATACTTGAAGGTATGTGAGGCCCAAATCTATGTAGGATTTAAAACGCATCCAAACCAATGTGGCGGATTTCCTATTGGGTGATGAAATCCCATTCGGTTCGCCTGCGGTAGGGAATTTATAGATGTGTAAATTGATGTGATATTTTAGTTGTGTGTGATGGAGTGAAATGTAGATGATTTTAAACCCCTTAGTTAAACTAAATTTTCAAACAAGGATGTAAGGTTTCATTTTAAATCCAAAACAAAATGTGGAATTTGATGAGAACAAGTAAGAAAGAAAGGGAAAATATGATGCAAAAGGAGAAACTAAGACAAAAGGGGAATACCTAGTTTTCACTTTTCCTTTTTATCGGATCTTCAAAAGAAACACACAAGGAACCAAGAAATCCACCATACAAGAAAGAAAGTAATGTAAACTACTATTTGTATGAGAATCCTATAGAAGATGCTAGCATTTTTGCATTATAATATTTCAAATGATATGATCCTGCAAAAAAAAGGTTATTCTTTTACCTTGTAGACAAAATATTAGATAAATGGATAGTAAACGATCATGGTTGCATTTTATTTTCAAGATCGCCCGAAAGTGCAATAAAATATCATACACGATATGATCGGAAAAGTTGTTTAAAATGTAGATAAATCTAGCAATTAATTATGATTACTAAAAATGAGATTAAATCTAATAAAATGCATTGATTAATAAGCTAATTACAAAGTGGATTGATTAGCTAGCATAAGATATCAACACAAATTTCAGACCATGATTTTTTTTTTTCAAGGGATAGATAAATTTGCTCTAACACATGTATAGTATTGGTGATTTGGGATTTGGGTCGAAATGAAGGGTGAAAAGGACAATTACAGGTTTTGGGAAGGGTCTCTGGAGGACTAGGATGAAGAGGAAGGGAAATTTTAGGATCGAAATGATGAAATGGAGAAACTAAATGTATAGGGTCAAAGGAGAAGAATGATAAAAAGGAACACTATGTGACAAATTTGGAGTTATGTGATGGAAAAGATGGAAGTTACTATTTCACCATTTTCTTTACATTTTGAATTCAATGAAAACCTTATTGTAGAGTTTAGGTGAGGTTAGATGGGGCTAAAGAAGGAGATGGCGAGGTATGTGGGAATACTGAGAACACTCAGAGAGGTGGAAGGGCCAGGATAGGTGATCTGATAAATAGGTGGGTGAGGTTTTGGTTTTGTCAGAAAGAAGGCTATGGAGGAATGGGAATGTTAATAGAAGAATGATAAAAAAATGATAACAACTCTATGAACAAAATAGGAATGGAAATGATTAATGATAAAACACTTACCAATGTTATAGGTCCAATGGTTGGGTGGTGGTGATGATCAGTTGATGGAATGGAGCTTTGTGCAATAGTGACACTTCTCGGAATGTTACCGTGAGTGCTAATGCTTCTAGATCTGTCCCGTACTCATTATGGATGTCTGGGTGTGTGAAAAAGAATATGGTTCTGCTTGCATGTAGCTCTATTCTTGTCTTCCTGCTCTCAAAATATGCCAACCCAAAAAAAAGGTTGCTTATGTGAATAAATGGTAACCAACGATGGTTCCGGTTTGACCAAATGGGCATTTAAGGCAGGATTCCCTAGGTTTAATCAAATGGGTAGATCTCTCTTATTTCTTGGGCCAAGTTTTTTTATTCTTATGGATTAAAATGGAAACTTCCCTTCTAATCAACGAGAATGTGGTTAGAGAAATCTTAGGTATTGATTTTAGGGTTAGACAAAATCTTAGCTCATTAAGGAAAGTAAGACTTAGTTATTGTTAGTTATGGAAACATGCCAAGAATAGGTCTAGGGTGAGGTGGTTGGATGAGGTGTCTAGGTGAGGTGGTGGGGTAGAAATTAAGATAATTAGATAATAAACATTGTGATGATATATATTAATTAAATTAAATTAATAGTGATGTGGGATGGAAGGGGCCTTGGTTAGGTGAGTATGTTTGAGCTAGTTATTTGACTAGGGACCAAGGGGAGTGTGACCCAATTTTGGTGTCTAAATTTTTCCCCTTATTTACGTAGCTTGTATTGGTAAGCAACGCTGAAAAAAATAAGATGTGGTTGCCCCATGTGTGGGTGAAGGTGATACCCTAAAACTAGGAACTAATGAGGTAGAAGACATAATCGGTGATTGGTTTGATAAAAGGTGGATGTGATGACGAGAAAGGTGCACAACAGGGGGTAAGGTCTAATCAAGTAATCAAAGTAATGGGATAGGGTCAAAGGTAGTGATAAATCGATCACACAAACGTATAAAGTGTGGGTATCGAAGTTGAAGAGCATGCAAACTCTACATTATCTAAGGTCGATAGGTTTATCCAAACAAGGTTGAGGTGATTCTAGTATCTAAGGTATAGGATATGGTGCAGAAGCACATCATAGGTCAAGGTGAATGTGTAGGTATGTTCTGGTACACCAAAGGTTGGGTCAAGATAAATGACATGGCAATAGGCAAGGTAAGGTCATTAGGTCAAACAACACGAGTAACAATGTCACAAGGTATAGCGAGCACATGAGTTCATAGGTCATTAACAATGTTCCAGGTCTAGGTAGCTAGGTCACGACATGGGTCAAAGCCGAGGTATATGTATAATAAAAGTCCCTAAATGCAATGAAGGATAGGTATAAGTAAGGTAGGTGTGGAGGTAGGTTGCGATAAGGGTGGGTAAGGTCAAACGGTGGCTGGGTTGGTTAAGTTGGGTCATAAATGGGGAAAGGGTATTTGATAGGAGTATGACAGGTAACTGATGCCAGTCATACTAAACCGGTGACACTCTAGATAAACCTACCATGGTTTGTTAGGTTACATGACCGATTTTGGTTTAGGTACAACCGACCACGGAGGCGAGTCAAACGTTGATGTGGGTATATAAAAGGAAAAATTCATATAATACAGATTCATTTGTACATTTTGGATTTTGGGAAAATGACAGAGCGTTGAATGAGTTGTGCTTTGTCGAGAGGAAAGGACGAGGGATGATATCCTGCTAAGGTGGAGAGATCCAGTTGGTTACAGGTTCTAGGTAGACAAGTCCATGAGATCAGGTAGAGTGAGGTGATTGGTAGAGAGGTTGGAGGTTGATTTGGACATGGTAGAGGTAGGAAAGCGTTCGGTGGACTACCAACACAAAGGTGGCCAAATGTGCCACCGTGGAGGTAACGTCGAGAAGAGGTAAGATCTAATCTATTCATTGTTATTTGATATAGGAAGAAGGAAATGTAGAGGGGTAGAGGTAGGGAGGTTAAAATAAGTGAAATTTGTGGTTAAATAAATGAAAGAGGGGGTGGGAAAGGTCAGAGGTAGGGGAAGAGGGTTGGGGAGGGACTTAGGTGAGGTGTGGGTAGGTTCATAGGGAAAATGGGAAAGAAATTAGGTAAAGGAAACGAGGGTTTTGGGTCCAGGCACGGTAACATTTACCGAAACCGGTCAAGGTATGGCTGATGTCAGTCTTGTTACACCGACATCGGTCAGGGATGAGGGGAACCGGTGTCGGTTATAATGGATTAGTGATGGTCAGGAGTAACCGGTGCCGGTTAGGGTAAAAAGGCTAGAGGTCTAGGAAGGGTAAGGGGAAAGGTTAGGTAAAGTGGGTAAAATAGATAGCAGGTGGGGGGAAGGGAAGAAGGGAGGGGTTAAAGGTCAATGTTGGGTAAAATAAAGTTTTAATAATGTGTGTGATTGGTTGAATGCAGGCCAAGGACCAACTATGGATGAGAGATAGGGTACCTCCCTTAATTGAATGCATGTCAAGGACCAACTATGGATGAGACCAAGTTTGATAAGGTATCTCCCTTACTCATGGAGGTACAAGTGGGTGTGATAGCCGATGACTGGTACCATGTTGTAGAGGTTGGCCTGATTGGGGTCAGACACTACCGAAATGTAGTCTAGGAGCCAAGTTTTATGGTCACTCTCATCGACAGATGGGACTCAATGACCAATACCTTCCATCTACCGATGGGTGAGATCATAGTCACCCTGGAGGATGTGTATAGGATCCTGTGGCTACCGATAGTGGGGATGCAGGTGTATTCTATCTCCTCAGAGGCCTCTAAGGAGTTGATGTTGACCATGTTTGGTAAGGGGCTGGTAGAGATGAGGTTCCATAGTGCCAGTATGAGCTATGGAGATATGTACCGGGCCCATCTGGAGGAGATGAGGCTAGTAGTACTACCGATGGAGGCAATGCTGCTACTTTACATAGCTGAATGCAGAGGGTGGGAGATTCCCATGATCATTTATGGGGGTTCTACATGACATGGTGGAGGACAAGACTAATTTTGCATGGTTGTCTATGTTGGTATCCAAATTTAATCTCCATCACAACTCGAACAACATCATGAATCTGCACAAGACACTCAAGGACAGATAGATGTTTTGTATGTCATTTGTAGCTGAGGAGAACACCTATCTACTTGTTTGCATTCAATAATTGAGGGAGTGGATAGCACCTTCATAAGGGTTTTGATCTAACCCTCACTATTCTAGGTTGTGCCTATCAACCAAGGTAAGAGAACCTATATTGCAGCCCCTATATGGTAAGGAGATGAAGATATCCTTGTGTTTTGCATATGATGTGGAGGAGGCTTTGTGAAAACATGATCAAATATCCATTATCCAAACTCAAAGGATCTGTCACTACTAAATGATGGAAATATTATCAAAACAAAGCTAGAGTTGCTAAATACATGATAAAACCCTGATCAACTTTGTGCATTTTTGTGAAAGGGTTGAATTCTTTTGTTGACACACAATGCAGATACATGGGTATTATAGGTAGGATGAGTTAGTTTAAAATGAAATTATGATGAGAGACCTTGGAACAAGAGTAGCTAGAAATCATCACCTTCTTTGGGAAACCTTGCAAAAGAATTACAACACCTAAACAACAGAAATGTTTCAATGAATTTGAAGTTTTCTTTCAACCAGGATGTGTGCACAATGGATGCCCAAATCTGCTCTATTCCATACAAAATTTGATATCCTGCCAAAAAGGATTGAAGAAAAATATCAATAAAGCATTCAAAACCCCTTGTTAGATCATGTCCTAAGGTACACCCAAAGGTTTACAAACACCCTCAATTTACAAGGAAGGTAAGATGAGTTTAAATCTGTTTATCTTCACTCAAATGAATACTCTTCTGAATGAAAGATTGTAGATGCCTTCAAACCCTCTACAAGAAATGAGACCATGCATGACCAATAAAGATCCAAAACACAATATTGCAACATGAGCATGAAACACAGATTAAAAACATACTGAAATACAGGTGTATGCAAGCTTTGCCAAGAGATAAAACCAGTTAATCCAAGAATTTGATCAAATATATCAGCAAGGGAATGTTATTTAGACAATATCAAAGCTTGTTGATGGATTTATAGCTGAAACCAACTCAACATGATCAACATTTGATGCAAACTGGAATAAAAATGGCTCTCAGCAAAAAAAAAGAAATGGACTTCTTCCAGTTTTTCCCTGTGGAAATTATTCTCTCCTTTCTCCAAAATTCTCAACAGACCTCCAAAAATGCTTCCAAACTGCATCATATACCCTATTCCAACTTGGATCCTTGCATCCCAAGCAAAGAATATGCCAAATGGATCAAATTTGTTACAAAACCCTATCCATTTGATGAAAAATGATATAAAACTATGAAACAGCTCACCAAATGCCAAAGATGCACAAATATTTTAAATATTGCATGAACTCAGATCCTTCTCCATCCCAGGGTCATTTTTTTGGCATTCCACCATGCCAACATGCATTTGCAATCATTTTTCACCTTTTTCACTCATCATTTTTAACTCTACAACTTTTCATTTTACCTTTCACGTTTTTTTCATGGATTGAGAAAAATATCTCATGAAAAACACTATAGGGCACCAAATTATCTCAAATAAATGATACCATTATGTTCAGAAGGTCGACGGGATGTAGATTCATATTAAATTTCATGTGTTTTGGTGCAAAAATGATGATTCCACACTTCTTGGAGCTCCAATGGCGCCCAAAAAATGAAATTACACAACTACCGTTGATTAAAATCAACTTTAAATGCCACCCTCCACGTGGCAGATCCAAATCCTCTCTCAAAATACCAAAATTACCTTTTTTCCTTTGGATAAGGTGTACACGTGTCCAAAAACCATTGGCACGTGTCCCTCCCTTTTAAAATTTGCATTTTAAACCCTTTTTGATCTCGGGAAAATTTTGAAAATTTTCCCCGCGAGCCCCTGGATGCACCACGTGTCCTCTCGTGGGCCCTACCAAAACCATGGGCCGATTTGATGAGTTTTGCCACATTTTTGAGAAAAGGATAATTTTCTAAAAATTCTCCGCACCCCGAACACTGCTACCGCTTATACCACGTGGCGGTTTCCTATTCACTGCGGAACCGACCCCTCCTTTTTCCTTTACTCCTCTCGTGAGTCACAAAATCCCTTATGGGCCCACACTTCTTCCTTTTCCGTTTGAAACATGCCACGTGTCACCCCCTGATTGGATGCGGGGGCACACCTCCAAATTTTCCCGCGGGCTTATTTTTCACCTTGAGATTTTTCGCTAAAATTTTGCAAAATTTTCAACTTTCTCTCTGCGCTCCAAACCTCCACCAAATTTAGGACACGTGTCCTATTTTTGTTGGACGTGGGCCTATTCTTCATTTTTTACTCTTTAAACATAGAGGCAAAATTTGCAAACTCCTCCTTCGGCCCCTTCCTCCATTTCATCCCCGTATATGTGTCACCTTCTCATTAGGTGCGGGCCATCGGGTCCAAATTTTTCTTTGAGGTTTTGAGCCAAAAATTCAAAAAAATTCAACTCTTTGCTTCCCTGCTTGACATCCCTATGCCATGTGTCACCCTTCCATTGGGCGCGGGTCTTCGGGCCGAATTGTAACTTTAACACTTTGAAGTTAAAAGACTTTGAAATTTTCACAAATTCCACCCATCCATGCTAACTTTCTTGGACACGTGTCCACTTTGTATTGGGTGCGGACCCCAGAAAAAATTTTCCTTTTGCATTTTGAAACCAAAATTTTCAAATTCTTCTAAGTTCCCTCTATTCCGGTTGATCTCCCTGGACACGTGTCACCTTTCCAATGGTTGCGGGCTCGTGGGCCAAATTTTTCCCCTGACACCCCGAGCCAAAAAACACCAAAATTTTCCAAGTCCATGACCATCCGCCTAGCCCTCCTGGACGTGTGTCATCATGCCATTTGCTGCGGGCCTTCGGGTAAAAACTTAATTTTGAGAAATTTTTCCAAAATGGAAGAAAAATTTCCTAAGTTACTTCTGCCACCCACCAATCCTCGACCAATCATATCAGGCCACGTAAGCACATCCCTGTGACACTGCGGGGCTGCGGGGAAAAATTTGATTTTGAGAAATTTACAAAAATGAAGGCAAAAATTTTAAGTGACCTCCGCCACTCGATGCTCCATCTGTCCAATCAAATCATGCCACGTAGGCATAGTAGGCAAATGCAGGGCCACAGAGAAAATTTTCCCTTCGCCAAAAATTGAAAATTTGACAAGTTATAACATTCTTTCCAACCGCACCCGGCCAATGAGAGCCTGCCATGTCAGCATAGAGTTTAAATGATAAATTTGACGGCCCGAGAGCACATCAAAAATGTGAAAAATTCAGGGAATGCCCTAGAAACTAAATTTTTGACAGGGAAGGCAAAATTCTTCATTTTAAACCAACTGAATCATCTCTTGACATCATTTGTGACCTTGGGATTGGGGAAATACTTGCACAAATTCAAGATTTGATCAATTTCAAGCTCTTTCATGATTTGGCAAAGGAGAAAATAGTACAACCCGTGAAAATGAATAAATCAGGGCATGAATGGGGGGGAGAACTTGGATTTTACTTCAATCTAGGCGTAATAATGACAATGAGGGCATTTTGAAAACATTCAACTGGATAAAACGAGCGACAGATCTTCAGCTTGAGCCACAAGGACATTTTGGAGTAAAAATGGAACATGGAGAATTAGAGTAAAGTGTGCAAACCCATAAATTACACCAACAATCTACATTCTTGGTTCAGTTATAGAGAGAGTTATGGGCTTATGGGCAGTTACGGAGATTTAGCCTGTATTGTAATTTCCTACTTCATTGTTGGGCATATGAGCACATTGTGTGTGCTTCCTTCTAGTATGCCCTAGGCTGATGCATTTGAGTAGGTTTTGTGTGGGTGGGATTAAGGTGATGGGTACCTATGATTGGGGAATGCCAAGCTGCTAGAGCTACACATGATGTAGCCTATTATATGCGATTACTAGAGGGGTTATCTAGCATGGACATTATTTGGAGGCCCTATGTGGGTTTTCCATCATATGGGTGGATGGAAGAGGAGCTACAAGAGCTATAGCTACTCTAAATGATATATGGGCAGCGTGTAAGAGAGCACAAGATAATACCGATTGACAAGGTGGGATGTCAGTTTGGGCTAATGTAGGATATACATCCACCCTTCCCATAGTATAGGAGGGATGATGTGAAGAAGCCTCCGCCTCCATAGCCGATGAAGTGCCGATAGGGTAGGATGTGTAGGTGAGCTACCGGTGGATTGATGATGCTGGGGTGACTGATAAATATAGGCAGTGGTGGGCTGCACATTTACAAGAAGTACCACCGAGGCCGAGGTAGCAATATTTAGCCACCATCACTATTCAGAGGGATGCCCTACAGGTACAGTGGTTACCTTGATTACACAGTTGGGGATAGTATAGGGGTAGCTGACATGTTCAGAGGCACAATTTTCTATGTTGTAGGCACAAGTGGCCACTCTACAGGCCTAGGTAGCGCAGGGACAAGTACCCATACATGGTGGAGATGGGGATGGGGTACATGTGGCCTCTCAACAAGTGCATGTTATAGGTTTATAGGGCTAGTTGGCCACTACACTGGTGCAGGTTATGGCCCTTTAGGCCTAGATACAGCCAGAGTAGAACAAGGTCCCTTAAGATAGTCATAGGCATAGGGACAGGGTCCCTTTTTATAGGGACCAATAGGACAGGGTTCTAAGAGACAGGTACAAGGGTCGAGGATGATGACACCACCACACAGATAGTACCAATAGGCAGGTTGAGGGATGCCTTAGGTGAGGTTAGGTATTATCATGATATTTTGATGGCCACAAGGATAGATTTTCTATCCTATGGGGAGTATAGAGCACAAAGAAGCCTTAAGTGAGAGGACTAGGTCACGTACCCATAGTGTAGAAAGTACAGGGGGCGGTGATCCCTGAGACAGGGTCAAGGTGAGACTACCAGTACATGGAGGCTAGCTTCAGGTGAGGGAACATCAAATGAAAGATCAGGGTGAGGTGGAGAGAGGTTGGTTAGGCACCCCACCGGAGGGGAGACTAAGAGATGTTGAGAGATTGTGATTACTATTTGTATCTATGTTCACATGTATTTTTACATAGATTTTTTGATTCATAGATGATGGTATTTATAGTATGGATGGTGTACATGTTTTAATTTGCATTGCTATATATAGATAGGTGGAAATCAAGTGGATTAGACCTTATAGATTCAAGGTCATGTAGGCATGGCGGAGTCAAGTTTGTTTAGGCATGGATGGATTCAAATCATAGGCATGGATCGAGTTAGGTTGGTGTAGGCATGGTTGAGTCCGGTTGGTTTAGGTATGATTGATTCAGTTTGATAGGCATGGTTCATTAGGTTTATTAAGTATGGTTGAGTTTCTAATTCATTAATTTGTGTAATTAATGATGGTATGGATTGTGTTAAGATGATTTGTAGGAAAATGTATGATTATGGTAAATAAATTGTAGACATGATGAAATGAATGTATGAGTTATGATGGTAAAGATGTGTAACAATTGTTTCTTGTTTGGTGTAATTTCCAGTTATTAATATAGAAAGGAAACTAACTAGGGTAGAATGTGAATAGGAAAGGGAAAGAGGGAATTGGTTAGGGTAGAGAGTGGCTGAGCTAACCTCCAAGGGCCCCATGCCCTTGAAGTGTTGCCTACATAGTCCCAACGAAAAGGGACCTCAGGCCGATGTAGTTCTCCCATAAGCTAGGGAAGATTAGGACGAAGTAGCGAAATGGGTTGATGGGTGCTAGGCATGGGTGAATGTAGGTCATAGGCATGATTTGATTTTAGGTCATAGGCATGGTTGAGTGGTTTTTAAATATAGGTGTTGACGATCTAGCCTCAGATAGGACAAACAAGTAATGAGGAAGGTGAATGGTAAGAGGTGGTAAAAAGAGCCACTTAATTGATAAGAACCCTAATGAGTCGATCATACCTAAGAGGGGATCATGAACAAAATACCATAAAGGCATTGCATAATAGACCATTCTAAGGAGAATAAAGTGACATAATCATGAAATGTCATGTTTGTGGAAAGTCCCTTTAAGTAACGAGGAAATTAGGCTAAAAAGGAAAGGAGGTGAGAATGGACACTTGAGTGTAACTTAGTGTATGACAGCTTTGTTTGTCGGAACAATAAACCCGAGATCAAGAATAGGCAAGTCCATGAAAAAAATTTCATATTTTTATTCATTTGTGTGTTTTTAATAGACTGATCGATGTGGGAAGTCTATATGGGATGAATATATTATCTCCTTGAGGTATTCATGAAGTTGATCGATGCGGGAAGTTTATAAATATTTATTATATTTTTGTAATGAATTTATATAGTTATCCTTCAAGGGAGAAGTCTATTGATAGTGGTGGAATTAGAGTAAAGAGATGTCCCTTTTGAGGGAGTCATCTTTTGTTGGAAGTTTGACTCAAGGAGTTATATCCCTTTTTTATTTTTAGATGTTTAAGTCATAGACAAGACTATAGAGGAAGATTGGGTTCTTGTTTAGAAGACAAGACTGTAACACACAAAAATTAACTATGAGAGAGATGGTTTCAAGTTAATGAACGACCATGGGATTCCATCTTGAAGAAGACAAAAATTATCCATGAGAATCATGCTACGAGTAGAGCCATGGTACTCATATTGAAGATAGGGCTGAAAGGTGATGGATATCACATGATTCTTTTTGAGTCATGGATCCTAAAAATGGGTAATATGGAAGATGAACAACGCTCACGGGCAAGTGATCAATTGACAGAAATTAATATAGGACTTGATATCAACAATATAATGGTCGAAGATAGAAGGCAATAAGGGGATCAGTTTGGGTTTACCTTCGAGTGAAGAGAAATGATAAGAACCTTATTCATAGGCATAGGTAACGATATAGGGTCCAAGCCAATTAGTAGTAAATTTTCCCCATTTACTTTTCTCCTCTTTGGTTACATGTTGATTTTATTTTAGGATGAGGTCACTGACCTAAAATTTTCATTCATGAACACGTTTGTCATAGGCATATTTGATACATTTTTATAGCTTTTGAGATGGTCAAGAGCATTGAGATGATGCTCATCTAATAACTCAAGTTATGCCAAATGATCCTAGAAAAGTTCATCATCGTTGAGCATGTCTTTTAGCGAGATGTAAAGAGATGGACTCTAGACTTTGAGAGGTAAGACAGCCTCAGTACCGTAGACTAGCGAAAAGGGGTGTGGCAAAGATCGAAGTGTGAATATTAGTACGATAAGCCCACAAGGTGAAAGGCATGTGTGTATGCCAATATTTCAGAGTATCATTGACTACCTTCATAATAATTTTGTTCAAGGTTTTATTGGTTGATTCATCTTGACCATTGGTTTATAGGTAATAAGGTGATGAGAAACTAAGTTGCATGCCAAAAGTGTTACATAGTTTTCTTAGGGTTTTGTTTTTGAATTGTTTTTCATTATCGTAATGATGTGGTGAGGAACAACAAAGTGAAAAATTATATGATGGTTGATGAATTCACATATTTTATCATCTTTTATAGATTAGCATGACTAGGTCTCATGTGATGTGTAAGGCATGACTAGGTGTGTGATGAAGATTAGCATGTTGTTGGCATTTTACGCAATATTTGACATAAGCACAATAGTTATGGTTTAGAATTGGCCAATAATATCCTAGGAGAAGAATGCATTTTGTGACAGCCAAACCACTAAATTGACCTCCACAAATTCCATCATGGACTTCCTTAATGGTGTAAGGAATTTCAGAACTTGTAAGGCAAAGATAAGAGAATTCTCAGAGAAACTCGCACTTGTAAAGAAGACCACCCATGATGACATAACGAGAGACACTTTTAAGAAAGGCACATTTTCCATTACAAGTGAGATCAGCAGGTAGAATGGAAAGTGAAATATATTCTACATATTGCTTATACCAAAGGTCACATGGGTCAAGGGCAATGGTTTCAACAGAGTATACCTCATGAGGTAAATAAGAGGGTGATTATATCCTTTATATTGTGATAAATATTTTAGATTTAGCGGCAACAGGTATTTGAGAAGCCAAGAAGGCCATGGTATCTATAAATTTATTGGTAGAATGTGGGGTGGTTTGAAGTGTGTAACGGTCAAAGGTGGTAAAAAGTATGTCTACGTGATGCTTATACTTTTGAAGTATCTCATTATGACACTGGTATATACCATTGACTTGGTTTATGACCAACTGATAATCACCAAAGATATTGATTGACCAAACATCTAAGGTATAAGAATCCTAGAGACCCAATACGAATGATTCATATTCAACAATATTGTTTGTACAATCAAAATCAAGTTTGAAGGAAAAAGGCATAGGTTCACCATCAAGAGGAATGAGAATAACACAAGCCCCACCCCACGATGACACTTAGAGCCATTGAAGAAGAGTGTCATTTGGTAAGTGGGTTCATCCAGTGGAAAGGGTAGCTACAGAGACTCATTTAGGAAGTCAAAGTTAGTTGGTTGATTCCCGAGAAATAGGTGCATCAGCCAATTGGTCGCTGATAGCTTGGCCCTTGATGGAATTTTGATGAATGAATTCGAGTTTGAGGTTGGCCAGAATCATATTCCAACATGCAGCACATTGATGTTGATAGGGTTTGACATACATATAGTGTAATAGGTCAATATTAGTAATGAAAAAGGTTTTGTGGTTGAATAGGTAATGGCGGAGTTTGGTGGAAATAAAAATTAAGGCTATGCAGATTTTTTCAACGTGGGTATATCTAGTTTTGTAGTCCATAAGGGTATGAATTATGTAATAAAAAACTTGCTCTTGGTGTTGGTCGTCGCGATGAGAAAACATGGCACCTAAAGAATGGTCAGTGGCAAAAATATATAGGTAAAAGGGTTGGTCATCTTTAGGAGGAATGAGTACTGGTGGTTGAATAAAGTATTGTTTTAAGGCCTCAAATGCTTTATGGCATTCGTCATCCCATTTGAATGAAACGTCTTTCTTGAGAAGATGATGAAATGGTTGACAACGGTCATAAATCAGTGAGATAAAATGATGAATGGACTGTAGCTTACCTTAGAGGCTTTGAATTTTATGGAGATTAGTGGGTGGAGGCATTTCCAAAATAGCCTTGACTTTAGCAGGATTGACTTCTATGCCATGCAAAGAAATGATGAAACCTAGGAGTTTTCTAGAAAGTACCATAAAGATGCACTTCTTTGGTTAAAAATGAACACAATACTTGATGAGATGGTTGAAGATGACTTTAAGGACAGGTAGGTGCTCGGTTCGATGTTTATATTTGGCAAGAATATCATCTACATAATCTTCCAATATGCGATGCATGATGTCATGGAAGATGTAAGTCATGGCATAATAATATGTAGCACTGCAGTTTTTAGGACAAAAGGCATGACTCGATAGTAGAAATTCCCAAGGGGTGATGAAGGCATCCTTGTGTTGATCCTTAGAGCTAGTAATACTTGATTGTAACTCTAGAAATTTTCCATGAGCAATAACATTTCATGGCCAAAGTGGTAAGATCAACTAGATAAACAATGCCTAGTAGGGGAAATCATATTTGGGATAGGCAAGGTTGAGGTCGATAAGTTCATGCAAATGCGCAGTCCCCCTGTCACCTTTATGATAGGAATTATATTATAAATCCATTAGGGATATTCAATGGGTAAGATAAAGGAAACCGAGAGAAGGTGTTGAAGCTCTTATTTGACTAGAAGAGCAATGCGAGGGTGAATTTTCCGTAGCTTTTTTTTGGGGTTGGCATCAAGAATGGTTAGGATATTGTGAACCATGATTTTTGGGTCAATACCGCCATATTGGAATATGACTAGGAAAACGCATTACTATGGTCCTAAAGGAAGAGGTGAAGGCTTCATGTTTAGTAGAATCTAAGGATTGACCAATCTTTAGAATATGTGATTCATCCCGAGTGTTAATGTTTATTTCGATGGTCGATTTTTTCAACATGGTTTGTGTCTCAGAAGGTAATGACCGATGAATATAAGAATCTTCCGCACCAAGGTAAGTGAGGATGGATTCATCATCCTGACATTGAACGACATTAATAGAAGGTGTATCATCATTGATCATGTTAGGATATAGGAATGGGAGAGAAGAGGGAGCCTTGCCATCACGTTGATAGGTCAGCGGTCCCAAGGAAATGGTGTTTATAAATTTTTTTAGGAGGAATAGATTCAGGATCTATGGACTCCGTGGGTGAAGATGGTAATGTGGGTGAATGAGATGTGGAATATTTCTCATCCTAGATAAGGTCGACGTGAACGCTTCTTGGAGAGTGGAGCGTAAAACCAATGCCATTACGACCATTGTGTTTACGAGAAGTACAGGAAATGATGGTATGGCAGCCTTGTTCGTAAAATCCAAAGCTAAATCCTTTCCACATGCACCAAAGGAGGAAACTGTGAGTGAAGCAAGTGTTTAGTGAGGGAGTGTAGGTTGGATGAAAATAGTTGGGCTTAGGATGAAGGTTCAAGTTTATAGGTCACAATATCAAGTCCCCATACGTTAAATTGGTGCGAAGGTGGGGAGGACCATAACAAAAACTTCACCGATGTGGATGTCATAGTTGGTGTGTGTACACAGCCACATACTCTTGTGGGGTGAGAAAGGTGTCGATATTGTATAGGTGGTACTCCCCCATAGTGAGGCATTAAAAAACACCTTCTAAGGGATTGGTAGTTGGTATGTGTGTAACGGGATAGATGGCTCACTAGAAGAGGGGGAAATAGGTGGGTCAGATTGGAGATAGTAGAAACCATGGGGATAGAAAGGTTTGATGTAGCAGAGGTAGTGGTAATTTTGGTGGAGAGCTTGTGGGTGAGGGTGATGTAGTGATAGTGGTAGATGCTTTGACCAAAGTATAAGCACATCATTTGGCCGATATAATATGTTACAGGTATTGAAAGGTGATGGGTTGGCAAGGATGGTGTAATTATGTCCTTCATGTTCAAATTTGAGGAAACAGTGTAAATTCAAGGAACACAACCCATGGTGTGGATCTAAGGTCGCCCGAGAAATAAGTTATACTGAACTCCCTTCTAGGACATAGAAAATTTTAGGGATGATACGAGGACCTATGCGACATGGAGAATGATGGTACCTAGGGTAGAGGTCATGGCATAATTTAAGGAATGCAACATAATAGGGATACCATGCATGCATTTGGTAAGTATTTGCATTTGGTTGTATGCATGGGAGGAGATGATGTTAATACTAGCACAACCATCGATCATAACGCGTCGTATAGATATATTATAGATAAATACGAAGATGAAAAGAGCAGGTCGGGGTCGTTGAACCAAAGGGAGTGATCTCTTCATCCGAAAAGTTGAGGGCGGCTACTTGGCAAGTAGGTGGAGTCATAGAGGAAGCCAAAGAACTAGTGAGAGAGGAAACGTGGTGAGGGGTAATGATGGAGGCTATGGGTGTGGATCATTTGGTAAAACCTCAATATATTGAAGGACCTCCATGAGGGCTTGACAATATGACTCATAGGTTTGGATGAGGTCATATAAAGACATTTTGAGAGCAGAATGGTGTAGTTATTTTAGCATTGTGCAATGTGTGATCCCATTAGAAATAGGATATGCAAGACCTCGAATGATGACTTTGGGTATGGGTGCAAATTGTATCTTGGGTATAGGGTTGGTTGATGGGCCAGTTTCTTTTCTTTTCCCTTGTCTTTTTGAGAACGGGTGGTAATGAGAACCTTGTTCATTTAAAGGGAGGTGGATGAAGAGGGTGTGTCATGGAAGGTATAGTGGTATGAGGGGAAAAACCCTAGTAGGAGATATGATCCTTTTGAAATGAGTAGGGCGCATTGGCATTTGGGTGGTGGTTTGGCCAACTCTCTTATATGGACCATATTGATCTCGAATCTCATTGGTGGATCAAAGAGTTGTGGGGGTGAATATTTTGGTCATGAGTAGGTAATGGAAGAAGATTAGTGGAAATTAGTGAATGTGAAATGGGGTCCTCATCAAGAAGATCGTCATCATCAAAAATTTCTTCGAGAGGACATAATTAGACAAGAGTGATTTTTAAAGCCTTACAATTCTCTACATTATGTCCTGACACATGATGGTAGGCACAAATTTTAGTTTCACAAACTATTTTGGTTTGGGTTTGAGCGAGTCATAAGGTCTAAGAGGTGGTAATGTGATGACAGAAGTTTCAAGGATATTGGTTAAGATTTTAGTGTAGGACCCTGCTAGTGGATCACAATGGGAGGTGAATGTGGGTTTGGGTGTAGGTATGGCTGATCATGGAGGAAGAGGATTTATAGGAGGGGAAATGGGTTGGTTCACTAGTTTGGTGTGTGGGGTCTTTGGTATTAATTACATCCGCTTGGGTATAAACATGGTAGAAGAGTTGGTGATGGAAGGTTTGGTTCGTGTAACTACTTTATTGGAGGGTAGTGGATTCTTAGCTTTAAGTTGCACCCTTTTGGAAAAATGTTACATGGGTGTATGTAATGTAGAGAAAAAATTGGATGGTGGAAGAGGATGGGTTACCCATGAGGGTAATGAAGTTACTATGGAGGTGTTCGGTAGAGGTTGGGTAGAAGGTGTGAGTGGAAGAGAAGAAAGTGTCATGCGTAGTGAAGAATTTATGGATGGTAGTCATGGTATGGGTGGTAAGAATGTTATAGGTGATGGTGAAGGTTGTGTGGGTCACTTGGGTATATTAGAGGTCCATGATGAGGAGGTGGGTTGTTGTGTTCTTGGTTTATTATTGGAAGGAGGTTGTTTGGCCGTGGGTCGAAGGGTGAAGTCCTAGGATGGATGGAAGGGGTGAAGGTAACAATGCTGTGGTAGGAGAGGTTGGTGTATGGGGTCTAGGAGGTTAGGTCTTATTTTTAGGGGCCGAATAGGTTTAGTTTTGGTTTGGGAAGATGTGGCTAAATCTAATTGGATGGGTGGGTGAGTAAGGCTCGATATCGACATGACCCCTAAGGTAGTGATAGGTTTAGGTAAGGGAGATGATATAGGTGTGGGTGGGTGTTTAGGTGTAGATGTATGTTGGGTTATGGGCAGAGGTGTGAGTTAGGTTATGGATGGTGATGTGGAAGGTGTTGCATAGTCATGGTCATGTTTGGTTTGGTCACTTGAAACACTTTTGGATAGACAAAGGAGGTGTCGGTGAGTGATAACTACATTTGGGTTGAAACAGTAGTAGAAGGCATCCCCAAAGTAAGCCTTTATTAACATATTCTAGGGGATCGCCAAGCGTTAAAATGGTACCGTCATAAGTGGGGCTGATGTGGATTAAGTAGTAATCCCCATGAAATGTGTTTGAGATACAAGGAAATGGCTATCCTTAGACTCGTGGGTAAGAGAGATGAAAGAAGATGATGTACTAGATAATTACACCATCCTCATGAGTGGCCATCTAAAGGCAATGGTATTTCTATAGGATCCTCCATAGGTAGAGGAGAGTATGGGCCAAACAAGATAGACTCTCCTTGTGATGGTGTAGGAGGTGGACATGCATCTCCTATGAGTAGGAGAGGTGCCACTGATAACTACTCAACAATTTGAGGGGTCAAAGGTGGCATGCTAATTATAGGCCATTCCATGAGTGAAGGAGAAAATGAAGGGGTCTCCTCTATAGGTGGAGGAGTAGATGAAATAGGTTCTTGTATAGGTAAGGGAGCTCGAGCTAAGATTTCATCTATGTAAGGAACATGAAACAATTCGAGGCGACAGTGTATGTCATCAAAGATAGCGTGGACCTCGCAGACATTGCTATCATTGTTTGAAGTGTCACCAGATTGGTTAGAAGATGGGGTATGATTAGGGAATGGTTTCTTGAAGATATGTAGGTTTTTGTTGGTGGGTGCATTTAGGCTATCCAATACTAGATATTCATTGTCTATCATTTCTTGGATGATATTCTTGAAGGTGATGCAATTATTATCACTATGACCTTTGACATGATGATAGTTACAAAATTCATGTTCCTTATACCACGTGGGCATGGGTTGCTTAGGATCAAAACCAGTATGTGGTTTTATAGGTGGAAGGGTAATGGCACCATCCTTAATAATCTTTTCCAAAATAGAAGAATAATATTCTCCTATCAAAGTGTACTTTTGTTGTTCTCGTCTAAACTAGAAAGCTTGGACGGGAGAGAGATTAGAAGGAGGTTTGGTTGGGTTTGATTGATGAGGGGGACCAGCCTTGAGAACTACAACATTGGCAGATCCTTTGGGTTTTGAATAGTTGTTTTGGGGTTTTAAAGATGAAGAAGCATCATTTGATTTGAACGCAATGTTCTTGTTACAAAATTAAATTTTCTTCTCTTCGATAGCATGAATTTCTAATTTCCATGCCATGGTGAATGCCTCGTCAAAAGTAAGAAAGGTCTATATCTATAGGTTTGGTGAGATGTGTCTTGTGCAGGCCTGAGTAAACAACTCTATGAGTTCATTTGAGGTAATTGAAATGTGATATGGTTAACTAGGGTGCACCAATGAGTGACAAAGTCAGCGATAGATTCATTGTCGTATTGTCATGTGGAATAAAGATCTGTCATTGTAACCTTCTTAACAATGTTGATTAAGGAGTGGTCTAAGAAGACTTGGGCTACTTCATTAAATGAGTAGATGGAGTGTCTAGGTAGCCCACTATACCACCAATGCAGGTCCTGCTGAAGGACATCAGAAGCTTCATAGGAGTAAAGTGTCATAATGGGAGATCGATAAACACCCATGTTTGAAAGAATGTAAATGTTGTTGTGGGTCTTCTTTATTATTGAAATGGTTGAATTTTGGCATTTCCCAATGTACAGGTATGGGTGAATAGGGATGGATGGATGAATGGGCTCATTACAGATTTCATCATAGGTGAGAGAATTACATGAGCTGGAAACTGATGCTTCTAGCATCTGCATCTTTTCCATCATTAATTTGATGAGGTCATTGGTAGGTTGTGATGGAAGGGCTCCTCCTGTGGCATAGGAGGGTTGGTACTAAACATGTGATATGGGTGGCATTCCATTATAAGGTGATGCCGAATAGGGAGGTTGAGAATAGGGGATTGACATATGTCATCTATCTTGAATGTGTGATGATGAGATGGGGCGTTGTTGATAGTATTTGTATGTAGGTGCGATGGTCATAGTGAATCTAGTAGTAATTGGGGGTAGTGTTTATGGGATGGAGAGCACAAGATTTTGGAATGGAGTAGGGATCACCGACACCATGGGTAGTTGTGTTGCAATGGGTATTTGTGAGACAATGGGCACAGATGAGGTTATGGCCTGGTGATCACTGATGGGACAACATATACTATGGGTGTGACTAATACTATAGACACAAATCATGGCGGGTATGGGTCCTAGTTGTGAAACCACTGGGGGTGAAGTAGGTGAAGGTAATGTCACATTATTAGGGGCTGATGCAGAAGTAGGAATAAGGGTAGGAGAGATGGATACATGCATGCCATATATCAATTGTCCTGAGGAGTCCTGTGGAATAGTGAGAAAGGTAGAACTACAAGGCTACATGATTCGATCGAGGAGTCATGTAAATTATTTTTCACCTATAGAAATAGTGGTAGGTAGGGTTGGATCCATGGGTTACATGACATGATGGTGGTGACAGACTATACGGGAGTGGTTTACAACTCGTGTGAAATATAAGAGTGTTATCTTGATTGTGAGTCAACACCATGTGAATTAATGTATATCAAGTGATGTTGTATCCTGCAGATGGCACAAAAGGTAGAAGGAATGAAGAAAACATGTGTTTATAGGTGAAATTTGGGGAATGTATCAGTTGAGATTCAACACAAGGTAACCGATAACGGTTCAAGGGTAACCGATGCCGCCATCAGAAATAGGAACAGCTTTTACCAACTCAAAGTAAAGGTTGTTGACAATTAGATGAACAAGTTAGATGATTACTATTTAGCAAAGTGGAGAGAGTACAGAGACTCAATGGAACTCTAACAGCAAAGAAAATGAAATAAGGGTTATTTTAGGAAATTTAACCCAAAAGAACAGAAAACCAATGTCGGTTAAGACAAAATTGATGCCGGTCAAGGGTAACCAATGCCAGTTACTATGAAAATTGGAAATATGTAGAAAAATGGATTGTTATGAATTTTAATGAGATAAAAACCAACCTAGAGGTCTGAGATGATGCAATGAAGTCCTAACACACTCAGAAGAAGTCAAAATACTCCAACTGTGATTGTGGAGTGTGTAAGGCAACAAAATGGAAAAATGGAGAAGTGTATCCTCACACCTCAAAACACACGTCAATCAAACACTAAAAACATGCTCCTAACAAGTGATTTTTAATGTATTGAGCTTATGTTATTTAGAAGACTAACTCATGAATTTTAGAATAGAGTTTTTGGTGAGGAAGGCTTCCTACGAAGAAAGATATCTAAAAGGAGAGGTTTCAAGTATGTTATGGTGGGGTTGGGCCATCCTTTGAGATAATGACTTGACAGAGGTAACGAGCTAGGGAGTACCTTCCAACTGATTGTGTGATTGTGACAGTGTTCTAGGTAAGATGTTGTTTAAGAAAAATGTGTATATTTCAATTTTGTGCAAGTTTGGTAAGACACAAAGAGAGAGAATGTGTTTTCTATGATTCTTTATGTCAACCATTAGTTGGGCATGACTTCCAACATATAGGTTGCCCTCATTTTAATGTGAGCTAAATGCAACAAATCAGAATGTAATGCAACCAATTTTAAGCCCAAATCAAAAAGATTACATTCGATGAAACAAATGAGGAATAGGAAAGGGTATGCTCTTTCACTAAATGTAGAAAGCAAGAAAGAAGAATGATTCCTTTTTAAATGCACCAATAGAAATGTTTCTTTTAGAGAAATTAGAAAGAAGAGAAGATTACCAGAGAAAAATTAATGTGTAAGCCTTTTAAAGGGAAACAAACACACAAAATTTGCCTAGGAATGAAGAAAATACAATAGAACCCCTGATGGGTCCCATTAGGCGTGCCAAAATGTTTCACCATTTTCTTTACGTTTTGAATGATGAAATAGATAAGGGTAATGGGCTAGGAGGAATACCTGTTATTTTTGGTCGGTTGATGGTTGTTGCATGTGTTCTGACTTCTTGACCCAATGCCGATTGTGAGAGCTTCCTTTTGGCTAGGAGGAACTACTTGTAATAGAAAACAAGACCACAAAAGAGAATTTAAATGATATATGACAGTGGACTGCCTAGTGTATGCTAGTTCCAGAAGTGTGATACTTCCTAGATGGCTATCAATCCACTGTTTAAAACAAACTAATGTGAGAAATAAATAAATTCCTACTGTAGTTGATATGATTTAGGTATCTCATTCAAGTATAATAAGAAAATCTAATATAACATGCTAGGCTATATTCATATCTTAAGGGTTGGTAGGTGTCAGGGTACTAGACTGGTTAGGGTTAGGTTCTGGGTTGTTTGGTTCTATTATTGGCATAGGGTATGAAACACAGAGACCAATGTTGCTTGGGTATAACAAGATGATGGTTAAGGGAGATAAATGATGGTTATGGGTAACCGATGTCGGTATAGTAGAGTGACAATAATTCAATGAAAACCTTATTGTAGAGTTTAGGTGAGGTTAGATGGGGCTAAAGAAGGAGATGGCGAGGTCTATGGGAATAATGAGAACACTTAGAGAGGTGGAAGGGCCAGGATAGGTGATCTAATAAACGAGTGAGTGAGGTTTTGGTTCACGTAAAGAAGGCTATGGAGGAATGATAATGTTACAGGTGACCAAAGTTGGTTACGGTGGGATTCCCTAGGTTTACTAAAATGAACAGATCTCTCTTATTTCTTGGGCCAAGTTGGTTTATTCTCATGGATTAGAACGAAAACTTCTCTTCTAATCAAAGTGGGAATGTGGTTAGAAAAATATTAGGTATTGGTTTTAGGGTTAGAAAAATCTTAGCACATTAAGGCAAGTAAGACTTAGTTATTGTTAGTTATGGAAACATGCTAAGAATAGGTCTAGGGTGAGGTGGTTGGATGAGGTGTCTAGGTGAGGTGGTGGGGTAGAAATTAAGATAATTAGATAATAAATATTGTGAGGATATATATTAATTAAATTAAATTAATTAAATTAATAGTGATGTGGGGTGGAAGGGGCCTTGGTTAGGTGAGTATGTTTGAGCTAGTTATTTGACTAGGGACCAAGGGGAGTGTGACCCAATTTTGGTGTCTACAATTACCTCAAGTTCTACAAAAAGGGAAAATTGTGATTTTAGGATAATGAGGGTGAAATGGGTTTAGGAGGTACTAAGGAAGTTATTGTGTGAAGTGGATTTACATGTGTACTAGGGAAATTAGACAACCAAAAGAAATGAAATGGAAAAGGTATGCCAAAAATACTAGAAAATTTTTATTTTTTATTTTTAAAAATTTAATTTATAATTATTTTAAAATATGGCGGCAGAGCGACTAGAAACCAAAACCATGTTTTCTCTTTTTTTTTTTTATTTATAATTTTTTTAAATGGTCCCAAAGACCGAAAACAAACCAACTAACAATTTTTATTATTTATAGTTATTAAAAATTTATGGTGGCAAAGCCAACCAAAACCGTAAAAATGTAATCTTTTTTTAATCTAATGAGAAAGATTTTCTTTTCTTTTTTTTACAGGATATATAGAATACCGTAAGTCCTCAAAAGAAGAAGAATGTGCCATCACCTAAATATGGAAATAAAATGAATACAAACCCCTAATGATACACACTACAAAATTAAAACAACTTAGAAAAGAAATCCAATTAATACAAAGGAGGTCATATTATGTGGCACGTGAGAGATGAGGGACATATCAAAGTGGATGGTTAGGGAATATTACTCAACAGGGTGAGTCACGAGAGTGACAAATCACTTTGGTGGGGATAGGACCATTGTGCAGAGAATTAGGGTTAGGTTTGGTGAGCCCAAGTGACTCAAAGGGGATTTGGCCAACATGGGATATGAGTTAGGATGAGAAAGGAGGAAGATCCATATGATTCATGAATATCAAAGATAACAATTTCCAACATGGGGATGGACAAGAAGCTTCGAATCTAGTGTAAACTGGTTTGGTTTGTATACCGCAAATGATTTTGGCTCAGAAATTACTTTTTGCAGGTTAATAGATGTGAGGTTGTGGAAGGTTTAGCAAATAAAGGTTCAATGGAGTTGTAAGTTTTCTAAGGAATTCACAAGAAGGAAAAATCCTTCTTGGATGTGCAAGTCGAGCTGGTTTGTGGCAATCTGATTAACTACAACATGTTTGTTCCCGCAAGAACACGTAAATGACCAAAACACCAAAACACCGAACGTTATTGCTAATGAATTAGATAAAATTTGTTTTACTATGATTAGATAATTCAAACCATGTAAGATGATCAATAACAATGATAAAACAACATCAGAGATTAATAAACACCAAAATTCATTAAAGCATACATCAATTAAATAAAATTGGGTATATTAACAAAACATGGAATCTTGTACTTCTGACATGATCTACGGGTGTAAAAATTTAGTAATGGATCTTTTTGAAAACACCTACACACGTAAGACAAAAAAATTGAAATAATTTAAACTTCTACCATTTACGAGTTAGTCAAATGATAATATTTTTATGTGAAAAATAATCATAATAACAAATAAGTGATAAACAAGATGAAATATTTGAAAATACAAGATAAATAATAAAGGGTGTGGGTTGGTCCCACCATTCATTCCAAAATGTTGACCAATATTTCCGCACTTCCTGTTTTCGATTAGGAAAACCAAATGATAAATAAAAGAACCTCAAAGTATGGGAGGGTTTAGGGAACCTCTTGATGTGGATAGTGATAGAATGGTACAAGTGCACAAGAAATGATTTTCCTCACCATGAGTCTTCAACTTGCACAACAATAAATACTTAAACACAAAAAGGATTAGTAATGTATATGGTAGGCTTCCCAACAAAGAAGGTTCCGGGAAGAAAAATATTCCTAGAAAGTATGTCAGCCCAAGTGATAATAATAAAAGGATAATCAATGATGGATAAAGATATATTGGTAACATAAATCTAAAACAAAGAACTGTTAAACTGAAATGATAATTGATAATACAAATGCTAAAAACATGAACAAACCAGATTGGATCAATAGAGACCTAAAGGAAGACATTATGGTCGACATCGAACAAAGCAGTAACTAATCCAAAATTTGTAGAAACATGGGTAGGTAATAGTTTGGTGGCGCCACAACAAATGGAAGAATGTTGAGAGCCCTGCAAAAGATCCTCAACAAGGAGAAATAGAAATAATGCAAGGAAATTGGATGGCTAGGGGAATCACGTGGACACTAAGATGATATTAGTGGAATAAGAATGCCAGAGTTTTGATATGATTTCCATACTTTTTAAAAGAGGGGGAAGGCTCTTATTTATAGCCTAAGGGTTAGGTTTGATCACCCCTATGATGTCAAATTTTTCCCCTAGGTGATTTAGTAAAGTGCACTCATTCCACCTAGGTGATTTTAGGGAGTTTTGAAAAGATGTTATCTTTTGGCAGTATTGGGAAGGGCTATCGCTGGCCTTCCCAGATCGGATTCAACCCCCTGGAGTGGAACATAAGGGCCAAATTAAACATGGACATGAATTGAATACATTAGAACATCATGGAAATTATTTTGGAAGGATTTGGGAAGTTTTGAAATACTTGGAGCAGTTTGAGAAAAAAACAAGGTTCTCAAGCCTAGGTGGTACATAGGCCTAAAACAGCTTTGTTGGGATTCAGAAGAAGATTCCAGAGCTCAAATGGAGTTAGAAGTAAAAAAATATTCAGAAATAGGATTCCAAGACCTACATGATGGTGAAATAATATTTTTCACAACACCTTGGTGCATATGATTGGAAGGCAGTTTTTCTCAGGCACAAGTGGAGTCCCAGATCAAAAATCCAATTTTTCAGGGATCATATGGTCGAATTAAGACATGATACCCACATAATTGGATTCAAAATTCCATTTCCAGTCAGGATCATATAAAATTTCACCAATAAATTCCACCGGGAGCTCAAGTTATCTTCATTCCAAGTTACCCTCTCAAAGGCAGTTCAGGACTTAGTCATTTTTTCGAGAGGACACGTGTCAAGCTGTGAGCCCGCAGGATTTCATGCCCCGAAGTCCCTAAGGTCAGGTACATCAGCCCTTTGAAAATATTCCCATCCCTCATGTGACCTCTTGGGACCCTCATATGACCTCCAGACTTGACAGTTCAACCCCAGGGTGCTTATTTGGAGCATGCATTCCCTAGCCGTCGATCGGGTGCCACGTGTCACCTCCAGACCACCATGGAATTTTATGTGTCCCTTATGCACCTAAGGTGGGGAAATAAGGCCTTTAAAAATTCTCCCAGCCCCTATGGGGAGTCTTCTGACACCCACGTGACCGCAGCTCAGCCCCCAGTGCATTTTTTTGAGCATCCATTCCCCGCCATTGATCGGGCGCCATGTCACCTCTAGACCACCGTGGAAATTGATGTCCCTTATGCACCTGATAGGTGGGGACATCATACATGGAAAAATGTTCACCCATACCCCTATGAGGAGTCATTTGACACCCACGTGATCGAGTTTCACCCCCAGTGCATTTTTAAGCAAATCCTCCATTCCTCCGTCGATCGAGGACACATGGCATCACCTTGACCACCATGGAAATTGATGTCCCTCACATCCCTAAGGTCAGGGACATCAGGGACATAAAATTGTTCCCATCCCATCCATGTGCATGTTTTTAAAGTTTAAATCCAGCACTTAGCCATTTTCTTCCTCTCATTTCTCCTTCAGAACTCCTCACCTTGCCATGGCTCCATGCATGATTGTCCAGACACCCGGTCCACCATTGTTGCTCCAAACCAGCTCCACCATGGCCACATAAACTCTTAAAACCATGAATGCATAGAAATATTTAGGCCTCATAGAAAAATGGAGTGAAATGACGAAGAACGAAGAGAAAAATGGAGATTTTTTTGCCGATAACCGTGAAGTCACCCGATCAAAAATCCTCATATCTTGCAAGATACAAGTCAGATCGAGATGCCATATTTTGTAGAATTCCTCATTTTTCAAGGTGATCAAGATCCAACAAACAAGAGGTCAAATGGTGTCCAGAATCATTTTCTCCAACAAAACCCTCACTTTGTGCACCGGCTCACATTCGTCGAATTTCCCATCATTCCGGCAATGGAAACGAGCTAAAAACTTGCACATGAGTTCCAAATGAAAACCTATCACAATGGAGTTGTTTTCATTGCAAATGGAGACAAAAACCAGACCTACAAATTTTGAGCTCCATTAATGGCCACCATGATAGCTCTGTGCCCAAAGCCACTGCCAGGTCAAAATTTCAAAATTTATTTCTAGGCATTCTAGTGGGCAAAACTATGTGAAATTCGAGGGTGTGATCATAATGAAAAGAAGAGTCCAAAAAGTATGTTCCATCACAAATCGAGCACTAGAAACACACTTTCTAAAAATAGTAAGTTTTCCTATACATGCTTGCTATTTTTGGCAAGTCTTCATCAAAAGTGGCTATGGAAAGAGCAGTGTGCACTGAAGATCTCCAAAAGGCTAGAATGATTATCCAGAGCAGAAAATAGTGGAAATGACCATTTACTAAAAATAGTAAGTCACACTCAAAGGGTAGTTTTGGCACAATGGGACATTCAGAACTTCATTGCATTTGGAGCTTTCCATCAACGAGGATCAACAGACTTCATCGGGAGACATATCCTCTTCTTCTTCTCTCTCTCTTTCTCTCTCCTCTTCCCCCCAACTTTCTCTCACTTTCAAATTTTCTAATTCTTTGTTGGGGTTTGCACTTTTTGATATACCTTTAAGTCACTTAAAAGTGACTTTAGAAACATAATGTAAATTAAGTCACCTTGCTATTATAAAAGGGACTTAAATATTTAAAGTGGAATATGAACAATCTTAAGTCATATTAAGGTATTCGAAAGGTCATGAGGAAGATGAAGAGTCATATTCTATTCTATAAATTGTAAAGCCATTCCCATTTCAAAGGGTTGGTAATTGATCTTGTAGACTCAAGAGTGCATTGTACCTAGAGAAAGCAAAGGAGATAGCCATTTTCTTCTACTCTCTTCCCCTCTCAAATTTCTTCCATTCCCACATTATGTACAACTTTGATTTGAGCAATCAATACAAGAAGAAGGAGTTTCTAGCTTTCTTTGACTAAGGGGTTTCTTGATACTTGGTGATTGATGAATTCTATTTGGTCTTGTCTTGTTGTATTCGTAGAGTTGTTTCTTCGATAAATGCATGTGTTGAAGTTTCTAACTAGTGTGTGTGTAGGAATCTGATTTTCTACCTAGCAACATTAGTTCTCCTACCTCTTTTCTCACTCCCCTTTCCCACTCTATAGATGAAGACTTCCCTAGCAAGAGATTGCTAGCTTTTCCACAGGGTCAGTGGAGTGCCCCCGCTTGATCCCCTGGTCGAAAGATACCACCACAAAATCCACACTTTCTCACACATGCACATACGACATAGCTACACCGGTTAAGTAGAGGGACTTAGATTCCCAGCATTGGCAAGAAATCCACAAGTTTGTCCACCTAAAAATTTTCGCCAACAATTTTTTTGCACCCACCATGGGGTAGATTTAGCAACATCTACACCCAATATATGACCGCAAGGTCCCAAAATTCAAAAAAATCAAATATTGAAAAATAAAAAAAAGAGTTCATGAAAGTCCATTGCCGAAAGATACACTGCTGATTTCTGCACATGACTTTTCACATTCCACAATGTCCTTTCATGTTCCCACTACAAAAGTTTTCAAAAGCTAGCTAAAGGAAGATACACCAGGTTGAGAAGGTCAGAGGTGTTGCTGATTTCAATTTTGAAGCTTTGAAAAATCAGCAAGAATGAATTAGAGATAATCCATACTTCTTCTCTCAAGCCTCCTCTCCATCCGGCACTTCAAGAGTAGTTCTCCTGGTAATCCTATCCAAACTCCTTCAAATTCTCCAATTTTTCAACCACCATTAACATCGAGTTCACGAAGAAGAATTTGAAGAAGAATTCAAGAGCTGAAGAGCTAAATAGAAGAAGAAACAATGGTGGATGAAGAAGAAAAAGACCTCAACCCATTGTTCCATGGGGAAGGAATACAGCCCGCTTGCTCTTGAACCCCCTCTTCATGATCTACCAATGGGTTCCCACAAGAACTTTCCAAAGTTCAAAGGTGACAACACACAACATCCTGAAGAACATGTTGCTTTTTCACGACATCATGTGGAATTCTTGGTGTCCAACATGAAGATGTTGTTATAAGATTGTTCATGGAGTCCCTCCAAGAAAAAGCAATAGAATGGTTTTACCTCCTACCTTCCCGATCATCACGGGTCGATGACATCAAGGATGCCTTCGAAGAGAGATTTAAATCAACTGAAGACTATCAAGATCTCCTAGTGCAGTTGGCTCAAATAAATAAAGGAGAAAATGAAACCATGAGAGACTTCATGGCTCATTTTGAATGGTTGCTTTGCAGGATACCTAAGAGGATTCACCATCTGAAAACAATGTCAAGAGATTCTTCATCAATGCTCAATCACCGAGGTAGGATTTCTCCTACGAAGAGTTCAACCAAGGAATATTGCAGAAGCACAAAGATTGGCCATTGAACTTGATGACGATCTCATCCTATCCGAAAGATCAAGAATCCCTCAAAGGGTAAATCTCAACATCCTGGAGATGAAAGAACCGATCCTTTAATGCAGAAAATGGTGAATGAAATGGCATCGTTGAGGAGGGAAATATCTGAATGAGTATCTTCTCAAAGAAGCAACAAAAATCAGATTGTAGGAGCACCCCAAAGGCTCACCTTGAGGCCCCACCCATGAATGTAAATTGCAGATTTCAAGAAAGTGAAGAAGAGTTTGAACAAGAAAGTGAAGGTGGCGATTTCCTAGAAAGTGATGAGTTTGAGAATGATACACAAATCAGATTTTGTGAGTATTCTGGAGGTTATGAAGAAGATGAAGAAGATGCACCCAGTTTCTCATGCGCGGTATTCACTCATTCTCAGTCCGAGAAAAGAGCATCTCCCTCCACTACTGCAAAAGAAAAGAAGGTGTATGATCCTCCTGTGTGACTCCAAAAATAAAATAATCAGTCGAGGATCTCCACTTCCATCCTCCATGAAGTCTATTTGTTGGATCCTGATCCCGTAGCAAGTAAGAAGACTCCCATAATCCCAAGTAAGTCTTCTGATGTCTCTTCCAAGCCTAAATCTAAATCTACTCCTATAAAATCTAATACCTTGAAAGCTTCTAGTGTACCTTTCAAAATACCCTCCATTCCCCAAAAATCTACTCTTGCTTCCAAACCTATCCTAAATCCAAAAGCAGTCCCTTCACCCCCTTTGTCCACATCTACTCCCTTTGACTTCATAGAATATGCAAACAAAGCCAAAGTGCAGATTACTGAAACTAAATATTTGTGACTCATCCTGAACAATTTGAGAGGTTTGTCCGGTATATCAAGAGTGGTAGTCTAACACCCAATGTCAGTAACTTCTAGTTCCAAAGGCATGCTACCAATCTCACCTACACCTCCCTCACAAAACATGCTTTCTCTGAGTGCATCAAAGATTGATAAAGTTGAACCTTTCTACGTCTCCCTGCTTGTTGGAGAATATGTACTAAGTAATTGCATAATAGATTCTGGTGCCTCAGATAACGTGATGCCTTTGAAGGTCACTAAAGCTCTCAAACTCACCATGGCTCCACCTAGTGGCTCTTGTTACTCTTTGGAGTAGAAAAAGGTCCCACTTGTAGGGAAGGTCAAAGATGCACAAGTGTCTCTCGCCAAATTTCTAGAAAGAAAATTTCAGTGATGATTTTGGTAGTAGAGATGTCCCAGCCTCATTCGAATGTTGTTGAGTAGAAGTTTTTTTCGAGACTTGGGAGGTAAAATTTAGATGAATTGGTCATCCGCAACCATACCAGAAAGGGAGACATGGAGAAATTACTTCCCAAGAAGAAGATGAGGTACACTATGCAAAATTCTGAAGCCCAGAAGCTAACATTTTGTACCAAAATACCAGGTGGATGAATCACTTGGTGACAACAGAGGAGGGAGAGGATATCCCCATTTTGATAGGGCCAGACATGCCTTCCCAGAGAGATTTGGATTTTGAAGAAGCATTGAGGAGATTCAAGTTACAAGAGGGCAGCCCCAATTGCTGGATGATGCAAACCATGAAGAAGAGGATATGGTTCTTGAATATTTTCAAAAAGAAAAACAGCTTATATGCTTATCTGTGATGAAGAAATTTTCTCATTCCCATTTGAAGATGAGGACTCCCTTGATCATGTCACCCAGGAAGAGACCAAGCCAGTCTACAATGAGCCCTTGAGCAATGGGAAAGAACTATCTATACAAGAACTGCTAAGAGCCATGGAAGAAACAGAAGACCCTGAGATCAGTCTCGAGCTCCTGATGCAAGCCACAAATCTGCAAGACAAGCGTGAAGCTAATTTGGAAGCCTTAACCAATGTGAAGGTTGGCCATATTGAAAAATATGATGGTACTCTGGAGCTAATGGTTGATGGATGCAATAACGAAATGGAGATATTTTCTTTCCCTTTTGAGGATGAAGATTCTTTCCATGATGAAGAAATCAAGCAAGGAGTCTCAAGCCTCTGAAGATGAAGCTCTTTTTGATGAAGGATCGATAGAGTGTAGTGATTCCCAAGATGATGGGGTAATCCCTCCAGATAGTTTCCTTGAGCTGCATTCCTCAAATGTGTACAAAGATGAGTTGCAGGAAACAATGAAGCATAACTCCGTGAAAGAAATTTTTGATGTAGTAGAATTTGCAGAAGATCCCGAGCTGATTCTTGATCTCTTCACTCATGCCATGGACATGCAAGACAAGTATGAGTTTTCCTCTGATCCTCCCATCAGGACTCAAACGCCTCACAAGGGAATAAAGATAAGGGATGATTCAAATGTTTCTCATGAAGAAGATGTCAATGAGCATAGACCCAAGAAAGAAATTAACTCAGAAGATTCAAGGAATTGGAATGAAAATCAGCATTGGGGCAGCGATGAGATGCTCTATGGAGAATCAGCTATATTTATAAACATGGAAGGCAACTGGCACTGATGAAACCGATTTCAAAGAGCATGAAGGTAGTGGAATTTCCAAGCAAGGACCTGAGCATCAAGAAGATCACATGGAATCACTCCTACCAAGTAAAGAAAATTATGGAAGCACCTGCTTTCATAAACAATTAAGGAGGGAGGATACTTTCTGAACCCATCAACGGCTTCACAGAACATCATCATTCGGTGTTGCCTCTTTCAGGGGTAACTTTTGAGAAATGAAAAGTACTTTAGTGAAAGTGGGTTGTCCCCCACCTTTGTACCATAGGTGATTGATAGGTGTTTTCCTTTCTATTGTGTGTTTCCTTCCTGTGTGTGTTCAGTGTTTCCTTTCTTCATTTTGTGTGTGTGTTTCCTTCTTCTAATCTTCCTTTCTAGAAGTTGTGCATGACTCCACAGGGCCCAATGGATAAGGCACTGGTCAACAAATTATATGGTCTAAAATTGAGATTCTAGATTCCCATGTCATGTCTTCACTATGCTCAGTCCATGTCATGTCCCCAAGCTAGAGCCAATTGTTGTCGTGAAAATGTGCAACAGGAAATTGAAGTTTCCAAGCACGACAACTATACCCCTATGGAAAATTTTTTTTATCATTCCTAGGCACCCCAGGTCAAATCCATCAGTCTGATCACCCCCTATTTGATGTCAAATTTTCCCCTAGGTGATTTAGTAAAGTGCACTCATTCCACCTAGGTGATTTTAGGGAGTTTTGAAAAGATGTTATCTTCTGGCAGTATTGGGAAGGGCTATCGCTGGCCTTCCCAGGACTAGATTCAACCCCTGAGTGGAACATAAGGGAAAATTAAACATGGACATGAATTGAATACATTATAACATCATGGAAATTATTTTGGAAGGCTTTGGGAAGTTTTGAAATACTTGGAGCAATTTGAGAAAAAACAAGGTTCTCAAGCCTAGGCGGTACACAGGCCTAAAACAACTATTGGGATTCAGAAGAAGATTCCGGAGCTCTAGATGGAGTTGGAAGTAAAAAAAACATCTTTGGAAAGAGGATTCCAAGACCTACATGATGGTGAAATAATATTTTTCACAACACCTTGGCGCATATGATTGAAGGCAGTTTTTCTCAGCACAAGTGGAGTCCTAGATCAAAAATCTGATTTTTTAGGGATCATATGGTCGAATTAAGACATGAGACCCACATAATTGGATTCAAAATTCCATTTCCAGTCAGGATCATATAAAATTTCACCAATAAATTCCACCGGGAGCTCAAGTTATCTTCATTCCAAGTTACCCTCTCAAAGGCAGTTTAAGACTTAGTCATTTTTTCGAGAGGACACGTGTCAACACTAAGAGCCTTCGGGATTTCATGCCCCCAACGTCCCTGAGGTCAGGTACATCAGCCCTTGGAAAATTCTTCCCAGCCCTCATGTGACCTCTGGGACCCTCATATGACCTCCAGACTTGACAGTTCAACCCTCGGTGCTTATTTGGAGCATGCATTCCCGCCGTCGATCGGGCGCCACGTGTCAGCTCCAGACCACCATGGAATTTTATGTCCCTTATGCACCTGAGGTGGGGGACATCAGACCTTGAAAAATGCACCCATCCCCTATGGGGAGTCTTCTGGACACCCACGTGACCGCAGTTCAGCCCCCAGTGCATTTTTGGAGCATCCATTCCCGCCGCCGTTGATCGGGCGCCACGTGTCACCTCCAGACCACCGTGGAAACTGATGTCCCTTATGCACCTAAGGTGGGGGACATAAGACATGGAAAAATGTTCCCATCCCTATGAGGAGTCATTTGGACACCCACGTGACCGAGTTTCAGCCCCCAGGTGCATTTTTCAAGCAAATCCCTTGCCGTTAGATCGAGGACACATGGCATCGCCTTGACCACCGTGGAAATTGATGTCCCTCACATCCCTAAGGTCAGGGACATCAGGGACATAAAATTTCACCCATCCCATCCATGTGCATGTTTTTAAAGTTTAAATCCAGCACTTAGCCATTTTCTTCCTCTCATTTCTCCTTCAGAACTCCTCACCTTGCCATGGCTCCGTGCGTGATTGTCTAGACACCCGGTCCACCATTGTTGCTCCAAACCAGCTCCACCATGGCCACATAAACTCTTCAAACCATGAATGCATAGAAATATTTCAGGCCTCATAGAAAAATGGAGTGAAATGACGAAGAACGAAGAGAAAAATGGAGATTTTTTGCTAGATAACCGTGAAGTCACCCGATCAAAAAATCCTCATATCTTGCAAGATACAAGTCGATCGAGATGCCATATTTTTCAGAATTCCTCATTTTTCAAGGTGATCAAGATCCAACAAACAAGAGGTCAAATGGTGTCCAGAATCATTTTCTCCAACAAAACCCTCACTTCATGCACCGGCTCACATTCATCAAATTTCCCATCATTCCGGCAATGGAAACGAGCTAAAAACTTGCACATGAGTTCCAAATGAAAAACCTATCACAATGGAGTTGTTTTCATTAAAAATGGAGACAAAAACTAGACCTACAAATTTTGAGCTCCATTAATGGCCACCATGACAACTCTGTGCCCGAAGCCACTGCCAGGTCAAAATTTCAAAATTTATTTCCAGGCATTCTAGTGGGCAAAACTATGTGAAATTCGAGGGTGTGATCATAATGACAAGAAGAGTCCAAAAAGTATGTTCCATCACAAATCGAGCACTAGAAACACACTTTCTAAAAATAGTAAGTTTTCCTATACATGCTTGCTATTTTTGGCAAGTCTTCATCAAAAGTGGCTATGGAAAGAGCAGTGTGCACTGAAGATCTCCAAAAGGCTAGAATGATTATCCGAGCAGAAAATAGTGGAAATGACCATTTACTAAAAATAGTAAGTCACACTCAAAGGGCAGTTTTGGCACAATGGGACATTCAAAACTTCACTGCATTTGGAGCTTTCCATCAACGAGGATCAACAGACTTCATCGGGAGACATATCCTCTTCTTCTTCTCTCTCTTTCTCTCTCCTCTCCCCCCAACTTTCTCTCACTTTCAAATTTTCTAATTCTTCATTGGGGTTTGCACTTTTTGATATACCTTTAAGTCACTTAAAAGTGACTTTAGAAACATAATGTAAATTAAGTCACCTTGCTATTATAAAAGGGACTTAAATATTTAAAGTGGAATATGAACAGTCTTAAGTCATATTAAGGTATTTGAAAGGTCATGAGGAAGATGAAGAGTCATATTCTATTCTATAAATTGTAAAGCCATTCCCATTTCAAAGGGTTGGTAATTGATCTTGTAGACTCAAGAGTGCATTGTACCTAGAGAAAGCAAAGGAGATAGCCATTTTCTTCTACTCTCTTCCCCTCTCAAATTTCTTCCATTCCCACATTATGTACAACTTTGATTTGAGAAATCAATACAAGAAGAGTTTCTAGCTTTCTTTGACTAAGGGGTTTCTTGATACTTGGTGATCGGTGAATTCTATTTGGTCTTGTTGCTATTCACAGAGTTGTTTCTTCCGATAAATGCATGTGTTGAAGTTTCTAACTAGTGTGTGTGCAGGAATCTAATTTTCTACCTACAACATTAGTTCTCCTCCTCTTTTCTCACTCCCCTTTCCCACTCTATAGATGAAGACTTCCCTAGCAATATTTCTATATTTTTGTAGGGTCATGGAGTGCCCCGTTGATCCCCACCAAAAGACCACCACAAAATCCACACTTTCTCACATGCACATACGGCAGCTACACCGGTTAAGTAGAGGGACTTAGATTCCCAGAGCATTGGCAATAAATCCACAAGTTTATCCACCCGACAAATTTTCTCGCCGGATATTTATTTTTGGTGGGAAATGGAACTAATTGACTTTAGGAGGGAAAAGGAATTTGAATGGGAAAGCCTAATGAAAGAGAGAAAACACTGGGTGAAGGGGAGGAATGATACCAAAAATTGGTGTCTACAATGAAATATGAATGATATAGGAATAACATTTCCCATGATCGGATGTGTATGAGCATGAGATGAGGTTCATTTATAAAAGACTCCTCATGAGTCAGAATTAACCATAGAACAAGAGTGATTCATCAAGAAATTATTTTAAAATGTGTGCTAGATAGATATAATATGGAGCATAGAGCATAAAGAGCATGAATTTTGTGAGGTTTGTTTCAGATTTAAACCCTCATCAATCAAGTATGAACTATGGAACTAGAGTGTGTCATAGGGTAGTGTGATGTGTGAGAATGTAATGCCAGAGAGATGTGTCATGTGTATGATGTGAGGTTTATGGATGTAGTATGCCCTCAACATTCAACTGTGAATCTTAGCATGAAATTACATCATAGGGTAATGATGATACAAGTTGTGTGTATCAAGTTGTGTAAGATGCATGAGAAATACTAGATGCGAAGCATGGAGCGTAATAGTAGAAATGAGAGACACCTGATAATACTAAGAGGGGGAAGGAAACATGATGCCCCCAAGTGTATGATGATTAATAAGCTATCCGAAAAAAGTGAAGGGAAATATTCTTCTACCCGATGCTTATAGGGATAAAAGGGTGTGACAATGTTTTGAGATCGGTGAATTAGACCTATGTGCATGAGACCTTGGAGGTGATGAACACCTATGTGAAGGATAGCGGGGAGGTAATGTACACCTATGTGAAGGAGACCAAGGAGGTGATGTGTAACTATGTGAAAGAGACAAAGGAGTTGAAGTACACCTATGTGACAGATACTTAGGATGTGATGTGCACCTATGTGAAGGGGACCACGGTTGATGTATACCTATGTGAAGGAGTTGTCTGACTAGTGGACCTAGGCTGATGAGATGGACTAGTGGACCAATGAGACCGAGTAGGTTGTGTGCAAATAGGAGAGCTAGGAGTAAATTAGGATTTATATTTGAGAGGTATCAGGGACCTACATGCTCTAGCGAGAGTGATGGAAACCTAAAGAGGAGGTCATGAAACCACGGTGTGCATGGTGGAACACCCTCGATGGTGATAACTTCCTTTGTGTGAATAAATTTTAGGCACAAGTGATTCTTGTAAATGATAACTTGAGCATCACAGAGCCAAGGAATACCTAAGATCAAGTCACAACCTTTTATTAAATGTGCCACAATGAATGACACAAGACTGGTGAGAGGCCTAATCAGAATTAGAAACTCAACGAAACCATAACATATGATATATGACAGAGTGGATAGGTGATAGCGATAAGGAGTGCAATAGAGACAAACCCCATATGAATCGATGGATTAATCATTGTATTATTGATAGCATGAGGTCTAATAGAAGCTCAAATAGGTAATGTATAATAGGATAATGTGGCATGATAATCGTGATCGAGAGAATGTAATGAATGTTGAGATACATTAGCATTAGCAAGAACTAGAAAATAAAGAGATCTGGATTGATTTGGCACTATATGATATGTATGATTAGTTGAAGAATATGTAACCTACATGTCATGCTTAGGGAGAGGATCATTAAATATTTTGATTTTTTTTTTCTCATTGACTGGTGTAGATGCCAAGGCTCAAGCACTTGATTTTATTGTTTTTGTTGAGATCTTGAATAAGATGTCGAGTTTGAAACATTTATCTATAGAATTCACAATCCATTGATGTTATTCACATCTAAAAATTTCATTATAATTATGTCCTTTAGGTCGACATTGATCCAAATTAAGTGGAGGATGAAGTGTAATAATATTTCTCTCAATAAGATGTGGTAATACAATATGCGAGCATAAGGAAAAATTTTTGAATACACACTTTATAGGTTTCCATTGAATATTTTTTTGGAGTAGAGGCAACATTTACAATATATTTTTCTTCATTTGTCTTATTATTTGGATTGAAATGTGATTTTATTTGAAAATGAGTAGAATATGAAGCTTGATCATGATATTTAAGTTTTCCCATAGATAATAGTTTTCTTTCGCATACCTTAAGAGTATGACATAACTGATCAAATGAAGGAGATGTCTCAAAGATGACACTCTCTTGAAGAGGGGGTATGAGACTTTGGAAAATACATCTTGTAATATAGATTTTACAAGCACATTAGACATATTAGTTAGGTTGTAATATTGTAACACATAATCTGCTAGATGCTCATTAGATCCTTGTTTAATTTGTGTGATTTGAGTCTAGGATATCTTAGAACCGATATTAATTGAAAAATGAGATAGAAATTCAACAACTAAATGTGTAAATTATGTTACCGAATGAACAGTAGATCGTAGACCTAATTCATTGTGTAATCTTGGAGGCTTCTAGAAATATCATTTCTAGTAAAGTATGATCATCCATATAATCTAGACATGCAAAATGAAATGCTCAAGATACTCTTGAGGATCACCATGGCCATCAAGGTAGGCAACATGGGAGTGACAAAGCTTTGAGGAAGTACATAAATAGAAATGGAGGGTGCGAAAGGAGTATGAAGTAGTAATGTATAATCAAGAGATGGAGATCATGACAAGTAGTTTGTTGTAGTTGATAGATTTAAACTTAGAGATCCCGATAGAGAGTGGTTAGCTCCAAAGTGCCAGTGGAAGATACATGTCGTATGCGAGAAACAAGAGGTGGAGTGAAGTGGTTGGTGGGAGTAGGAACAGATATAATAACATTATAATTGGGTGGAAAAGTGTAATTAAGGGGTTAAGTAGCAATAGGAATAGAATCGGGGATGGATGTAGGAACATTAAGCTCAACAAGATTGGTGGCCTCCTCACGAGTAGTAAATAAGAGAAGATCTAAATCTTAGGGATGTTAAGTAATATGATCATTGATCTCTTGAAAGTGGGATTTAGTAAATTATCCATAACATTGAGCCATGATAAAAATATGAAGAAATGCCTAGAAGAAAGGTTGGGTTTGAGCAATGGGTTCACCAAATGATTTTAAAAATATGGAATTTATAAAACCCTAAGATATTACAGAACCACCTATGAGAAATAAATGGTAAAGTACATATCCGACATAAGAAATAATCCAATGAAAATTGAAACCCTAAGTGTAAGAGAGGGAATAAAATACTTAGCTTATTTCACAATAAATCCTAAAGTGTTCTAGACTGGAAGATTGATGAAAGAGAGGAGATTTTCGCAACCACACCCAAAATATTTTGTAACTTCAAAATAATCTTGGACTATGGTGCATGGACTGGTTCAATGGTGCCTTGGTGCTAGATCCCTCTCGTTAGGCTACCATGACTATAAAAATGGTCGAAACCGATTATTCTTGTATCGTAAGGTGGTCGCTAACCTTCATTGTTTGTCTCATGTATGTCTTTAGATGATCACATAATTCTCTTGTAACTCCGTAAAATAAAATATATCCTACAAAACCCCAAAACACATTAAATACTAAAAAGAAAGATGTAAATGGGGAGTCATACTGACCCCTAGAGGTCACCCAATTGAGTGAACTTATGACCGAGCACTACAAAGACATCTCAAGAACCATGTAGTTCTCGTGCATATGTGTAGAAATTGTGCCCTAGGAATCTCTTGTGCAAGATGCACTTGATAACGAGTGATAACTAGATGTAGAAATGTAAATAGATGTGTGGATGGAAAAATTAACTTCCCCTCCTATGCGTGTATGCATAAAATGCAGTCCCTTGTCCCTTGAGTGAGTGCTAGATGGATGCTTTGATGCTCTTAGAATGCCTTTGGATGCAACCTTAGGTGGTGATAGTAGATTATTAGAGCTTGGTCCTTTATTATGGTCACATAGCTTTGTATTTATATGATTCCCTTGTTTGAATTTTGTAATTGAAAACTAAAAGTCCAACCCATAAGAAAACAAGATACCCAAAAGATAAAAGAGGCCCAAAAGAGGAAAGTAAGATAAAAAGATGTCGAACACCCTAAGGGATGAGGGCACCAGGCACCGACATCCCGACTAGGTGTTTGTGTTGAGATTCAATAAAGATAAATAAATGAAGATCATCCCGAGCCATGGGGTGTGAAATACCAAAGAGGAAACCAAAAATACATAAAAGATGCCAAAGATAGTTGTCAATTACTAGTTTTCTCACTTAGGAGTCATATGAATAGTAGTATGTGATTAGGACCTAGAAATGTACCCAAGTGCAAAATATTGTGTCTACATCCTCCTATTTCTAGAGAGATTTTATTTATACGTGGGAGCCTTATCAGACTTTATTTTTGGGCCCCATTGACACATCTTTCTCTGATGTTAAGGGGAGTTCTCTTTCTATTCCAAATTTCCATGACCTCTACCTCACTTCGAACAAGGGGAGTTTTGGTGTGTGTGACTTTCCTCGTCATCATTTGGGGTCTTGTCTACATCACATGGTGAGTCATCTTGCTTAGCTAGATCATAGTTCTAAGGATTTTATGACACATGGCAGATTCTTTCATAGAATCATATCATCATATGTGTAAGTGGCGTCATCGTAGTTACATTCCCTATTTGGAATTGTAACTCCTCTTTCCCTCTTGAAGGGAATGATTTTCTAGGAATGGGAGTTACACATCACTTCCATATGTAGCCTCATTTTTTTGATCTATGAGAATGCTAGACCTTTTTTTTTCCTTACACGCGATTTTCCATTGTTGTTAGATTCTTGTTGATTAATTGGAACTTCTCATCACCGTTAAAGTGTAACCTATTTGATGTACACAGGGTTCTAGATTGATCCTCATCGAATAATCTCATAGCAAAAAGATGTTTTGGAAGGGGTTGTGTTAAAAACTAATTCAAATAGTGAATGTATTATTTAATGGTATATTGCATCACTTGATAAGTATATTTGAGACAACCATGGATTGACAAGGGACTACATTCATGGCATGAATCCAAGGGCACCCTAATAGAATATTATAACTAAGATCATTAGGAATAACATGAAAGACTATAGGAAGGTTGTGAGATCCCATTATAATATTTAACTTGAATCGACCTAATGGTTTACATGGTATGTTTTCAAAACCATAGATACTAATGGTGGAAGTAGAGAAATCTTTATAAGGAATCCCTAAAAGGTGTAAAAATGAAATGTTGCAAATATTACGACCAGAAAAATTGTCAATGAGGACACACTTAACCAATATCATATTGATCTTTACTTGAATGTACAAAGTTAAACCATTATCAATAACATATTGAGGAGGTAAATCACTAGAAACAAAAGATATGGGTTCCTAATATAAATAAAGATAATTCCTTACAACTAATTCCACATAAGAAAACTTTGTATTATGATGAATAGGAATATCTTGAAGGAGATTAGAAACCATTGTTTATAGTTAGGATCTTCATTGAGATAGTAAAAGAAGAAAAAAGGTAGGACATAATATAAATCCACTAGAGCAAAGAACAAAAATTAATCCTAAAGGAAATATAGTGACAATATATCAAAAATTTGAACCTTAACTTATATAGGCTTTAAGGCACAATAATTAATTTTCCCATTGGGTTAACCAAATTTTTCACCCTTTTAAGTTTGAATATGGTTTTAATATTGTAATCAAATAAAGAATGAAATATGAGCTACGTGGGATTATTCTAACTAATTAAATTTCAACATTAACCATTCAATAACATAGTAACACATTAATACTTGCAAAAACACACAAATACATGGGATTAAGTGTGTTTATCTTATTACAAGTAGTTTTGGTTGATGTAGGTGATTTGGATGACAAAATAGGGGTATCTAGACCTGATAATGCTTTATAATTGAAAATATAACCTGTTGGCATATGTGAGGTAGATTGTTGTGATTGATGTAAAATCTCATTAATGACAAAGAGGATGGGCTAGGAGTGATAGAATATTTTTGTAGATATCTCTACATGGGATAACAGGTGTGGCATGGTTGCAAGAGTGGACACAATAAGAATTGTTTGGCCTAGTAGGTATGATTATGAGGCCTAGTCAATAGGATGACGTGGCATGATGAAATAAAGACACAAGGTGGCATGAGGATCATGGTAGAATCATGAAGATAATGAGGAGAGAGTTTTGAGACACTTTTTGAGTCTCAAAGTGTAGGTACAAGCTTGAACATGGGTTACAAGTGCTCATCTAGACCTAGTCTTTGTGCTTAAAGGCCAAATGGAGCGTGAGAATGAGTTATAGAGCTATGTGAGCTTATGGAGGCATGAATAGGTGTGAGAAGTGTTGTATCAATTGTCTTAGGTCATTTTGAAGATTTTGAAATAATATTTATCATGTTTTCCTACTTAGTCTAGGTCTTAACTAGACCTAATCCTTGTGCAAGAAGGCCCAATAAGGCATGATAGTCACTTGTACAAGTGTGTGAGCCCTTGGAAACACTCAAAAAGGTATTTCATATCATATTCAGCATGTAGAGGAATTTTTAGTGGTTTCATGAATGGTTGTTGTGTTAGAACAATTATTTGTGACTTGAACTACAAAAACTCCGAGGACTAGTCATGCAAGTCTTAGTGGTGGTGAAGATCTAGAGATATTTTTGACAAGATAATGATTTGAGATGATGTATAGAGGTTTCCTAGAGGTGTGAGAAAATTTCAGGGCTATATGATGAGAATTTTGCAAGATATTATGTTTTAAGTAAAATAGGATTCGAGAGAGCATGTTTTCTAGCTCGTTTATGAGATAAATTGACTTGGTTAACACATGTAACCTTTATATGGGAACATAATACATTTAGGGATACTGGATTGTGGAGATAAATATGTTTTAGATTTGGAATGATATTAAATGAGGTTTTATCATTTATGAACTATTGGTCCTCGTAATATTGACTAAGTCCCAAAAGCGCATACGCGCACAGGACCCTGAAGAAGAGAATAGGTGTATAGAGAAAATACCATAGGAAAGGGGTTTTAGTAGGGTTTAGTAGAAACCATGGTGTGTGTACAAGGAAAACAATGGTATCAAGACTTAGCCATATTCAATATTCCAAAAATTACATGAGGAAAGTGTGACCTGAGTGAGCATGTGGAGTGGATAAGGTGTCATCCTGGTGACTTGGTGGTCAAGGAAGGAACATTCCATGCAATGGAAGGATCCACAAAAACATCATTGCAGAAAGTGGAGAGCTTGGATGAAGAAAATCATGTTCCATTGGAGGACCACTTTGACACTTGGCAACCGATTTATTGCTTCATGAAGGCATGATGGTGGGTGTTAAACCTATTTGTAGAGATTCTCGGGTAGAAGAAGGGTATCACCACTATGGAGGTGACATTAGATAGAAGGGAGCCATGGTGGGTTATACCATGATAGAGAAGACAAAGCTCGTAGAAATAGCAGAAGGTTCTAGGGGTTGGGGTTCTCATTAGAGGACTATAGGAATGTTAGCATATCTAAGGGGATGGGTCTCATAAATTTTTGTAATAAGGAAGATTAGTTAGACTTCTGATACATGAGTTAGATCTCCTTATTGATGAATTGGTTTTTTATGACCCTTGTGAATGTAATGTGGTTGTTGGGTTATAATTAATATGAATATATGGTTCTATTCTAACTATATTGTTCATGGGTGTAAACCCTAGTACATTTTCTTTATGTTCTAAATCAGATCTGCTATCTATATGATGTTTCTTTTGTTATCTAGATTAGTATGTTGGTATAATAACCCATCATATGTTTTCTCTGAATGCATGTATGATTATTTACCTTTCTACACCTAATCTATTAACAATGAAAACTTATCACAATGATCACATAAAGAGGGGCTCGACACCCATGATTGCCTCGGTGAGCACCCAATGCCCATTGGGTTATAGGTCGGTGTGTATGGGACTAGAAAGTTATTCTATTGGCATAAAATTGAGTACATCTTGGTTTTGTTTCCAAGACCTCTTTTCAAAAAAAAAAATTGTGAGAAATGGCTACATCTTGGTTCCTTTGACGTATGATGACAGAGCGCTTGACCTTGGAAATTTTTGAAGCATGGTTTAAGAGTAAAAAGGATGATTTTTCTCATAGATTTAGTATCTGTACTTGAGTTTGATGCATGCATATGGGTAGAATAACACCTATATCATGAGTTGTATGAGACCTTTTTTAATTATTTTCTAGTATAATTACATGAATGGATCCAAGCATATGCATCCTTATTAATTTGGTACTATAGATCATGCATGTGGACCCAAGATGATTACCAAAGGCTACATGATGTGGATCTGACTTGGACATGTGTTATTGATCACTAGTGGAGAAGAGTGTTGACCAATTATACTATGGAGTATGCCATCTCTATGTATTCTTGTCCAAAGGTTGTTGAGTTTGAGTTCCTAAGGGAACCTAGAGGATCATTTTTGTAAGCTATGCCATTGGTTATGAATATCTTGATCATTACGTTGAGTTTGGATGCATTCCATATGGCCTAATCAACTTCTTAGAGCGCTAGGTGAGGAAGATAGGGTGGAGGAAGATTGCAGACATTATGGAAGAAAGGGAGAGGGAAGAAAGATGACTCAAGTATAGTGAAGTGCATGATAGGGAGTTGGCCAAACAACACGAGGTGTAGGACCGGGTGGATCTATGGAGGTAGACATTACATGAAGGAATTGATGTTCACATAGAGGATGTAGAATGTGAGTAAAATATGCTACACCATCTTGGAAAACATGGGAGAGATACCTTTTCAGCTTCTCGATGAGAGTTTGTCACATGGAGAAAGGAGAGTTTTTCGCACGCATCTTGACCCACCCAATGACCAAACACCCGGTGATTAGTCTTCTAATCAAGAAACAATTATTGTTAACCCATTGGTATTGGTGGAAGTGACTGATCTACACCCAGTGAGGTATAACTTCTCGGTTGGTACATCTATGGTCGTGATAATAAATTCATGTGTTTGGAGGGATTTTTGGGAAAATTACAAGTACACAAAGTTTGGGTATCACATGTGGGAGTGGCACCTGATACACATTTGGTAGCAGAGTAGTATCACCAACCATCGCATGTAGTTTAGTGGGATGTTGGGAACACTAGGCACGACTACTTTATGCCCAAGCTACAAGAGGAAGACCTAGTGGATCCGGAGGTAGATTTGGTGGATCTGGAGGCATAGGACCCGGTGGATCCAGTGGATCTAGTGGTGGAGGAAACACCAACAAGAATAAATGTTTTGGATCAGGTGGAAAAGGTCCTTAGCCACCTTTGCAAGTATTTTTTGAGATGTCTCTACATCTACCAGATTACAAGGGTGTTTAGTATGATGCAAAACATGTACACAAGTGTGACTTTCTATGGTGTGTAAAGGAGATCACTACCTGAGAGTAGAAGGAAAGTCAATTTGTAATGAAATTGCAAGGGTGTGCATAGTTGGTATCGAAGTATGACCCCCATCAAATGGTGGTAGATTACACCACGTTGCGGAATGCCTTCTTGGCTGAATTCCATATCCTTGAATTTGAGCATAAGAGCATTAACACTTTGAAAGATATCCAACAAGGAATGGAAGAGAGTGTGCAGGAATATGATGCATGTTTCAAAACTCTCTTGTCAAAGTTATCTTATGATATTCATCCTTCTCAGCATGCTCAATGGTTTGTTGGAGGTTTGATAGCACCGTTTACAAGAGCACTTTTACACAAGAAATTCATGGAACCATGTGAGGCCTTAGAGGTTGTGTCACATGCCGAGGCTATTGGAATCATAGATACTAGTGTTATTCCTTTCCTTAAGGATCAAATTTTTGTAATTGCCAAGAAACTAGAGAAGATATTTGTGAACTTGGCACATAAGACTCATGCAGTGGTCTATGGTGCATGTGAGTGTGAGATAGAGGCACATGCAAAGGAAATTTTCCCTTGGAAATCAAAAGATGCGCCATGATAGTAGATTATGATATTTTCAATGGGGATCATGATGTAAAAATTTCCCTTACTTTGTAGTGTGTGATACGTAAGAATGTGTCTTGTTATTGCAATATATATACCTTTATGACCCATGAAACTAAATAATGTAGGATAATTAAATAGATACATGATACCATTGATCTTGGAGTGTGTCAGACCAGCCTCACTAGAAATTCCAAGGATGATGATCTCTTTTATGAAGGGCATGCATATAGAGTAGTGCGTGGAAGAGGTTTTGTGGAGGATTTTGTGGTTGTAGAGAATCGTCGAGGAAGAAGTGAGTTCCCGTGAGGAACCGACTATAATCGTGCATCTGCAACATTACAATCGTGAGTGTCTTGATTTGTTGCAATGCTCGTAGTGTGGAAAGAAACATAAGTAGGAGGAGTGCCTTGAATTGTTTGAGTACATGAGTTAATAGAACCTAAAAGAAAAAGGTGCTACGATGGTAAGCATAAATAAGGTCGACTCATAGTGGATGCCAACAAAGGGCACATGGGTTAAGATTAGAACATGTACTTGGTGAGGACACAAGCAGAGGCTACTCATGCCAAGGAGATACTAAGGAAAGGAACACCGGTTATAAGAGAAGAATTAGTACATGGGAAGTATTTGGACCATGCTCATCAGTAAAGAGGTGTATCAAGAAAGTATAGATGTACTTTGAAGTTTACAAGGAGAAACCCAGATTCTCAAGGAGCAGTCAAGGTAGTTAGAGCAAAGGAAAAATGTTGAGGCTTCATTGAAGGACCTAGATGAGGTTAGGGATGTATGCAAGATGTTAAGGCAAGATAATATCATTCCCTTTCTATTAGAGTGTTTATGGGAGAAATTACCACATGTTGGAGGATAGTGTGAAAGAGAGATTTTGCATGCTAACCTCCCTCCCCACAGCCATGATTATGACAAGGATATCACTTTAAATGATGTTGTAGATGGTTGGCTTCCCGAGAAATAATTTTATCGACATGGGTGTAGAGGTCAATGGTCTCACTCTAGATGTTTGGCATCAAATGGGAAGGCCCGCATTACATCCATATTTGAATGTGATGTATATGGAGAACAAGAAAAAGGAAACACCCATTGGATTCTCAAGGATGTGATTATCACTATTCAATATGCCACGCTCATCGAGACTCTAAAGTCTTGGCACTAGCTGAGGTTGAAAATTTTCCAAAGATTGCTTGGATGCCCCTAGTGTTACAAAAACAATGTTGACCTACAATTTTACAAGGGGTGTATAATTTTGAGAACAAATAAGAATGGGTCATCATCCCCTTAACAGATGGGAAATTAGCACCCTATACTACACCCTTGGGAGAATAATTATATGTATAATTTTTGAGAAAAAAGAAGAATGGGTCATCATCCCCTTAATCGATGGGAAATCAGCACCCTATACTACACCCTTGGGAGAATAATTCCTTGACATAATCTATGTACGCTCTATTATAGACATGGAGATAATTCATCCCATAGAAGGATTTATCCAAAAGATGCTCACCATGTGTCATATAACTAGTGTGGCATGTGACAATTGGGTGCATGCGACTTATGAGTTGATTGGGAAACAAATGAGGGGATTCATAACAAGGGTAACAAAGTTGCACTAGGTCAAGAACCTAGGAGGTAAGAAGCTACCAAGTTACTCTGGAGGAGCTAACCCTAATTATTTCTTATGAGAAATGGAGGCTCATTGGAAGAATGAAGATGAAAGAAGAGGGATGCTCGCTTATAACCTACTTGGGACTAAAGCATGCTAGTGGACTACACATTGTGATAACCTTCTAGAATGGCATGAGGTGAGATTCAAATTCTCTGTTAGGTTCTCTAGTAGTAACACACCAACTGTCATTCAAGACTACCATGGCAAGGAACCCACCTCATTTCATGTCCAAACATGTGAGAAGGCCTAGATAGAAGGTGAATAGGCTTTACCACCTTCATTATGGGTACATAAACTATATTCCACCTTACAAGGTTGTGTGTGCATATGGTATATTCATTCGGAGATGCGCCATCAAATAGATAATTGGTAGGAGTTGGTGGCTAATCTCATTCAAGCTTTCGAGTATCATAGTATAAAGCCATTAGCGGATAAGGCATTGCAAGTGATTAAGCACCTTACAATGGGAGATGGTTCTATGGTATAAGATAGGATACTGGAGTTATTAGGAGAACCTGGTTTAGAGATGCACTTTGACAAAGAAGAACCATACGAGATACATCTTGAGCGTGCATGCATGGAAAAGGAAAAATGAAAAATGGTATATGTAATAGATGGTAAAGAAATATATAGTTTGGATGTTAACCATTCTGAATTTATGTGTGAAGTCATGAATAGTCTTGATGAGCAAGTGTGCACCTACCATGAGCACTTGAAAACAAAGAAGGTTAACATTGGTTCAGAGGAAGAACCTAAGGAAGATATCATAGGGGATTATTGGTGAGAGAAAGAAGTTTCTAAGATCATTGATCTATTGTACAAGTTTCAAGATGTGCTCCCACACGGTATCATGAACTCAAAGGAATTCACCATTCCTTGCGGGAAATGAGGATCAAGTTGAAGGAAGGTGTGTTCCCGATTCAAAAGAGGCTGTATTAGATGAATCCAAACTTGCACATACAAAGTTAAGGAGGAGATAGACAAGATGATAACATTACGCATTATTGATGTTGTTGAGGAATCTAAATGGGTGATTCCAATGGTCATAAGAATTAAGAAGGACCAGAGGATAAGGATTTGTGTTAATTACAGGTACTTGAATGCAATATGTGTCATTGACCTTTTCTAACCCCTTCACCGAATAAATTTTGGAAGGATTAGTCGGGCGCGAGGTCTATTCTTTTAGGGATGGGTTCTCAAGGTACCACCAAGTTATAATTACAAATTAATACTATGAGAAGACAACTTTCGCCATTGAATGGGGAATTTTTCTACATGGTAATGCTTTTGGATTGAAGAATGCGCATGTTGTATTCTCGCATCGTGGTACAAGAATTTTAGGACTTCATCCATAAATTTCCTCAAGTCTACCTAGATGACTGGACTATGTATGGGCTACTAAAGGACCATTTTGATGATTTGAGGCTAATGTTTGAGATATGTTGGTAGTTGAGGATATCCATTAACATTTAGAAGTGTGTCTTTTCTACTCAATTGGAACCCTATTGAGGCATATTATATATAAGGCTTGTTGGTGGATCCTACAAAAGTTACGCTTATTGTGGGATTGGGGATTATACTAGTCGTGAGTGTTATGCGTAGATTCCTTGGGCATACAAGGTACTACAAGAAGTTTATTAAAGGATATGCCAAGATCATCGTGCCCTTAGAGGAATTTCTTACACACAAGAGTGCCTTTCACTAAGGAGAGGTGCGGTAGAAGGTGTTTCACACGTTAAAAGATAGGCTTGCCACTACATGTATACTATGATTTCCTTCTTGGGATAAACCCATCCATGTGCATGTTAATGCCTCAGCAAAACCATTGGATCAAGTACTTGCACAACCTAGTGAGGGAATTTTTGATCACTCCTTATGTTTTTCCAGTAGGAAGTTAACACCAAAGAGAGTAGAATTACAAAATTATTGAGCGCGAGGCACTTTGTTTATGATCTATGTGTTGCATAAGTTTAGGCAATATCTATTGGTGACACCATTCATATTCTACATGAACCACATGGCACTGAAGTACTTGTTTAACAAGACCATTCTACAAGGGTGCATATGTTGTTTGGTCATGTTATTTTAGGAGTTTGAGTTTTGCATTGTGGTCAAACCAAGAAAAAGTAATTCAAGACTTGATCACTTGTCAAGGATTGACTCAAGGAGGACATGTAGAGCATTGAGGATACAATTCCGGATGTGTAATTGTTTATGTTATGGTGGGCACCCTTAGACTTAGAGGATGTTACGATGTTCTGAAAATGGGTGTGGCACCGAAGGAATTAAGGATTTGAAAAGGAAGTAGTTATTTATATGTGTTGCACTTTTCATGTTAACTAGTGGGTATTTATACAAGTTAGGCCATGATGAGTTTTTGCATTGATTCATGTTAGAACATGAGTGCATTGCAAATTATGGAGGAAGCACATGGTGGGATTATATGGGGACACTATGAAGGAAATGCAACCACATAGAAGATTCTACTTGCAGGATTTGGTGGGAGAGTATATATGAGGATTTTATTGGGTTTTACAAGACCTATGACCATTTCAAGTGCCTTGGAAAACTTAGAAGAAGGGATGAAATGCCATTACGACCAATATCTAGTGCCGAAATTTTTGAAAAATGGGCAATTGACTTTGTAGGACCTATTTCACCTACCCCGTGAAGGACTGGTTTGCATTAAATCATCACTTTCATTGGTTACTTGAAAATATAGATAGAGGCATCACCTACAAGGATTACATAGTAGAGAGACAATGACAATATTTTTATGGGAAAACATAATCAACAAGTATGGATATCCGTTGAGTTTAACAAGTGATAGGGGTACACATTTTCTAAAATAAATGGTCAAGATTTTTTTGGCAGGATTTATGGTGGCCCATCACAAGACCACCCCTTATCACCCACAAGCAAATGGGACATTAAAGCATTTAACAAGATACTAAGTCACACATTGACAAAGATTTGTTACGTTCAAAGACAAGATTGGGATGACAAGGTATCAGTCATTCTATGGGCATACAAGAAAACCTATAAGAGGTTGAACAAGGCCACACCATTTTAATTAGTTTTGGAACAAAGGATATTTTCTATTTGAATTTATGTCTCCATCACTTTGTGTATAGCATCTGCAGGAGGACTCGCTAATGAAAAATCTCTAGAAGAAAGGATTGAGAAGTTAATGCAACTATATGAAAGGAGATCACTTGTTAGATGGAGTTATAAGATAGAGAAGGAAACACAAAAATCATGGCATGATCGTCATATCAAAAAAATCAATTTGAGGTTGGAATATGGTTTTGTTATATGATTACAAGTTTCTGCGCCATCCTGGGAAGTTGAAAGTCCATTGGTTGGGACCATACATAATCTTGTAAATCCTTAATTCAGGTGCTTTCCAATTATAAGTGTTTTCCAATTATAAGTGTTGGATGGGATGAGATTACCAGTCATTTCAATGAGAGTAGGTCAAGCCCTACCGTAAATAAGTCTTCTTCGTGTTTGTCAATAAGATAAATTTTCCATTTAGCTTGGGATTTCCCTTAATGATTTTTTTTTCTTTCCCTTCTTGTTTCTTGTTTCCTTTCCATTTGTGTTGTTTTGTGCCTTATGCATAGGTAACCACATTAATTTCTAAGGTTATTTATGCGTAGAGAACCACACATTTGTTTTAGTGTGGGTGGAGTAGAATGAAGTGAGATAGAAAGTGGAAGTGAAATTTATGATGGCCCAGATTGAAAGATCAAAATTGCATAAGGTAAGATAACATGTGGAAGAAACGGTGGACAAAAATTTGTTGGTGTCGGAAGGGTTTAAAAATACCACATACGTAAGATAAGAAGCACAGGAACAACATGAGGTAGGTGAGGGAAAAAATTAGGCCGACAGAAGAAGTTCCTTTGGCACTGTAAATGCACGCATAAGAGTCTTCGGTCAGTAAGGATTTTTGTGCACCAGAAGGTTATAGAGGAATTTTTTCTTAAGATTTGGCACGTGGGTAAGGGCGCTTAAGGTTGGCTTTGGTGAAAAAATATACATTTAATACTAAGTGATTTGGTAGGTGGCATAACATTTATTGTTAGAGAGGAGCCAAACAATATAAGTATGAGGTTGAGCACAATAATAGAGAGATCTTACGAACTAGGGAATTCACAAAAAAAAATTGTGCAAAGGAAGAAGTGTGGAAATCAAGTGCGTGACTAGGGTGACCTGTGAGCCGAGTGGAAGGAGTACACAGGCATATGGAGGTTTTATTTAGAAGTACGTTGTCTTGTGGAATATTTTTCCATGTTAGGGTTCTATAGCTTGGGCACACGAGTAGGAGGAATTTTCATGGATTTAAGCCACAATAATTGAGCAAAGTAAGGAAAAGGATTAAGGAAGAGTTTAGTTTTATACCAATAAGAAAATGGTACCTAAGAAAGAAAATGTTTCACCTAAGAAGGAAAGGAAAAGGAAAACAAACTACCACCACTAGTTGCAATGAATAATGGTATGTGGAGATGAAGTACCTAGATGGGTTGTTATTTAGGAAAGAGTGGATATCCCATATAAGGAAGATGGACATGGTGACTACAATCACCGCACAAGTACTATAGAGAAGTAAATGGTACTAGAGCTGGTTCATCCAATAGAGAAGAGGACATCGGAGGATGCCAATTTACAATGATGAAGTGAAAGTGAAATTGGATAAGGTTGGGTTGCTGCGAATTGTTTGAGTTTTCCCCGCTTTGGCAAGATTGAGTGGTTATACTAATGGGTTATTTCATATGTGCAGGGAGTACTTCTACTTTGTGGGCCACAAAGGTGCATAACTCCCCAACTCATCTCCAAATTTACAAGCCTTATATACAAAGGAGAGTTGTTAGATGATGACCTGGAGGATAAGGAAGCTATTAAGAAGACCATGGAGAAGTATGCCTACAAAAAGGGTTCGTGCTAATTCTAAATCTCGATATCCCCGACCCTATGATGATATTGGCTACGTGCTTGGTATCTAAGATAAATGGGTGAGAGAGGTGGACATAAATAAACAAGGCATGGTTGAATGTATGCTAGAAAAATTTAGAAGGCACCATATACAACATATCTACCTACATTGTTCAAGATATCATCAACGTTGTGCAAGAAGGTGACAAAATAATCTTTGGCAATGTTCTCCTCACTATTGTCTTCTCAAAAATTGGAGTGCCCGATGGGCCAGAAAATTTCATATGGGAATATCCAGATGAATACCCCTGCCCCATGAAGATATTTGAGAAATATACTTATGATACCATGACGGATGCCCACAAGGTGTGCCTGGAGAAATGGTACAAGTGAATAAGTGATGCATTTGGGGCTGAGTGGAGGATCCTAGAACAACTTCCATCACTAGTAGATGGATAAGTTGAGTTCACTTTCTATCAGCACTTTTGCATTAACAGGTTCACATTGATGGATGGGACCAAGATTCCATGGTAAAAAATATCATTCTCCTTCACCATGTAGTACTTCAAAGTAGGGGTAAATCGCTCAATGAAGCTAAGAGACTAATCTTTGACCTTAGTGAGGTAGACCATAACCACCATGATTTTTGAAGGAAGTTGGTATACCCAAAGAAGTGTGCCTATGTGGAGAAGTATGTCTCCCATGAGGTGCGCATGATGAAACCCCTAACGCTGTTAATTGATGGAACGACCGCGGTAAGGGTATACTTGTGCATTAGTCCCAAGTATGAGAAGGGAACTTACCTATAAAATTATTTCACGTTTCCTTAAGACCCCACCGGGAGAAAGAAGGTCATGCTAAAGAAGAGGGAGAGAGAACAAGTGTAAAAGAAGAAAGTACCAAGTGTGTAGATAGCACAATTTTTGGCACGCCATAGGTAGGCACCAAGCACATACACGAATAGAAAGAAGTCCCCTATTAGGGAAAATACACCAAGAAGAGGCATCAAGGAAAGAAGATCCTCCCATACAAGAATAATCATTGAGGAAGGAGTCCTCTATAGATGAAGAAGAGAAGGAAGAGTCTCATATACTAGAATCACTAGGTAAGAAGAAGTAGAAGGCGGTAGGGAAAGATGACTCGGAGAAAGATCCTAAAGGCCTATATAGGTGAAAAAAGATGAAGAGCATGAAGAAGCTTAAGACCATCCTTTATATGATGTGCATGACTCTAAGGATGAGGGAGATAAAGAGAAGGAGGAATAAGAAGACACTCAAGAAAAGGGGGTGAGTGAGAATGTCAACACAAGAGATCAAAGGACCCCAAGCCTCACCAAGGAGTAGGTACAAGAGGCCACAGAGAGAAAAGTGACAAGAATTATCAAAACCTTAGTGGAACAGAGGTAGAGTGAAGCACGATGAGGTACTAAAACAAATAGATGAGGAAAGCATGGGAAAATAATATTGTAACACGTAGAGACCTTGGCCTAACAATAAGCTTTCCAAGGGCCATGCACATAAGAATAATTTTTTCACCATTTTCTTTAAGTTTTTAGATGAAACAGATAAGGGTGTGGGCCAAGGAGGAATACCTGTAGTGATGGTCATTTAGAGGTTGTTGCATGCGTTCTGAATTCTTGATCCAATGTTGACTGTGAGAGCTTCCTTTTGGATAGGAGGAACTACCTAAAATACACAACAAGACCACAAAAGAGGATTAAATAATATATGTCAGTGGGCTGCCTAGCATGTACTAGATCTAGGAAGTGTGATACTTCCTCGGTGGTAGTCAAACCATTGTTTAATACAATTTAATACAGAAATAATGTAAGTAAATAATATCCTACTACAATTGATATGATTTAGGTATCTCATCTAAATATAATAATCAAATCTAACATAACAGGCTAGGTTATAATCGGATCTAGAGGTGGGGTAGTTGGTCAGGGTTCTAAGATCTTGGTAAGGGTATAATTTTGGGTAACTTAGGTTACTTGAGTGAATATTATTAGGTTCTATTATCGATAGGATGGCCAAATACAGAGATCGGTATCGGTCAAATATAACCGATGATGGTTTAGAGGAACCGATGACGGTCATGGGTAACCGGCGTTGGTATGGTCGGGATGATAGGAACTCAATAAGATCTGATTGTGGAAATTAGTATGAGGTTAGAGAGAGATGAAAATGGGAATGGTGAGGTCTGTGGGGATCTTAGTAATAGTCAGATATATATAAAGGTCATGTATATATGATCTAATGGTATGGTGGTGAAGGGTTGAGTTTGCAGGAAAGTGAAAGGTGGGGATATGGATATGCTTAAGAGAAAATTATAACGAGAGATGAAAAAACCTTTAAAATAGAACAAGGATGGAATGATATATGTGATAAACACACTTATGTATGTTATAGTTCCAAAGGTTGGTGGTGGTGATGATTTATCGATGGAATGGAGCTTGGTGCCAAGGCGGTGTTTTCTGGAATGCTACCATGAGAGCGATACCTCCGTATCCTTCTTGATGTTGGATATGGCTAATTGGATGTACAAAAGAGTTATGGTTCTTACTTGCATGAAAATATCCTTTTCTCCCAAAACTTGAGAATGTTTATAACCTTTCCAATAAGAATACCAAAGTGAATAAATGGTAACCGATGATAGTTTCAAATTGATCAAGCGTCGATTTCGGGATGACCAAGGCGTCGGTTAAGGTGGGATTCCCTAGGTTTACTAAAAATGATAGATCTTTCCAATGATTTGGGCAAGTCTATCCATTTATCATGAATCAAAATGGATGTTATCTTTTAATGAGTGGGAATGTGGTTAGAGGAATAATAGGCATTGATTTTTAGGGTTAAACTAAGTCTTAGTTAGTTATGGTGAGTGGATAGATACTAAAAATAGGTTTATAATGAGGTGTCTAGGTGAGGTGGAAATTGGTTTAATTAAGATAATTAAATAATGAATGAAGTGAGGATAAGTATTAATTTAATTGTAAATAATTAAATTAATATTAATGTGGGGTGTAAGGGTCATGGTTAGGTGAAAGTGTTTAAGTTAGCTATTCAAAAGGGGACCAATGGGAGTGTCACCAATTTTGGTGTCTACATTTTTTCCTTTTTGTTGCATAGCTTGTATTGTAATGACAACACCGAAAAAAATAGGAAATGATTGCCCCATGTGTGGGTAAAGGTGATCCCCCTCAAACCGGGCATTGATGAGGTGTAAGAAGGAATTGGTGAGTGGTTTGATTTATGTGTAGGTGGTGAAGATAGGTGGGGAAAGGTGTGAGTATTGAGGGAGAGGGTGACCTCAACTTGGGTAATGGGTAGCATGTCATGATCAAAATTGGGTCATGGGTAATGGCAATCAATCACACGCACACATATAGATTACATCACATTACCAAGTGGAAGAGCTTACAAACTCTACAAAGATCCAAGGTCAATATTTTAATCCAAAAAAGTTTGAATTGATTTAGGTATCCAAGGTATACGATATGGTCAAGAAACATAATGTAGGTCAAGTGCGAAAAATGTTTAGGTATGTTGTGGTACACCAAAGGATTAGTCGGGATAAACGGCATGATAATAGGCATGGTAAGTTTGGTAGGCTAAAACAACATAGGTAATAACATTGCAAGGTATACCAAGTACACAAGGTCAATGGTCACACCAAGGAGGTTGGGTTCAAGCAAATAGGTTATGGCATGGGTAAGGCCAAGGTATAGGTAAAATAACAACTCCTAAGATGCAACAAAGGAAATGTAGGGGTAGGTTGAGCTTGTAGGTATGGTTCAATGGGTGTCCGGAATGATAAAAGGTGTATTGGCACTAATGGTTGCAGGAAAAAGGAAGCTTAGTAGAGCTAAATAGTTATAATGGTTGACCGATGTCGGTTATAGGGTGACCAATGTCAATTATCTAGGGCACAAATATGACCGGTGTTGGTCAGATTGGGTTGGGTTTGTAAAAAAAATCCATATTTTATGGAATCATTGTTGTGTTATGACTTTAGAGAATATGAAAGAGCCATTTGAAGTTTTGAGAGAGAAGGACATGGCATTGTACTCGGCTAAGGTGGAGAGTACGAGTTGGCGAGCCTCAAAGTGGGTAATCAGCATTCAATAGGTGGGTCCATAAGATCGGTGTGATTAATATGATTGGATGGAGGTGAGGAGGTCATTTGGTGATGGCAGAGGTAGAAGAGGGATCGGGTAGACCACCGGTGCGGTGGACCAACGTTCCACCATGCAGACGGAGTCAACGATGAGGTAGGATTTGATCCCCTTCTATGTGTGGTAGGTAAATTTTTTTGTAGAAATTGGGTTAGGGTAAAATCGGTTCATGTAACACCCTTTAAAGTTGATATTTTCTCTTTTACATTTCAAGTGTTGACATGTGATTTTCCTTATGAGGATATGTTCTTTTGATTATGGGAAATCATGCTTGATATGGTTAAGTATTTTCTGCTCTTGAGATCTTTTGATTGAACTGAATGTTTCCTAGATTCATTTTTCACTTCTCATAGATGAGTGCATTCTGACTTAAGGAAAATTGTAAACTTATCTATTTATATGACTCATCCTTGGATCAATTTTAGTGATCCAAGGAATGTTTTAAATCTGTTCGGAAGAACAACTGATGAATTGGAATTCCATGAATTAAGAGCATATGGACTGAACTTAGTAGACGTAAGTTCTTTAATTCTCTTTTTGTGTGAAAATATTTCCATTCAGGGGAAAGTTTCGTTGGATCTTTGGAAATCGACCCTGGCAGGTCATTACTGGCGTAATTGGGATTTCAGCCTATTCATGGCATTGGAGAGAACCAGAATCCTAAGCTAGGTGAAAGTATCTCCTACCTAAGCTATGTTACTTGATGTAATTCTGATTCTAACCTAAACTTGGTACTAAGGAGTTGGAAGGGTTGCTAAGTATTAAAACTGGAACCTAATACTACAAGGCTATATGGTGATCTAACCTAGTGCTTTAAACTATGGCATTTTTGATTACTTACCTATGTGGAATTATCTAACCTAATTGCTAAGGACCTATGTTAGGGGTTAGTGGTTAGTGTTATATCCTAAGGTATAAAATTTAATCTACCTAAGATCTAACCTAAGCCATTAATCTATCCTAAGTTATTGGCATGAAGGGGAACCTAAGGGGTCACAAGTATTGGGTGATGGTTCCTAAGGCATTAATGTTGTTGATAAGGATGAAAGGACTTGTGGTACTTGCCAAATTTGGCAGGGGCTAATTGGGTTGGCAGAGGCCTAGGTGGCAGTATCACTAAAATTTGAAATTCTTGTTAATTCAACTTGGAAATCGCTAGACTTGGCGGGCGGTGGCAAGGAGGATTGAGTGGGAGATTTGGGATTAATGAAATTAATTGCATTTGGTTTTTGAGCCTAAACCACCTTGGTAGGCATGCCAATGGATTTCGCATGGGTTGTTTCATTTTGCATGTTCTCTGATTTTCACTCTGCATGAACTCTGGTTTTTCGAACCAGCAGATTAAACTGCACTTCATGACTATTTTTGAGGTTTCCAATCTATTTTCGTTTCATGGAATTTATAAGAGGCATTGTGGAAGAAGTATCTGGTTGTTTGATCTTTTGTGAAAAGAGGAAAAGTGGTGAGCTCGGCTGGAGGTCTTCTTTGATTCGACCGAGACACTATCAGGCATGATAGGCTCTAACTGTTAAAATCTTTTTCTCTCTTCTAAATGATTTCATTGAAACAACTCTTCTCTGTTAGTTTAGTACATTGCATGTTGCCTGGTTATTTGTTATTGGGTTTTTAAATCTTGCTCTTCTTGGCTTGAAATCCATTGCAAAGAATAATCTTGATTGGAATATTCATTGTGTTAGTGTTAGCATATGAAAATTTAAGCAAAAAGGGAACTCTGTAAGTTGCTTGGCATAATGGGAGCTGGTAATCATAGGTATTGGATTTTTTTGTTCAAATTTATACTACTATTACTCACTGAGTTTTCTTGGAGAACCTTGGGTTCTTCCTGTATCTGTAGAAATAGATGATTTATGGTTTTAATCTAGATAGAACCATCTTATTATTTGAGGAATCTCACCTGTAATGGTGTTCTTTGTTGAAACTTATCGTTTATCTGGGTTTTGTGGATTTAGTGCCCAGATCTTATGATTTTTGTGACTCATTTCATAGTGGTAAGAACCGTGTTGTGTTGAAGATGGGTTATTCATGTTCTTCGACTTGATACAACTATGAGTGAAGTTTGGAAACTCGTGTAATATAAATAAGGAAATTAGGTCCTATAGCAAACCCGTATTTGGTTAGAGTTAAATGTTTTATTGTGACCCTATAAAGGTTTATAGAGAGTTTCCTTTAAGGGAAATGGTTTTGATATTTATGGGAGTATGGTCTGAACTCTAATTTAATCTTTCAAATCATCCTGTTATTAACCAAGGACTGAAAGGTGATTATGTAAACTGTCTTGACTAAGTTAGCTTTAAGGCTTACTTACCACTCTCGATATTGTTCTATGATGTGGAAGCTTTTGTTGATTCATTGGGGGAAATATGTTGCAAGGAAATTCAATGAATTTGTTTTAAAATGATTGAAATGATATCGGGGCAAGGTGTCGGTCCAGTTAAGAAGCTGATTGGTTTTCTTTATATGTATTGTAAATTATTAAAGGGTTGTGATTACCCAAACTAGATATAAATGGTTGAATGATTTGATTTGGTAAGAGCACATGTTGAACTAGGTGCTCGAGTTGTATTTTGAGACTTGGGCATAAAGGTTTTTGTTGTAAATCCTACTAGCTCTTGTCATTTAAATTCAGTCTATTTTTGGTTGAACTTTTGTAAACTCTAAACTCAAAATGAGATAGTTGCATGTTTGGGATAGTTGCATGTGTTTGGAGGAAACTGAAATGATAGTCTACTAATTGTTTGGTAAACATTGAAAGTTGACTGTAATTAGTTTAGTAGTTACCATTCTCAGTTGCATGTTAAAAGATTAGTTGCATGTACTTGGAGGAAACTAGAAATGATAGTTTTGTCTAATTGCTTGGTAACCATGGAAGGTTTGACTTGAAATCGTTTTGTAATTTCTATTCCTATTAGGAATTCAATCTTTTACTTTAGGAGTGTTAAGTTGAGAAGTAAGCAATTAATTCTGTCTTGGCTGAACTCTTGGGTAAATTCTGAGTACGAGTTCTTACTCGGGTTTCAATTCTTGATTGGGTTCATTGAATTAATATAGAGTTTATAAGGAATTATTATGACTCTTTGTGTATTATGGCTGTGTATAGCCTTCACTGTTTTAATGAATTAAATGAAAGGGATCACTTGTTTGATTGGGAGATCTTGTTTTTAAAACAGGTTTATAAGTTTCTCCTTCTTGCTTAAAAAGTGTTTGGATCTCTTCCTTGGAACCTTTTATACATTTGTAAAATTGTTATTGGATTGAAAAAGGAACTATTATTAATGAAAGTGAAAGAGATGATTGTTGTAGTAGGTTCACTTGCTGCTATGCTTCTGTTATATTCAGTTAGAGTAAATTCAATTGTAAGGATTTACGATTGAATGTTCTTAGGATAAAGTTAAACATTGTTGATTAGCCTTCTTTTACTTATCTTTGGACTAAAATACAAAAGAAGGTGAATGATGATTAGTTGTTGAAAAGGGAATGCAAACTGTTGATTGGGTGATATTCTCTCTCTCCTTATTGGGTATTTTTATATTATCCTGTTGCGATGAACATCTTAATTAATGTTAGATGAATCATCTTAATTTGAATCATGTTGTAAGAAACCTTTTTATCTTAAGATAAATAACTAGTATCGTATACTATTGTGATGAGGTTTGAATACAATGTGATAGTATGATCTGTTGTTAAAGGAAATCAATGGAATAAATTTTATGTTAAAATGTTAGGATAGATAATATATATCATATTCTACTCTTTCCTCTTGGAAGTGATTTCGGATGTTGTTGCTCTTCTTTACTGATTGTAATTACTTACGCCTACTGTATGATATACTAATTGATCCTTAAAGCAGGGTTGTTTTATGGAAGCAATTAGTTGAGTGCACTTCGTTTTAAGGATTAGTGCTTATCATGCTCAGTTCATTAAACTGACTCGTGCTAGTAATTTTTGCAGATGGACATCGTAAGTGATAAAAGAAGGCACACACTTATATGATGCATTGGCTATTTTAAATTTGATTCTTATAAAGAAATTTGATTGGCCTTGATTGTATTGAACAGAAAATTTATATTCTTTTGAGGAAAGGTTGTTGTTATG